>JAGXOD010000011.1:10657500-11160000 GCA_020368025.1 Brachyhypopomus occidentalis
GCCATTTTAGATGCTTCATGTTTATAGATCTCTCCATGTCTTGCTTCAGTAGCTCGGCATTCTAGACAAGAGCTTTATTGAATTTTGTCCTCTGTCGCTCCTCTCTCCTTCTCATTCTCTCCCTATCCCTCTCTTTTGATTGTGGTTTTATTAAGTGTTCCAGTCAATTGACTGTTATGTATAATGGCTTTTAACTTGCACAGCACCCTCTATAGGCACACACAGAGCAGTGCACTGTATGTGGACCGTCTTAGCTCGCATTTGCTTGCTTTGTGATCTTTGCATGGCTTTATGTTGTGATTATGATGCTTTTAAGTATGACTTAAGTATGACTTAAGTATGACACCACTTAATTCTCTCTTCTATTAAGCTTGACATTCCCCCTGTTTTACATATATCTTTCCTTTTCCTGTAGTACTCTGAGCTGCCCACTAGCCAGAAAGAGGAGGCTCCAGGAGGAGGAGTCTGAGCCACAACAACCCGCCTCCAAGAGGAAGTCCCACCCCCTGAAGCTGGCGTTGGACGAGTGCTTTAACGCAGAGAGCGAGGGGAGTGGGGAGGAGACGGAGGCGAGGGAAGAGGATGAAGAGGAGGAAGGCCAGCAGCTGCGCCACGTCGAAGCACATCAGGAAGACGAGGGGCAGATAGTGGAGAGCAACAATGCAGGCGAGGGAGAAGAGGGTGATGAAGGTGGGTGGTGGAACACATCAGTAGCAGCTGCTCACTACAGGGACATAGCAGAAAATGCATGACTAAATTTGGGTAATTACAACTGTGATGTCGTTCTGCATGCTTCCCTTAGAGGAGTGCATGATCATTGAGGCGTCCAGCACAGAAAAGCCCAAAGCATCTGGAACAGACAACCTTTCCAGCTACCAGCACATAGTGACCAACTCCCTGCTGCACCTCAGCACCCACAACAGCCGCTCGGCGTCCCCGCGGCAGCATCATCAACAACCGGCGCCTCAGCAGCCTGTTGCCATGGAGGGGCAGGAGGACGCTCCAGGAGCAGAAGAGGAGGAGGAAGAAGAGGAGGGAGACAGAGAGAGGGAACAGGTGAAAGATGGGGTCCAGACAACGGTTCGGGTGAACGGGGTGAATGGGGAAAGTGAGGACGTAATGGGGGAGGGGGAGGAGGTCCAGGACGGCAGGGGGGGAGAGTCGGACCACCGCTACTTCACAGAGGGCTCCATCACACAGCTAGTCGGCCACGCTGGAGAGCCACCTGAGGAGAAAGCATACATGGAAGAGTATGAGGAGGAGGAAGAGCAGCAGTCGGTGCGGCATGACCTCTCCGACCCTGCCACAATGGCTGTGGCTAAGGGATCCCACCTTAAGGAGGACTACATTACCCACAAGCCTCTGACGCCAGAGAGCTATGTCTCCAGCAAGGCGTCGACAGCTGCCGTAGTGATTGAGGTGCGCTCGGAGGAGTCAGAGCACGACAATGAGGATGGCGAGGAAGGCGAGGAGGATGAAGACAGCTCGCCGCCGCGCTCCACGGTGGCTGACGACCCAGACATGTATGACATGATGCGGGGCAACCTGGGCCTGCTTGAACAGGCCATTGCTCTGAAAGCACAGCAGGTCAAAGGTCACCGTGAGTTCACACACATGCCCGAGCGCCACCGCTACTTTCCTCTTGATGACAGGCCCAGTAAACACGTGGATCCGCTACGCAAGAGCTACTACAGCAAAGGTATAATCAATACTGTATCAACAAGGCACCTCAACACCAGCATTATATAACGTCATCTATCTATCTATCTATCTATCTATCTATCTATCTGTCTTGACTTGTATTTATCTGTCTGTCTAGATAGATAGATAGATAGATAGATAGATAGATAGATAGATAGATAGATAGATAGATAGATAGATAGATAGATAGATAGATAGATAGATAGATAGATAGATCTTTCACGACATATGTCTGTCTAGATAGATAGATTTGAAGAAGATACTTTATATGTGAAGGATAACTGATAACTACAGTTTATTGCATATTTGTAATTATATGTATATGTATTTTTACTAAGTGCTTTCACAAGATTCCAGTTGTTCATAACTATACACCTATGCCCAATTAAACATAGATAAATATGTTGAAATATAGACATGCACTTGCTTAGATAAGCCGCCCAAGCCCTATACCCTTTTAATGGAATAGCAATAGAGAGTAAATGGGTTAAATGAATTTGTTTCCATAGATAAACTAGAGCTGCAGTCTGTAATTACTGAAGGAAGCACTTAGCGTGAGAGAGAGATGCGGAGAGTGGTGGGGGGAGGGTGTAATTAGATTGGTTTGGCATTTGTTTGTTCGTTTATTGGTTTGTTTGTGGTTGTGGGTTTGGCACCATGCCTGGTCCTCACGCCGCTGCTCACACTGAGCGTGCTCAGATGGGCTCTGCTTTCCCCCGTTTAACGGTGTTCCTCAGGCTCTGTCCAGCTTTAATTAGAAGGTGCATGTCTCGTTAACATTTCAACATTCAATTAAGGAGCCGGTAGAGCACGCATAAAATGCTCTCCCTCTGTCTCTCTCCCTCTACCTCTCTCTCTCCCTTTCTTTCTCTCTCTTCTCTCTTTCCCTCATTCGGTCTTGCTCTCCTCCTCCTTTTCTCCTCTCTCTCAATTATTTTGCTCTCATTTTAATGTTCCCGAACCTCTATTTGAAGGCCCCTCCCGTGTGCGCGGGGTAGATAAACCTTGCCAGTGGTAACGTGGGTTTAATGAGGCCCATTTTTCAGCATGCGTGAATGCTCCTGACCAGAGCTAATCCCATGTTAACCCCACCCCTCATCCACTGCATGGAATGGCTATCATTATCACTGTAAATGTGCTCTCACAGACCTACGTACTACTCCAGATAAGGTTAGCCCACGTTTGTGCGTGTCTGTGTGTGTGTGTGTGATTACATGTATGCCCAACCTCTGCTCCATGTCTTGTTATAATAAGTTGCTGAGACATAGTTTGAAAGACATGCAGTCTGCTCCACTCCCTCACAGAGAGTTCCAGACCAGAGAAAAGAGAAGTCAAATGCCCCACCCCCGGCTGTGATGGCACAGGTCATGTGACCGGACTGTACCCTCACCACCGCAGTCTGTCAGGCTGCCCTCACAAAGACAGAATTCCCCCTGAAAGTGAGGCAGCACCTCTACACACTCATATACACCACTCACACACACACTTACAAACACACACACACATACACTGCCTGTGAAGCCTACGCTATTGCACTCTCACAGTTATGAATCACTAAATTCATTGATCTATAAATAAATGTCACAATAAAAGAATTTACAGATTAATGCAGTTTGCAAACTGAGGCCTTGTTTTAATTTGTATTGTATGTTTACAATAATGCTTCAAAATCACACAGGACAGGGTTGTAAGTAACATGTATGCTGCTTGTGTGGCTTTGATGCTGTAGACTGGCTGTGTTCTCTTGCTAGCATTGCTAAACTCCCTCTGCTCCTCTGTGTCATGCTACAGTTCTGGCCATGCACGAGAACGTCCTCAAGTGTCCCACACCCGGGTGCACGGGCCAGGGCCACGTTAACAGCAACCGCAACACACACCGCAGGTACCACGACTGTTTCGGTTCAGCAGCGCACACACACGCGCGCGCTGGGTTTGCTCTCTCACTCACCCCCGGGGTCTACTTGCAGTTTGTCAGGGTGCCCCATCGCTGCGGCCGAGAAGCTGTCGAAGAGCCACGACAAGCAGCACCTGCCCCAGCCGATGAGCGAGCCCCCAAGGGCAGCCCCAACTCGGACAGAGTGCTCAGGTAAGGGCCACGCCCCCTCCACCCGTGTCCTCGTCACTCACGCCAGGACCAGCATATCAGGGCAAAGGTCAGTTTCAGCGGCCTGAAGGCAGCAGGAAGGGGCGGGACGCTGCGTCCCTTGAGCCGCCCCAACTCAGACGTGTCTCTCGGAAGGACGTGGCACCGCAGCCATCCAGAGCTAAAAAAGTTACCCCAAAATTTGCTGAAGGTCTGCAGATACACACTGCAGAATTCAGCCAGACGTCAGCGTCTGTTTTGGTCCTCCGGGCAGCCAGTTCTGATTCCACCCGCCCGCTTGCCTGCGTCAGCGGGGTGCGTCAATCAAAAACACCAGCCGCCACGGTTTCTTAACCCCCGGCGTCAATCATAAGGACAGGTCCCAGTTACTGACGTGGTGATTGGCCGGGCCACTAACCCCCTTCTCGCGCCGCCTAATAGCGTAAAGCCTAGCCTATCATTCCAAGTTCACACGGCAGCCCCGCGTCTCTAATTACGCCACCGATAAGCTAATTAACAGACTTACGGGGCACGAAGCATACGAAAAATAATTACTCTCCTCAAGGAAGCACGTGGGCCATCACACAAAACAGACCCCCCCCCCCCCATACACACACCGAACGCCGACTGTCGTACTGCCGTTATTATGATTCAAATGAGCACCGGCGTGGGCGAACCCATTAGGGGGGGCGGGGAGGTCACGGGGGGGGGGGCATACGCATACGCTTCGCCGCTCTAATGGAAGCACGGCGGACTAATGAAGGAGGCGCCCGCGACTCCGCGCACATGTGTGTGTGTGTGTGGCCTTGAGTCCCGGTGAACTGAACCCACTTGGTTTTCCCGTTACTTAAGCGTTTTTAAATACATCAGCATGCATGAATACTTGGTTGGGGGAGGGGGCACCTGTTGGAGGCCCACGTTTTGGGGAGGATGGAGGAGTGGAGCTCATTGTTCTGCAGGTGTAGCAGTGACACACCACTCAGAGCTGCGTGCTCTCCAGGTTGTAAAGAGGTTTTAAGGTGAATTATATTACTCTACAATATACAAATATGCGGCGTGGCGATAAGGCAGCATTTAATCCGGCCGCTCTCCTCCTGGTCAGGGCGTCTCTCTCTGCCCATCCTCCCTCTCTCACTCCATCACTCTCTCTCAGTCTCTGTTTTCCTCTCTGCGTCTCCCTTTTCTTCATGAGTCTGTATCAGTCTGTCCTTTGTCCGGCTCTTTTTCTCTTCTCTGCCTTCCTGACGAGCCCTCATTCGCTTTCCTTCCTCTTTCAGAAGATACCGACCCTCTTGGGAAGGAAATTACATTTATATAAATAACTTCATGTAAAAAAAAAAAAACACAATTAAATTTCACTACTGAGGCTCTCTCTCCTGGCAGCGTTTTATTGGCTCAAATGTTACAAGTTGCAATATTGCCAAAGCCACTGAAATAAACTGAGCACCAAATGGACAAAGTTATTAACAAAACATCATCATAAAAGAAGTCAGGATCAGTGCTGTAAATTTTCCTATAGTACCTACCTCTAATCAGATCATATTTGGTGCTCTCTCTCTCCCTCTCTCTCTCTCTCTCTCTCCCTCCCTCTCTCTCTCTCTCTCCCTCCCTCTCTCTCTCTCTCCCCCTCTCTCTCTCTCTCTCTCTCTCTCTCTCTCTCTCTCTCCCTCTCTCTCTCTCTCTCTCTCTCTCTCTCTCTCTCTCTCCCCCCTCTCTCTCTCTCTCTCCCTCTCTCCAGGCCTATGTGTTTCGTGAAGCAGCTGGAGGTGCCCCAGTACGGCAGCTACAGGGCCAGCCTCGTTCCCAGCACCCCGCGCGCCAACCTGGCCAAGGAGCTGGAGAAGTACTCCAAGGTCTCCTTCGATTATGCAAGCTTCGACGTGCAGGTGTTCGGCAAGCGCGTGCTCGCCCCAAAGATGCACACCAGCGAAACCTCACCCAAGGCCTTCAAACGTGAGTCTGAGCCTCCCAGCAAGTTCCCCCTCGGCCCCCAGGAGCCTGCCAGAGTAACGGCCGGCCCCTGTGTGTCCACAGCCAAGCCCCTCTACCCCAGGACTTCTCCCCCAAGCCCCGGCGTGCAGGGCCCCTACGGGAAGTGCTCTGCGGGGACCCATGACTACTCCCAGGATGCAGAGGCTGCCCACATGGCCGCCACAGCCATCCTGAACCTGTCCACACGCTGCTGGGAGAGGCCGGAGAACCTCAGCACCAAGCACCAGGAGCAGGTGCGCAACCACACACGCCTCCCCCTGCACCCCCTACCCCACACTCCTCACCCCCACACACCTCACCCTGCATCCCAGACCCCACACGCCTCCCCCTGCACCCCAGCTTCAGGTCCATGCCACTGCTGGACCATGCTGCCCCGCAACAATGCACGCTCCATAACGCACGCCCCATAACCACGCCACCCCATCCCCATGGCAACCCAGCACAGATGTCCGTTAGGGACCAAATGAAGCCTTGCAAATTGACTTCCTGACGAAGCAGGTGTGGGCAAGTGTGTGCATGTGGGGTCATGAGTCTCTGCACTCTTCCCCATGTATGGATCTATGTGTGTGTGTGTGTGTGTGTGTGTGTGTGTGTGTGCGTGCGTGCGTGTGATCCAGTACGGGGCAGCAGCATTACTCCCACATGGGGGCTGCGTGCTCCCCGGGACCGGGCGGCCACTGAAGCCGTGTTGCGTCAGCTCTCCTTCTCTCCTTCCCCTGCCTCCACCTCCTCCTTCCAAGCCTCCACCTCCTCCTTCCCCTGCCTCCACCTCCTCCTTCCCCGCCTCCACCTCCTCCTTCCCCTGCCTCCTCCTTCCCCGCCTCTACCTCCTCCTTCCCCTGCCTCCACCTTCCCCGCCTCCACCTCCTCCTTCCCCTGCCTCCTCCTTCCCCGCCTCCAGCTCCTCCTTTCCCTGCCTCCTCCTTCCCCACCTCCTCCTTCCCCTGCCTCCTCCTTCCCCGCCTCCACCTCCTCCTTCCCCTGCCTCCACCTTCCCCGCCTCCACCTCCTCCTTCCCCTGCCTCCTCCTTCCCCTGCCTCCACCTCCTCCTTTCCCTGCCTCCTCCTTCCCCACCTCCTCCTTCCCCTGCCTCCTCCTTCCCCGCCTCCAGCTCCTCCTTCCCCGCCTCCCTCCATCCTCTCTGTGCTATCAGCCCTCTTGCATTAGGCTTCCCCTGGATTACCCAGGAGCAGGTGTGCTCCGCTCCCTCTGTCATTATTCCCACTAATGGGAGGATGAATGCGGGTCATTGCTTTTTGTATAGTCAAAAAGGCCGAACTGACTCTCCTTGCTTTTCTCCTCCATCCTCTTTCCTTCCCCCCTCCCTCTGTCCCCTCCTGTGTACACATGGGCAGTTTAGACTGTAATTGTACAAGCTCTCTCCCTGATATTGTGATTTTTTTTTTTTCCCTGTGAAAGCTTTTCCCCCCTCAGACGAGGAGAGAAACTACTTCGTCGCTTTCTTCTCCCTCTCTCCACTCGCTGCCATGTTTTTAGTGCAGGGGTATAAAGGGGGGAAGATTAATGGACTATGAGGCCCAGTGGCTCTGCGCTAATCAGAGCGCCGTCGCCCTGAGATCGGCCACCCGCCCCCCCCCGGCACTCAGCACTGTGTACACACACTCTACCCAACGCTGTCCAGCTCACCGCGACTCGCGCAGCCACCGACGGAGTCGCATTTTCATACAATCATCTCAGTCATAGATCGATGCCAGAGAATTGCATGGTGGGTAGGCAGCAGGGCTGCTTTACGTCCTACCCGCAGGTGTGCGGGACCACGCTGCGCTGTACCGCGTTCCCCCGCTGCTGAAGGAGCTGTCGCCTCGTTTCACGAAGTTGTCGTGCAAGCCCATTTGTGAGGCCATGTTTGTGGTTTTCGCTGTCCTGCAGAACATGGAGATAGAGGTAGATGAGAACGGGACCCTGGATCTGAGTATGAAGAAGCCGATGAAGAAGGAGGGAGGGCCGCTGAGCGCAAGCCCAGGCGTGCGGTCCCCTGACCTCTCTTCGTCGTCCTCGTCCTCTCTGCACCATGGCAACAGCGGCATCTCACCCCAGTTACAGGTCTACAAGCAGGAGGAGTGGGAGGGGCCGCTGGACTACACCAAACCCAATCGGCAGAGGGAGGAGGAGCTAGAGGAGGTGAGAGTTCTGGTGTAGCAGTGCTGTGGTGCTGTGGCACACGGTGGGTGGGAGTTACAGACAGAACTGAACTCCAGTGTTTGCACTAGTAACTGAACAAATAACTGCTGGATTGCATACAAATGCATCCATTCGAACAAAATATCACTCCTACCTCTTACCTCCAGTTTATATTTATGATTCCACATTTTAGTAAAAGTAATAAATAAAAGTATTTTAAATTGCTTTTTTATGTAAAGCAAGAGCTTATACCAGTACAGTAATGCCAGGAAAATGGCTTTTTTAAAGATTCTTTTAAAGCAAGAATTATAGCATAATAAATGTTAAAGGTAAATGATATTTCCTTGGCCTGTTTCTTTTCCCAGTTCAAAGCAAAGGGGTAATTCATTGCTTGTCTTGTCATATATTCATCATGACTGGTAGGGTATCATACCTGTCTGTCTGTATGTGTGTGTGTGTCTACAGATGGATCACACAGCCCAGTCGTTTGTGTCCTCTGACCCCGAGGACAGTGACACGGCACAAGACTGCCCAGAGGACAGGACGTACCCTGGAGAGGTCACCACTCCCAGCTTTAAGGTCAAGTTCCAGCCTAAGGAGTGTAAGAAAGAACTCCTCACGTAAGTTCTTCAGCTGGTCTCCCATAAACCAAACTGCTCTCACAACATTTGTCCGTGGGCAGCATCATAAGCACACTAACATTTATTGAAGTTTGGTGGATGTGAAGTCCATCTTGCCATCATCTGCTGGGTCAGTTCTAAGTAGTCATCATCATCACCTCAGTAACAGTCTGGTGCAGCTCAATCACCGTACATGACCTACGCCAACTTCAGCACATCATCAGGTCTGCTGAACACACTGGAGATGCAAACCCGCCTGGTCTCCAGGCCCCGTTTACCAGGAGAGCGAGGAACTGAGCAGGAACAATCATAGTAAACCCCTCCCTCCCTGGACACAACCTGCACCTCCTCTCAGGGAGGTGCTTTCTTCCTTCATGCTACTAGTATCATGAGAAGTTCCTTGCACTGCTGGGTTTATGATCCTGGGTCACTTACCTGGCTGCTGTATTCTGCCCTCTACATCCTCACAGGATTATATGCCCATACATTTATATTTGAGTTCTATATATTTTTTTATTTTAATGCCTGTATGTATGTTTACAAAAGGACACTCGTGCACTTGGGTGACTGTGTATACATGGAATATATGAGTGGATATTTGCTAGTTCTGCTATATATTGCACGCTACTGTGTAACCAAACCGTTTCTGCAGTATTCAGTCCCCACTGTTTTCTTATCGTCTGCCTGTAGCCTGTTAACTGAAGCCTGTTAACTGTAGCCTGTCAACTGAAGCCTGTTAACTGTAG
The DNA here is from genome assembly GCA_020368025.1 of Brachyhypopomus occidentalis. Classification (NCBI taxonomy): domain Eukaryota; kingdom Metazoa; phylum Chordata; class Actinopteri; order Gymnotiformes; family Hypopomidae; genus Brachyhypopomus; species Brachyhypopomus occidentalis. The sequence goes on from JAGXOD010000011.1 coordinate 10,666,786, forward strand.
CCTGTCAACTGAAGCCTGTTAACTGAAGCCTGTTAACTGTAGCCTGTTAACTGTAGCCTGTCAACTGAAGCCTGTTAACTGTAGCCTGTTAACTGAAGCCTGTTAACCGATTCCTGTTAACTGTAGCCTGTTAACTATAGCCTGTTAACTGTAGCCTGTTAACTGTAGCCTGTGTGCTCCCACTTCTCTGTGTAGGTGTCCTACTCCTGGCTGCGATGGCAGTGGCCACATCACTGGAAACTATGCATCCCACCGCAGGTAGAGTGTCCACTCCTCCTCCCCAAACGTTCTCCTCCCAGGAGTGCGCCCCCTACTGGCTCATTAGGTTTGCCTGACTCCCAGAGAATCCCTTCATGGCATGACCTGTAACTCTAAGACATGGACCCGTGTCCTTCCACTAAACCACAGTGTGCCCTAGCTACGCAGATTTCAACACCCTGTAGAGGATCCGCTTTTTCATGCTTCTTTTCACCCCGTGTTTCACTCCTGCTTCTGACAAAGGGACATTCTGGGTTCTGTTTCCTTCTCGCTGTCCTCTCTCTCTCTCTCCCTCTTTTCCCTCTCTCTTCTCTTCCCTCTCTCTTCTCTTCCCTCTCTCTTCTCCTCTCTCTCTCAGCCTGTCTGGGTGTCCTCTTGCTGATAAGAGTCTGCGCTCCCTAATGGCCGCACACACAGCTGAACTCAAGTACGTGGCCCCTCCTATGCTGCTCCCCTCTGCTCCTCTGTGCTGGGAGGCTCAGGGCTGTTTACTGCTTGGGCTTCTCTCTCTTGATCTCTCTTACCTGTAATATTCCTGTGAGAGGCCAATATCTCACACTCAGCACTGGGTATTGTGGGTTTTTGGGGGCTTTTACAGGATCACTCTGAGCGTTACCTTTGATCGATTCATGCATTCAATCGTTTGATCAATTAGTCCATTAAATCTGAATCAAGAGACATTGTAATTGAAAAGTGTCCAGGGTTAAACAAAATGCCCTCTCACTAACCTTTGACCTTTGACCTTTGTCTATCAGGTGCCCGACTCCAGGATGTGACGGTTCTGGCCACATCACTGGTAACTACGCTTCTCACCGAAGGTACGGCTGGTCCTACAACCCCTCATACCCACACCCACGCCCCCCCCCCCCCCCCCACTACGTACACACACTCACAGACACACACCCACACACACAACCCTGCTCGCTCACACACACACACACAAAGCAGGACAGAGAAGCTTAGCGAGAGACAGCGATAGAGACGCAGGACCCATACACACACCACACACTGTGGCTCTGGAGACACGACCCTTCCCTCAGCAAACAGATTTGAATAATGCCTCAGAACGGGGAACAACCCTTACAATGGGGTTTTATGTTTGTGCATGCTATCTGCTATGTGATAACTCTGTCGCTGACTTCCACAAAGCCCTCTGTGCTTTTCCCTAGTCTCTCGCACGCCTGCTATCTGCTGCACCTACCTGTGCCGTTTGTCTTTTGTTTTGTTTTGTTTGTTTTCCTTTGAATTTGGCCTGCCTTGTTGCCGTTGGCGCCGATGCTTACTGGACTGCGGCGGGGGAGGGGGAGGGGGTTCTGGGAAAGGGTTTCTCTCTGGCTCCTCTCCTCATAGGCTGCGTCCTCTCTGTTTTCAGTTTGTCTGGGTGCCCCCGTGCCAAGAAAGGCGGAATAAAAACGACCCCCACCAAGGACGACAAGGAGGACTCCGAGCTCTTAAAGTTCGTACCGCGTAGACAGACTTTTACAGTACTATACGGTATTGTACAGCCAGGCTGTTCACGGGAAGCCCCAGCGAAGGGGCATGAGTACCCACCCGTGCCAGTGACTGCTCAGCAAACTGACAATCATTTTACTGTAGTGCACTGTAGCCTACTGCAGTTTAGACAAGCCCTGTCCACCAGAACCTGACACATACAGCTGCAGCTACACCACCACGGAAATGATAGCAAAACTCACCCCTAGATCATTATGCATGCACACTGTCTCTTTTCACAACATCAGGGCATTGAACTGGACACTGTAAAGTACTGCTGGTTGCGCTCAAATATCACCTTGCTTTACAAGTCGCTTCGATAATACGGAGTCTTGTGAAAAACGAGGCATCCGGTGGCCAAGAGTGGAGAATCGTTAAGGCTCCTGTGATCCTGTGGCATGACTGAGATACTAATTGCTGTGTTCGGTGTTACAGTAAAGGAGGAATGGCAGCTCAGGACGCAGGGATAATTAACGTAATTGAAGGGGGGGTGGCAAGGTGATATTTCTGACCAGATGAATGCCATTGCTGTTAACCTGTCTGCAACCCGACCTTCATAAACTCTTCATTCAAACGCCGTTTCTGTCTCTGATGTGCCCCTGCTGTCTTTCCTTCTCTTTCATTCACTCTCTCTTATTCCAACTCTTTCTGACTTCCATCTTTCTCTTTCACCATCTTTTTCTTTCTCTCTCTCTCTCACTACCCCACACCCATCCATCTCTCTTTCTGTCTCTCTTTCCATCTTCCATCTCTCTCTCTCTCTCTCCCTCTCTCTCAGGTGCCCGGTGCCCGGCTGTGACAGCCTTGGTCATATCAGCGGGAAGTACGCCACCCACCGCAGTGCATACGGGTGCCCATTGGCTGCCCGCCGGCAGAAGGAGGGGCTACTGAACGGCACGCCCTTCTCCTGGAAGGCCTTCAAGCCCGAAGGCCCCACATGCCCCACGCTGGGCTGTGACGGCTCAGGCCATGCCAACGGCAGCTTCCTCACGCACCGCAGGTACGCGCCCACAGGCTAAAGCCGCGTTGAGCACCTGCAAGCCTGCAAGCTGCACCTAAATGGCTAACTGTGGTGAACATAAGACTGAAGGACACCCAAAGTACACTAACCCTGTACTTTCACTGCAGAGCCTTGGACGCCATTAGCCATGCGCCAAATACTGATTCAGCAAGATATTTTGAAGATTTTTACATTTGCTCAAGTAATTAATTTATGGTTTTTGTCAACAGTCTCTCTGGTTGTCCGCGGGCCTCTCTTGCTAAGAAGAAAACCAAGTTTCCTGGAGAGGAGTATCTGAGCACCAAGTTCAGGGCCAGCGATGGTGAGAATGGCACTGTCTCTCTGTCTCGCTGTCTCTCTGTCTCGCTGTCTCTCTGTTTCACTGTCTCACTGTTTCACTGTCGCTCTGTTTCACTGTCTCACTGTTTCGCTGTCTCTCCTTTTCACTGTCTCTCTGTCTCACCACCCTCCTCATTCTTCTAGGGTCGGTTATTCTTCACATGTCCTTATTCATTTATTCTCTTCCGTTGCAGTGCTGGACAATGATGAGGACATTAAGCAACTCAATAAAGAAATCAGTGAGCTCAGTGAGTCCAACAACGAGATGGAAGCCGACATGGTTAACCTCCAAACCCAGGTGTGCCATCAGCCTACCCTACCGTAACTCGAACCCTCTAAAACAATGTTACACATGTAGAATCGTCATCTTTGGGATTCTGGGATCCAGAGTATATGAGTGATGCGTAGTGAGAATCAATGACTCCAGTACCGCTCCAGTACAATATGTGACAAAGGCCCATAATGCACCTGTACTATACATCTTTACAACCTTGGAGTTCTCTAGGTATTCACAGAGACCATGAGTGCTATGAGTGCTATTAGTAGTCCCTAATTAACAACTGCTAATAGTGAACACAAGGGCAGTGAGGTTATCACTACCTTAAATTATTTATTGTGGAATATATGTAGACATTTATCTTGAAAACAATATATGACATAATTTCCATGATGGATGGATAAATAATTTTAGATGCAAATGTTTTTGCAGCCTGGGGCTGTTTTTCTCTGCAGTTTAATAAAACATGGCAGATTTCTTAAAAAGTGTTTTTTTTATCTCATTTTGTTAAGCTAAGAACAGGTGATTACCTACACCTACAGTGAGGAGTGATCTTTTCTTCCTTACCACTCTGCTCATATACTCTGGTTCCAACATTTCACCAAAGAAAACAAAGATTAGCTTAATTCCTGTACATCTAAACAGACAAAGGGTGTAATAATTACAGTATGCACCTAAAAACATTCAAAACAATGTTCCATGTTTTAAACTGTATTTTCAGTACTGCCCATAGTCTCTTCTGAGGCTAAACCTGTATGTTTCTTCATCATTTATAGCTCAGTCACACACTGAAATCTTTAGTTAAAAATACAAATTTGTACTTAATGAACCTGTGTAGTATATCATTAGTAGGGTTTATGTGATGAATTCGGGTTTCACCTGTCTTCTGACGTCTGCCTGCAGATCTCATCCATGGAGAGGAACCTGAAGAACATCGAACAGGAGAACAAGATGATTGAAGAGCAGAACGAGGCTCTGTTCATGGAGCTCTCGGGACTCAGTCAGGCCCTCATACGCAGCCTGGCCAACATTCGCCTGCCACACTTGGTGAGTTGTCCCACTCTTGCACATTGCCCCTCTGCATGGGCTCAGAGGAGCTCCGTCAGACTGTTGCTATTTCTCCTAGCATGTTCCCAAACAACATCAGCTGTCTTGAATTCTGCACAGCTTGTGTCGCACTGAGCTTTTCTTCTTTAGCCATTGTTCCTCAGTGCAAAGATATGCCGGCAGGCCCTTGTTTGTGTTGTAACATGTTTGTGACATGCACGTTCTCACCCACAAATTTCCACTCACATGTGTGTAGTAAAACACAGCCTACAGAAGGACCTGTTTCAGATCACGAGCTTCAATGTCCTCTTTCGCTTTGAATCGCAGCAGGAACCTATCACAGAGCAGAATTTTGAGAGCTACGTGAGCACTCTGACCGACATGTACACCAATAAAGACTGCTACCAGAATCCAGAGAACAAGGCCCTGCTGGAGACCATCAACCAAGCAGTGAAAGGCATTAAAGTGTGACTCTGCCTGAGGTATCGCCCCCCAGAGGTGCGGAAGAGACCCGACAGCGTAGAACCGAAGCGAGTGTGTACAAATGATACACACACACAAAATAAAGGGCATTCAGGTTTTTTTGAACAACAACCACCTTCATCCCAGGGAGCATTCAGTGACGAGAGAAAGAAAGTCTATAATATATATACATATTCATATTACATATTCATAAAAGGACCAAAATCCACAAAGCTGCTGGATTGGAAGTGGAGAATTGAATGAATGGAACCAACTCCTTTAGTTTATTTAGCCACAAGAAAAAAAAGAGTTCTCTTTTTACTTTGGTTTCCTTTAGTTTTGGTTGTTTATTTTTTTTTCTCCCTGCAAAAACCTGAGGAGCATTTCGCATGTCTTCAGCTCGGGCAGTTCTGAGAGGGCAGCTGTGGATGAAGATAATCCGTCCTTCAGAGCCCATCCAGAGATGAGAGACCAGCACTTTGGACGAAATTCAAAGTTCTCTGCATGTTGTGTGTGGAGGAGTACTGCCTGTTGATCACAGCAGATGCAACCCTCATTGTTGTGAATGACCGTGGCCTCAGACGTTGGAGGACCAGCCCATGACTCTGAGTGCCATCCCCACAAGTACAGCAGGCAAGCAGCATTCTACCTGTTCTCCATGGCTTTTCATATAAGCTAGAGAGTGAGACACAGTGGAGAAAACAAACCAGTGAAACGAGAAGCTGGCTCAGAAATACATCTCCCTCTGATACACACACACATACACACACACACACACACACACAAACCAATGAGGAAACTATGGTGTGGGCCCTTTAAGATGTATGTTTGCTCATATATATTCACATCTGACTTTGGATTACATATGCTTAACTCAGTTATGTAATCCTCATTGTCAAAACTCTCCTGTGATTTGCGTGGGCATCACTCCAAAATCAGCCCTTATATTTATGAATATATTTTATTAATACTAGCTTTAGGTAGCAGTTTATTTATTTATATTTCAAATACTTTTAGATTGCAGAAGCACTGGTCTTTATCATTCATTTGCAATATTTATGCTATAGTAATATAATGTATTTTCTCCTGAGTTCAGTCCAGTCATAGTTATATTTGTTATATTTATGAACAATGAATTGCACTTCTTTTCAATTAATAGTTTAGAGATTTGGATATCACTGGCCTATAAATTATTTCTACTATAATTTCTATTACTGTTCTATAATTTTATTTGCATTCGTTTTATTTTAAGTTATCTCCTTCTATGAAAAAAGCCCTTCCATTTATAAATGGACACAAATATAAGATGAAGGAAAGAACTACCATCTGTTTTTATACCTTATTTTCATTTGACAGTAGATTTTTAAAACTTTTTTTAAGTGCAAATATTTTTAACAAAAAGGTTTTGATAATTTTATAATTTTATATGTGTCATTTTTGTTTTGCATGATCTTATTTTTTCCAGAACCCGTACATCCCCATAGCTTACGGAGAATTCGAATGTGTTTATTATTTATTCAATATTTATGAACTAATGAACTGTGATAAGGTTGTACTGTATATTTATTTTATGCCATTTTTGTGTGCTTGTGATGACTGAGTCTGAGTAGTCTCTTACTGAAATAAAGACAAAAAATTATTCTTGGATAAGATTTGAAAAAAAAATGTATGATCATCGGGTTTCCTTAAAATGCCAGCAACACTTCCATTGGAATGTAAAGATGAAAACTGAAAAAAAATCTTTGGAACTTTAAGAGTTTCAACAAGAAAAGGAAGTACAGCATCAGGAAGTAGAATCTTCTCTGGATCCTCTTTCACTGACTTTTATCACACTGAGATTTCAGTATTGCCCAAGATGTTCTCTGTGTCCAGAATGGTTCTTATATACTTCTGATGGATTATTTTTCTCTGTTGTTCTGTACAGACATTTTGGATGATGGGTGTTGATGATGGGGTTTTTTTAGGGGGTGGTTGGGGGTTTGTGGGGAAAAATAAAACAGGAGATACATTGAGGGAAACCTTTGAACCACCAAGTCCTTACTCAGCTAGTGTCAGATAAGCATACACCCTTGTAGCCTTATTCTTGATTTTGATTAATTTTTGAAATGCACAAAGTGCCACTAACCCACGCTTTATTTACTGACTCCGCCCATTCACCAACTACACAGCTCTGAAGTCATGTGACCGTGGCATAAGCCATGTGGTGATTGTTACAGTTGCCTTTATTTCTTTGCCGAGATGGCCATAACTACACTATATATACATTCTGTATAAAAAAGGACAAAAAACTATATATAGAATATAAACATACATATATTTTTCCAGCGTAATTGTTAACTCCTTCTCTTATTGTAGCTTATCAGAGAAATGATATCTTTTGAAAAGCGGTGAGTATTACTACCAATAGGTGACAAAAAGGAGAAAAAAATACATTAAGACCCATTGTACTGTGGTGGCAGGACACAATGTGTTTTTTTAATGATATGTAAAGGTGCATTTCTACATGTCAAGATGCTGAGGCTGTTTGTAAAGTTTCCTATTTGGAGGTGTTCCCAGCCCATGGTTGCCGGGCTTCTCTCTGTACGTCATATAAATAGGACAGTGGTGCCACGCTAGTCTGTTCTTAACCCGTCTTAGTGCTGAAAGATGGCGGTTGAGTGTGTATCTGTGAAGATGCATCGTAGTGCGCTGAACGTACATGATGGTCCTGCTCTTAGTATTGTGTTGTGTCAGTTCTGGTGGGAGAGGTCATGCTAGATGTTTGTTTCAGATGCCAACCATGACAAGGAAAGCAGTGTGATTCATATTAGCGAGTCGTGAAGTAAATATTGTGCCTCCTTATTATTTCCAGGGCATCACTATGGCAGCAGTTAGAAGGTCGTACTGTAGAACCAGTATAACCTGGCCATGTGGTTCATTAGGAAAGCGATATTACAGCAAGAACCTGTGTGCACTTTTAAGATTGCTGAATGCCAATTCATGACCTTTCATTCAAAACCTTTTGGAAGTAAAAAAGAAAAAAACCCAGATTAATATTAGATAATGGATATTTATTCATTACACCAAAAGGGAGAATGGGACAAAAAATGCATATGTCTTTTATATGTTTGTTGGTGTTCAGTGTAAATCTGTATTCTGTCTGTGAAATGTAGAATTTCCTGTGATACAGCATTCGGGGATGTTGTTCAACAGGCCATTGCCATGGTGAGATTAAGATCAGTTAAGATTAAGGGAGAGGCCAGCGTTCCTGTCCAGCTGGTCTAGACCTTTGGCAGTGGCCCAGTTGGAATTAAACCCTGAATCTGGAAAGAAACTAAAGGAAGAACGTTGGGAGGCGAAGCTGGGAGTTTGCTGTAGGATTGCCATTGATATGCTACCCGATGTCTCATCCTCTCGCCCAGAGAAAATGGAGGAGATGTTGGTTGCATAAATTTATGTCCCTTTCGTATAATGTCAGAGCCTTCGCTGGCCTCAGCTGCTCCTCTCCTGTAACCTTTTCCCAGGAAAGATGTGGCGCTGCATTTGAATATGAACCCAGGTCTGTGCTGCCCAGCTAGAGAACGTGGGATATAAGGGATATAAGCCCTTCTCATTTTGCCGCTATGGGCCCGGCTCATTTTTAACGGCCAGAACGATTGAAGTATTCTGTTCCAGCGGTGGTCCTCGGTTCCAGTCCTGGAGACATGACGCTGCTGTGCTGTCCACGCTGGCTTTGTCAGCAGTACGCACACTTAGTCTCATCAGATTATCCGGCCCTTCCATGAGCTGGAGCAGGGCTGTTCGAGCAGGGCGAACTGCAAAGAGTCGTCAGCACTGGGGCCAGGAGCTGCCTAGCAAGCCTTGCCTTTCTGAATAGAATTACAGATGTCTTTGTTTGGTCATAATGGAATGGAGTTCATCAGTTTATAATATCTGCTTATTACCACTGGCACACCATAAAGCATGCATGAGTTACTATGCCTTGTTGCATTTTGTTTAACAAAAGTTGTCATTTATGATAAGTAGCTTTTTTATGGAGAGTAAATTTTATTAATTTTTTATAATGTAGCTTGTTCTCTGGAATTTTATCCCATCTGAAAGTGTAGCACTGTAATTTAAATATGTTTTCCCATTAAAGCCAAAACACACAGCTCACACAGCGTCACTGTATTGCAGGGTCTGGAGAGTTGGTGTTAAAAAAGATTTAGAATTCTGTATATGAGAAATCAATCACATACAACTAAACAGTCCAGGACTAAAACAAGGATTCCGAGAGCTTTTTTTCAGTTTTATTGGCATGGAATGAAATGGGCTCCAGTGCTCTTTGGGCTGGCGTGGCAGAAAGCATCTGAATTTAAACCATGCACTGAGTGGACAAGCATGTCTGGCGGAATGGTGTACTGTGTTTCCCATTAAGCTGATATAACCAAAATGGCCCTCATTCTGTAGGCACCGCAGCCTACAGCTCTGTGGTGTTCTCATGTGTGCCTTTTGTCATTTCACTTAGCTGCAGGAAAGGGTGTGTTTACATTTGGGTGATAGGTTCAAATGCCACTCAGGGTGCCAAATAGTTGTGTACTTTTGTTTGTTTATTTGTATGGGTTTTGGGGAGGGCTGGGAGGGGTACTATTTTCTTAAATAACAAATTATCATTTAGACTTGTTTCCTTTTTACATGAAAAACATGATATCTAAAAGTATTCTTCCCAAAAACACTTGAGAAACTGTGACACTAATTCAGGTTGTTAATTGCACGATTGGTTATTTAAGTGAGGGGAATTATCAATTAGTCACATCTATGTCAAAGGCAAAGCAATTGTGTACAGGGCATTATTCTGGCAGCATCGGGAGTCTGTACATTTGTAATAAAGGAACAGTGTTGTTGTTGTATTACAGAATCTTTCCATAAAAAACTGATAAAAAAAAGTTTGTGACTTAATCCACAGCCAAAGCTTGTCCTGCCAAGTCCTTTTTACAAAGATGAGCTATTTTTACTGGTATTTTGTAGCCACAATATAATTCTCCTTTAGAAAATGACAAAAAAATTGGTACTTCCAAAAATGACAGGCACTTCCACAATAATAGACTGTATGGGTTTTTGTCACTTTTGTAGCCGTGGTCATTTCTTTGCTAATGTTTTGTAGAGTGGGACAGGCTGTGGCTGTGTGGTTTTCACAAGCTCTTTGGAAATTAAGTGTGTAGTTGGGTTTGGATCGTGACTGTGTTTGTGTATTCTTGTATTTGTGCTCACTCATAATCAGTGTTATGATAAAAGCAATGTCTGTTTTTTGTGGAGACACCGTTCATTTATTCATTTCAATGTTATATATGGAGAACACAAATAAAAGTGGAAATAACAGTCATCTTTCGTGTGTGTGCCAGGTAAATGTACATGTATGAATTACTGGGGCTGTACTGGTCTTAGGAAGCTATGGATCATGACCTTTTTAGGACCTTCCAGGATGTTACTGTACTTAATCAGCCCAGATCATACGTAAAGGACCCCTAGAGATTGTAGCAGGGACCTTCACACCACTGGAAATTGTTACTAAAGAACCATTTATTGATATGTTTTGCCTAAAGTCTATTTGTGTGTTGGGGCCATTCTAAATGTAAATATTTAAAATGATGCAAGATATTACATGATGTAGATAAACATGGTCTTTGAACCCTTTCTTAGGTATATGCCTGCTTTACAGTCCAGGCTGGAAAATAAAATACATTTGTTCGTTGTCAGTTGACAGGTTATTACAGGCTGACCTCTGCTGGTATTAAGGGAAAACAATTGCTCTCAGTTTCACTATTCATCACATGAAGGCCACATTCAATACACTTTATTTCGTTTTCCCCCAAGTTATATAGCTCAGTGCAATAATCACGTCAAAGAAGGGATTTTAGTATTATTCTATATTGGAAAGTATGTTTGGTTAGGGGAAGGGTCTGGACCTTTAAAAACATGCTCTCCAACTGTCGAGCTTCACTTTATGGACTAGCAAACTATAGTAAGAGTGATTATTATGATCCAGATGACAACCGGTGACTGTGGGAATGGATATTTCACCTGGCCCAGACGTGCATGACCACCTGGATGGCAAGCATCACTGCCATGTTCTAGGGGCCTATCTAGAGGGGCCAGATAAAGCCTGAACTCCTGAACAAGGAGTAAATAAGGATGTAAATAAAGATGTCATCAGCAGCAAAACATGGATTTTACTTTACCCCTGAGGTGGTCCGCCTGCCTCAACAGTGCCACCTGGTGCTTTGGAAGGTGCCACCAATCAGCTTCCTGCCACTGGTGGGTGTGCACTGAGGAGGTGAGGACTGACAGCTGGAGTGACAGAGCAGCTCCAAAGCTCTCATTAAGTCAGTCACTTCTCCCTGTGACTGGAGAGGGTGTAAATGAAATTGATGTAGAACATCTAGATTGTAGACATTTATAAACTTCAGATTTAATCGTTCAGCTCTTGTAGCTCACTGAGCATGTCGAGCCTTGTGCTACTAGCACCAAGGCCATGGATTGACTCTTGAGGAACACACACTTGAGATGTGTAATTTGCCCAACAAATGCTGTAAACAACGGGGAAACACCTAAGGGATGCGTTCATGAGAATAGTCAGTCAATTTTATTTATATAGGCCTTTTTACAACATATAGCCTACTGTCACTAAGCAGCTTTACAAATGCATGGGTCCAAGAAACCTTGGGATGTCCAAGACTCAAAGGGAACCCATTTTCCTTTGCGCGACCCAGCTAGTAGCAGTACATTTTTATAGTTCTATATCTAGGCCCAGCAGTCTCTCCAATGCTGATGTTGGGCCTCAAGTAGGTGACGGCATAGTGGTGTACACTGCCAAGCCAGAACATTTTCTAGGTGCTTTATGAAATTGTGAAAATAATGACTGATACGTGAGTACAGTGGCCCACAATGTTTTTGTCACTTTCCGAGACATAAAGTAATTGACATTTTTGTTTACATTTTTAAAAAGTCTGGAATGCTCCACACAGCAAGTTGCCTTTGATACTAACCTTCATATCTGTCACTGGTGAGGCAGATCTTTCTGAAACGTGGCCCACTCTTTACCACAATCTCTTAGACTGTGTACCACTATCTGCTTTTAACTCAGTTTAAACCCTTTCTTTTTCAGAATATTCACTCTTCATTGTAGTTTAGGCTCCCTTGTACGTATTAAGTTTGTATTGCGAATAATAAATGCAACATTACATTGTTATTGTTATGTTGCAATCATTTTTTAAGGGAAACTGAACCAAAAGAGCCATCAGATCAAATTACTCCAAGGCTAATGACATCTTTTAACGTGTTTCCGTTAGCTTTTCCCTTATCTGACTTGATACGACCTATAACCACACTACTTCCTATAGTGGACTTAGCAATATTTGACAAGTAACAAGATGTGTGAATATTATCCTGAAAAATGTTCAAATGCAAACAGGTGTAATCTGGTTTTCCAAACCAAAACTCCTTTATGGTAACTCTCCATACGCTCATCTGGCCAGTACATCTGACGCTTTCGTGCGTGTGACGTCAGTGCGTCAGCTGTTTTGTGTTTACATCGCGTCATTTTTTCGCAGCTAAGTTCAACGTTGTTGTTTTTTGGTTCTAAATATGACCTAGTAAACACTGGAAATGCGTAATCGTATAATCGATGAACAGACAACCTACTGTGTGCATGAAACATCTGCCGATTTCCAGAATAACACGGTAAGGGCAAATGCAATGCTACATTTTGGTTGGCAGTGCCTGTCTGTAGTCAGCGCGAGACTCTTTTGTTTTTGTCGGTGGTTGCGGGGAGATTTCCCCCTTATCAGGAAGCAAACAGCTACCATTTACTTTAATTTTTCCACAAATTCAGTGGTACATATGATCTTAAGAGCTTATTGTGTCCTCGCTCATACATTTTACTGAATGCTAATGTGATCGTCGTTAGATTTTAATCATCTGAGTTATTGGTTGGAAATGCAGCCAAGGGGGAACCTCTCAAGCGTCTTGTTCACTGCTCTTTCGTTTAAACAAGTCTCGTCGTGTCCGTGTTATGGCAGTTTTGTTTATTACTTTCTTGACAACCTGCTTCTGTTTTGATCCGGTTTGCCATAACAAGAAGCACGTTTTCAACAAGGTGGCAAAGTACTGCAGCGCCAGAAGCGTCACATGCTGGACGTAAATTCATTTAAATTCCATGATGGTTGTCATGCGTCATCTGGAGCGTAAGGGATCCATGATCGACTTTCATGGACAACAATTTCTCTTCTATCTACTGTTCTTACATATCACATATAATTCTGTACATATTTATCCATGAAGCTAGTGTGTCGTCCAGTTAATTCAAACCGACCTTCACTTGCAATACCTGTACTGGGAATCGGCAGTTCGTGTCCCCCTCAGCACAGTATTACAAGATTAAAGGACTAGCCAGTCACACTTGGTTGTGAAGCCTTGAAGGCATGAAATGGTTCATCCATTTGGTGGCGCCTCAAAGGAAACTTTATTTGAATAGCTCTGAGCTGAGCTCATACGTTGGGTCAAACAAAGTTTGGGCAGTCTGCCTGACTGCCAAACTGATAAACAAATGACACCCTTCTGGTCTAAATAGGGTCACTGGCGAGAGTTTGGACTGTGTCACTTTGCACTAGGTATTGTCTGGCATCCAGAAATAGAATGACCAACACATCCTCTCAAGAAGGAAAAACCCAGAATGTGTGCTGTGCTAGCTGCTCTTAGCCCGTGCTGGTGTTTCCTTCCTCAGATGGCAAACCATTACTCAACAATAGCTTATTCAGTGTGTGTAGCTTAACTTACCAACCATCTGTATGGAAGCATTTTAACATGAAAGGTTTCAGTCTTTGAGTTATTTTATTAAAATATATTTGTTATTTGGACGTTACTTAAAACATATTGACAGCCTATGACATAATACAAACATGAAATTACAAAACTTTCCTTTAACAGTTAACGTGACCCATCATAAATAACATAATTTACCATAAACAATAATGAATTGTGATGACATATTCACCAGTTACATTATTTGTCTTCAGCGTTTCATAATTTTTCAGTGACTAAGAACACAGTAGTTGTAATTCAAGTTGTTATACTTTTAAGTCATACTACTTCTAAAATGATACAATAATTACATTTTAAAATGTGCATATATCCATTATTTCTCAGACGGCGATAAACCCCGTGCCAGTGCAACCCTAGACGCTCTCTCCATTCACCATGGGTGGAGCTGTGAGCGCTGGAGAGGACAACGACGAGCTCATCGACAACCTGAAGGAGGCTCACTACATCCGCTCGGACCTGGTGGAGCGAGCCTTCCGGGCCATCGACCGAGCCGACTACTACCTGGAGGAGTACCGGGACAGTGCCTACAAGGACCTGGCCTGGAGGCACGGCAACCTCCACCTCTCTGCGCCATGCATCTACTCGGAGGTGATGGAGGCCCTAGACCTGCAACCTGGGCTGTCTTTCCTTAACCTGGGCAGTGGCACAGGGTACCTGAGCACCATGGTGGGCCTCATTTTGGGTGAGTTGGCTCCTGGGTGCAGTTTTAAAGAGGCACCATGTAGGTTTCTTCTGGACTGGAATTCCCCCAGGTTGTGCCCGCAGTGTGGTGCAGATTGCGGAGGTGCTGACGCAACTCTTTTGAGTTCCGTGTTCCTGGGTGTCTGCAGGTTCGTTCGGAGTGAACCACGGGGTGGAACTGCACGTGGATGTTGTGGATTATGCCTACCAGAAACTCGACTACTTCATCAAGACCAGTGACAGCTTTGACAAGTGAGCTGCCTTCCGGAGGCCATGTTAAGCTTTCCTGGGGAAAATCTCTGGCCCAGGATATTGTATGTTTTGGCAGCATTACGTATGCAGAATTTCCACCTATAATAGTGTTTGTGTGAAGTACCACCTTTCTGACGTTAGTTTATTTTTACATTTGTACACTTTTTCCTTATACAAAACTATTTGATTTACTGCTTCATGGATTTTTTAAGTAAGCCAGTACAGTTAGGTGATAATGAGAAGCAGAATGCCTGTATGAATGTGGTCTGACTGGGTGGTTTAACATTTCTCTGCCACCTCAGATCAGAGCTATGCATTAGATTCCACCAGGTACACTGACTAGCTTCATGAACCTGCAATGGCAGACTCCATGTATATTGTAAAATATCTTCACAGTTGGCCAGAACTGGGAGAAATCTGTCAAAAATATCTGAGCAAAAACTATTTTATATAGTTTTTGATGTCAACTTTTTGTTTGTCAAAAATTTCACTTTTGTTATGTTTATGAGAGACTTGGAGATGCTTAAGCTGAGCTTTAGGGCGACAGCTATAATATTGTCTTGCTGGTATATTTGCAGATTTGAGTTCTGTGAGCCCTCATTCGTGGTGGGCAACTGTCTGGAGATACCTCCAGATAGCCGACAGTACGACAGAGTGTACTGTGGGGCTGGGGTTCAGAAGGAGTACGAGAACTACATGAAAAACTTGCTGAAGGTTGGAGGAATATTGGTGCTCCCCCTGGAGGACAAGGTTGGCATGTACACATGTTTACATAGTACTGTGGGGTGGGTGGGGGGGGTCATTTTCAGGGGTCCTGTCACATTTTTCATTGACTACTCCCATGCCTTTGGGTGGTCACAGGGTGAAGGTTAAGCATAAGTCAGTTGAAGGTGGAAGCCTTTGCTCTTGGGCCCCAGATTTCAGCAGCTCAGAAACAATAAAATTGTTTTAACTCTTTTAATTAAAGAAAAGGCCAAATGCTCCACACATTATCATATATACTGACGTGCCAAAAGTCATGGGACAGGAACTGCTGTGGTGTAGGACTCCATCCTGCCCTGCAAGGTGCAGTAACTCGAAGTGGCATCAATTCCACAAGTGGACCAAAGTAGTCTTGAGAGGTGTTGAGTCATGGGTAACCATCTGCAGCACTGCATTGACCACTATGGATGCTGATGTCTTCTACGGTGTATTCCCACAACACACATGACTCTGGATCGAGGAATGTTAAATGCCTGCACATCTTTGGAAATGAAACGACCCAACTATCAAACCTTGTTCATACTCTGATAATTCATGTCGCCTTGCCATCAGCACGCTGGCCACTGTTCAACACCCCAACATACCTTGTACAAGCGTGGCGTTCCCATCCCCTGAAGTAACACCACGTCATAATCAGTACTGCTATCCCATGACTTTTGGCAGTGTATGTTGGTAAAAAATTATAATTTAAGATTTAAATTTAAATTCAGGCATCCAATTATTTGTTGGTTTTCTATAAATGAAAGAAGGATGAAATATTGCACAGTGACAAGATATTACCCACAGCAGATTGTAGACTGGAAAAAATACATTTCCTTTCAATGTGTCCGTTAAGAACTTCCAATTTATTTATTATCCAAGTGTTGTGACATGGCATGTTGACAAACAGTAATTTTGGCAGTTCTATTTAGACCACAAGATTTGCAATTTAAGACTGTAAATATAATGCATATTGCACTGTGTCCATAGCATTAGTCTGGCTGCCAAATTCGAGAAGTGATTTTGAAGTGCTTAGGGCAATGACTGGTGGGCACACGCCTGCAGCCCAGAAGACCTCGGGGTTCACCACCAGGTGGGGCTGCTGCCCCCAGCCTTCACTACAAATGTCAGCAGTGGGACTGTATTGTGAGCCATCAGAAAGGATGGAGTGTGATGGAGACCGATGTTTAGGAAGACAAAATGGGTGTTGTGCTAGAGAGGGATTGCTGTGCTACAGTGGGACTGCTGTGCTAGAGAGCTGGATGTTTTACCTGGTGCTCACAGCACAGGTTTATCACAGGGAAGACCTGGGCTTGAGTACAGGTATGAGTGCTAGTGTCAGCCTTTGCTGCGTGGGTTTTAAATGACTTAAGCACGTTATACATATAAAAGTGATGAAGTTATAAGACTATAAACCGGATTGGCACATCCATAAAAGAAATACATAAAAAAGCATAATTTTTCTTTGGACTTTTTAAAAATAATTATTTCTGCATTTTTTTTATCTGTTTATTATTTCATGTTGTCCTGTTGTCCTGTTTTGTTCAGCTGAGAAGACTGAGTCTTTCCTCATATGTTCCCCTGTGGGTGCTTATGTGTTGCAGCTGACCAAGATTACCCGCACGGGTCAAAACACCTGGGAGACCAAGAAAATCATCGCTGTGACCTTTGCCCCGCTGGTGCAGCCCAAGCAAAACATTAATGGCAAAGGGCAGAGTGTGCCACTACGTGAGTGTCCCAGCGGTGCGAAGTGATGAGTGGTGTCACAGTCAGTGTGACGAGCAGCATGTTTTAGTGAATAGGAGCAGAATTCATGTCCTGTGCTTAAAAAAAAAAAACTAGCACATGGTTACTGGGTCAGTGGTTCTCAGTGGCGTCCTGAGAGTCTCATGCTGCATATTTTTAGTGTTTCATGGCCCACGTCATTATCAGTCCCTCATAGGCTCAGGACATAGAAACACATGTGGTCTGCATTGCATTTGGGCACCAGTGTAGTAAAACGGCTTGGCATGGATGAATCTTTGAATGTATAATTACTGTAATGTCATATTGATGTGACGTGTGTGCCCACCGTGTCCCTGCGCTCTGTCCCCAGCCATCTTCGAGGTGAGGACGCTGCAGGACCTGGCGCGCATCTCCATCCGCCACACCCTGCGGCAGCCGGCGGCGGGCGAGGGGCGGGCCAAGCGGCGGGTGTCATTCCCAGGCGCGCGGGCCATGCACCGCTACGGGCCGCGCTTCGAACGCCGCCGCTTCTGCCGCCGCTTCTACCGCCAGTGCGTCGGCTCCGCGGCCCTGCGCGACTCGGCAGCGCCCGCCCCCGCGCCAACCGTCGACTGCTCCTACCCGGGCGGGGTGGAAGAAGAAGAGGAGGAGGAGGAAGAGGAGGAGGCGGAAGAGGAAGAGGAGCGGGCCTGCCGCCGAGCGGGGACCACTGAGGACCTACCCGAGGAGGACGAGGACGGGGCGGGCGGAGACGGCGAGAAGGTGAAGGGGGCGCGCGCGAGGATCGAGCCGCCCGTCAGCCTGTTGAGGGAGCGGATCCTGGGACTGCCCTTGCCTGAGCCGCTCAAGATGTATCTGCTGTACTACCGTGACAAATAAGATGCAGGAACGCTGAGGAATCCAGAATTCAGAAGCCTGGCGCACCTCCACAGCCTGACCACCACCTCCACAGCCTGACCACCACCTCCACAGCCCTGGCCCGATTTACCTCGGTATGGCACTCTCACTATTTGCTGTCCCTTCGAGAATAAAAACAGCTAGACGATTTAAGCGCAGGACTGTTTGGATTTCCCTATTATTTTTCTGTAATGTTTGTTTAAGCTCATTTTTGAGCTGCTTCTGAAGGTTTTTTCCCCCCAGATTTGAGCTGTATCCACCTCCCTTTTAGCTTCAGTGTTCAAATGTTACCTTCATGGAAGACTTGAGTCGGATTGGAGCATGTGGCATTCACTTAGCTGAGAGTGCTTAGGTTTGGAATGTTGGCCAAGATTGATGTGGTGGACAAAAGTATTGTTTATTTTTCTATAGCTTTATGAAAGATGTCAGCCCTCCACTGTTGAACTTCTCTCCTTGTCTACTGTGTTCTCTTCATAAGGTACTGGATGCTCTTTGCATGTGTAGTGCTACTGCATTTTATCAGTATTCAGGTTTGTAGTGCTATGTTTTAACATTTTACACTGTGTAAAGCTGATTCCCTGTGGGAGTAATGGTACGTTTGATTATTGTGATGTCAGGTTACACAAGTGTAAGGACATGCACATCAGTTTGCTGTAAATTAATTATATACCCAAGATATCATCCACACATTTGTTAGCACTCTGTTTTCTGTTAGAGGATTTATCATCTTTTAGAGTAAAGTTATATCATTTTATCCAATTTTTCTACCCCACTACAAATTTTATGTAATTTCCATTGCATCTTGAAGTTGCCTCCATTACCTTTCAAAGTTAAACTGCAAGTATGCTGATACTGCTATGTCCCTACTCAGGAATATTAGGTTTCATATTTTTTTAACATTTAGTTAAAATGACCAAAAATTGATATGACTTTTTTTTTTTTTTTACAAAAAGCAAGGAAAGTATTTTATTTTACTAACATTATTTGTAATTGGTTCTGTGAGGAATGGCCAGCTCTGGGCAACAAAATGTAAGAGATGCTTCTGCTCACTACAATGGGGCTCTGCACAAGAGCGGTGTCCTTCTTTTACTCTGAATATGGATGAGACCAATGGTTGGTACACCCTTAAATCCAAGAAGTCATGGAAACTTTATGAAAACATTCAGTAACAGCATATCTAAATGATAGTTTGAAATGCTTATAGGAAATGTATAGAGCCTTTCAATAAATTTGAGTTTGCACATGCACTTTGAAGCTACTCTGGGCTTTGCAAACATTCCGGCTCTCCGATAACATGATGGTTTCTGGGTAATGCTGGGGTCTCACGACTTTGCCCGGACTCCTCACAGAGTCTGTTTTCATTGCTACTTAATATCAGCAGAACAGTGAAATCATGCTCTGACAAGGTACAAACAGAGGGCAAAATTTTGCAATCGTGTGGTAAGCAAAAGTCTTTTAGATCACACTGAACCTATACACTCGTCCTCCATAGCAAGTCAGCAGTGTGTTTTTGTCATATTTAGGTGAGAAAACCCATCTTTTAAAAAAATCCCTCACCTGTTACACTTTTGTTGACAAAACCATACCAGAGAGAATACCAGAGGAGAGAATACATTATAAAAACACTATGGAAAATCAACATTATAAAAATGTATTACCTTAATCATTCTTTAATAATAATAATAATAATAATAAAATCCAACAGGTAAAGACACTGAGGATTCCTGCATTCATCAGGGTAAAAAACAATTAGTGCATTATTGTCAAATATTTTCTTTTATGGTTGACATGAAATAACAAATAACAGGTATTTGTTCAGTGGATTTGACTATATAGAAAAGTTGTAACAGGCATTACACTTGGACATACATTTTCCTAACTTCTATCAAGTTTAAACACATTTTGTTTCTTAAATCATTTAACCACAGAAGGGGGTGGGGCGTCTCAGTGAGTTTTGCAATGCATGGACAGACCAAACATACATTTCCACACCCCACCCACCAACACAGCCGCACCCACCAACACAGCCCCACCCACAGAGCTTTGAGAACAAGGGTATCTTTCGCAGTCTTCGTCACAGGTTAAGATGCATCAACTTAAAGTTCATTCTCAAGCCATTTGGGAACACCAGCAAAACAATTGTGAAAAATAATGTGAAAATATATTTCTACACAACATTAAATAACAATAAGTAAATGGAAGAAATAAAAAAATAACCAATACATTCTACACCAAAGAGAACATCCATAAAAGTGTATCTACAGCTGCTTGAATATAAAACAGACACGTAGGGTAATAAGTTAGCATTTGAAATGGTGCTATGTCTGCATTCTTTTTTTTCTTTAGTATTTTATTTTTTTACATCAACAGTATAGCAGAATTATCTACTGACAAGTGTCTTTTTTACATCAACAGTTTAGCAGTATTATTAAATGACATCTCTTTCTATATATAACTTGTATACTATGTCACAGGGGGTTAATCAAAACCCTACAGTAGCAGCAAGCAATGGCATTACCCTTATTGGTAAGGTAAAGGGTAGGGGAAAGGGTGTATGAAAGGTTTCTAACCTTTGTGTGAATTTTTTGTACAGTAACCATTGTTATACCTCTGCATTAGGCCAATTATGTAAGTCTCAAAAGTACCAATGTGTTATGCTGAAAGTACTCTGTAGAAGCACAGAAAGCATTCTTGGAATCGTGTCTTTTAGAACTTCAAAAAGACAGGAGCTTTTATGGGACAGGCTTCTATATTAATGTAGGTCTATGAGACTGTCATTTTGTGTGAGGTAACAGGCCATCCATCTACAGATGCTTGTTAATGGAAAAAGCACAGTGATATTTCACAACTGTGATGGTCTGCCTTTGCTGTACTTTGCTATCTCAGTATATTACGCTTGCGTTCAAGATTAGACTTCACAATCAGTATATCCCAAGGGTCAGTGACCAAAAGGAGGTGAAAGAAAATACCATCCTCTCTTCCTTTTCATAAAAAGGGAATGTAAGGCACCTTGGAACCCTGATGTCTCATGGGCGTTGACCTATGAACCTACCCACTCCCGCCCTTCCCACGCCAGTGAGCCAAAGAGAGCAGCATCTACCGGTTCCAGCTCTACCGGAGTGACATGACAGCCCAGTCCAGCTCCGCCCCCCATCCTTTGGCTCCTGGGGTTGGTCTGAATGAGAGAACATGAGGGAGGGAGGAGGGGCTGCAGAAGAGCTGAGCCAATGACACACTGTGCTCTCGCACCCATTAAAAACGCTAACAGCACATGCGCTGGGTTACAGAGGCACATAGCTTGGCCCCAGCTAGTAAAATCAAGTCAGAATATCAATTTGTTAAACCTACATCTGGGTTAGATATGGCCCGATGTTTGTATATACCCATTACACAATGTAACAGTACTAGTGTGTTCTGCTGCAATTCCAGCACCAACTGTCTTCTGAACCTTTTTAACACATATACACACCCACCCACACATACTCAAAGTGCACAGATCAGACATGAAGCTCAAGTAAGGGCCTAAGCCATGGAATTCAATCTCTGTGCCACTAAATGTAAACCACAAAGATGCTGTATGTCATTAGTAAGACTAGACACCGAAGTTAAACGGGAGCCTTCATACGTGTGCGGCTGAAGACTACGTAGCTGCGCAAGTCCGTCTCACGCCACTCTCAGTTAGCGAAGCTTCAGTTTGCAGTTTCAATTCTGCGCTTTTGGAACATAAGAATTTTAACCCAGCAAGCAGAAATGTGAGGATGAAAATTGGTCCTTACAATGTCTGTCGTAGTAATGGAACTGGTGCCAGATCAGATTCAGAAAAGGAGAGGAAGGCATAGCATGGTGGGTCTTCCTCAATGAAATAACCTGGACAGAAGATTTATTAACATTGTCCTTCCACTTGTAGT
Source organism: Brachyhypopomus occidentalis (assembly GCA_020368025.1). Taxonomy (NCBI): domain Eukaryota; kingdom Metazoa; phylum Chordata; class Actinopteri; order Gymnotiformes; family Hypopomidae; genus Brachyhypopomus; species Brachyhypopomus occidentalis. The sequence goes on from JAGXOD010000011.1 coordinate 10,688,702, forward strand.
CCAGGGCACAGCCTCCCACAACTCATAAGTCCTGACGTTTGTCCATACAGCTGTGTGGGGGTGGAAGGGACTCAGGAGGTGGTCATTTGGGCACGAGCCCCCGTGACTGGGGATACAAGGGAGAAGCTGAGCTGGAGGGGCTCTGGCCTGAGGTGGGGGTGCTCACCTTCTTGCCTGTTTTGGGGCGACTGTGGGGCAAAAGAAGGGATGGGGGTGATGAAAAGGGGTTAATCAAAGAGAGGAAAACTAAAAAACAGGTGAATATCAAACTAGAAATAACGGATGCAAAGTGCAGATGAGTCAGTAGGCATAAGAGAGCAGAGAGAAGGGAAGGGACACGGGGGCGGGTGTTCTCACCCTGACTTTGGCTTCTTGGCGAAGGCCCCAGTAGCGGCGGAGGGGACGGTGGAGAGATCCAGGCCTGGCCCAGGGCCCATGCTGGCATACAGGCCTGAGGCGTCCACCTGGATCTCCTCCTCTTCCCTCAGGGCATCCTCCAGGGCCGCCGCCACCTTCGGAGCAATCACAGGCTCCTCGTACTCTTTGGTGGTGCGGGTGGGCAAGTCCAGCTCCAGCATAAGGATGTTCTCAGCCTAAGACAGAGAGGGAGAGAGAGAATGTATCAGAAAAAGAAACAGCAAGAAACAGAGATACAGCTCTCTCTATATTGTATATTTATGTATTCCTTATTACAAATGCAAAGCAGCCACCATTCTGGGAGGGTGAGCCATGCCACTTCCTCTGGGTTATGTCAGCCACTACATCTTTTTAAGGTGTTGCTCATGAGACATCAGAGGACAGTTTGAAGTGCATGTAAACGCCCACTTCTGTATACCTGACTGAACTAACGCCTGCATGAGAGACAGAGATGACCAACCAATGACAGTGTGGCCAATTGTGCTCTCATGGACTCCTGGTCCCAGTTGGCTGTGACTGCCTGAATTCAGTTCCCAGGGTTATGTCAACATGCCTGCACTGCTACTCTGCTTATACATGTAGGTTACCTCTAAGGTTAGCAGGCAGCAATGCTAATCATTTCGCCAAAGTGACCAATTCTGTTAACATGTACAGCCTGGAGAAGAACAATGTGGCTTTAATGAACACATTGCTCTGCGAATGGTGAATGATATCAGCATATCGCCGTGTGTGGTGTAGTCAGGTGGTGGAAAGGGCTCGCACTGACGCACTCGGTATCTGGCATCAGGCCGCATCATCATGGCCACGCGGGCGTGCTGACTCAGAGGCCTTCTGTAGCCCACCGCAGACATTGGCCTCGTCATCATCTGCTGATCACTGAGTGAGCGAGCGAGAGAGAGAGAGAGAGAGAGATGAATGACACCAGTCCTATTAAACAATATTAAACAATTAAAGATTTCAGCTAATGCAGCAAGTCATGTGCGTGGTGTGGGATTTGGAGAGCCTACATACTCTTGAATGCGTATGATTGGCCTCATCTTCCAGGTGTCATCCTCCTCGTCAAATGTGGCCCTCATGACGATCTTATTCTTCTCCTCTAGCGGGATGAAGTTCTCGATGATCAAATGCCTGGTGGGAACAACCCAAAAGTCAAAGGTCTACCCAAAGACTCAGCAGCCCCAGCCAGGCAAACAGACCATGCTGCTAATGGTCTCCAGGTCTGTGGGTTTGAACTGCCCATAATGCATCAGCGGTGAAGCAGCACAGAGTCAAACTCACATAGACTAAATCAGGGTGCAAGGCCATAACTGTTCTTACAATCTTGTCCTTTACAAAATTTACTGTAACCATATTTTACTCACGTCAGTGTTTAGACACTGCACACAAAAGCACACACACACACACACACACACACAAACACGCAAACACAATCAGTTGGGTTTTTTTTGTTGATGTAGGCTTTACAAGAGGAAGGAGGGATAAATACAGATAACAGAACTGCAGGGTCATGTATAAGGAATGACAGGAGAAAAGCATGAGCTGCAGAGGATGGTCTAATGGTGGAGAAAAGCAGGGAAAAAATGACAACTGAAAAGACAGCACAATATAGACAAAATACTATATTGTGAGTAGACTGCTAGATGTTGTTATTGTGATATGATCTGCAATACATCCAGCCTTGATGCAGTGATTGAATGTACATTTGTTGAATCGTGCAAACATCATGCGATACATCAGAACACCCACAGGGCACTCAGTTGGAACATCTGCTGTTGTTCAGGATGCGCAAAGCAGACACACACAAAAAAAATCCTGTGATTTGTTAGATGGCTCACCAGCATATCCCAGCCTTCTGAGATATCAGTGCTACAAATCACCAAAGATATGTATGGCAATCATCACCAAATTATATATTGCACAGTCCTTACAAAAACAGGTTGATGAAGCTTTTCAGTTCAAACCATGTGAGAATAAGGAAGGAGGCAGATCCGCGGGATGTGCATGTGCTCCTACTTTAGTTTGAGCTCTCTGGTCAGTTCGTTCTGCGTCTGCTCCAGCTCCTGCCTCTCTCTGATATGGTCCTCTTGGAGATCATGAATCTCTGACTTCACCGCTTGGAGCTTGGCGAAGAGCTGATAGAGAGAAAGAGAGAGCGTGATAGAGCGAAAAAGAGGAGATAATCACCATGGCAATAGCAATGCAAGAAGCATTCAGATGCTCAGCCATGCAGAAGTAACAGACTCAAGTCTAGTCATGTATGAACAAGGAGGGGTGCCGAGATTTCTTGGGACGGCCGGCCTGAAACAAATTATTTGGAAGAGGTGAGTTTGAAGCTAAAAATAAACGGCTTGCATGCACTGGATCTTGCCTAAGCGCATTTGTGATGGAGCCTGCCAAAGGTCATCGGGGTGGCAGCTATGTAAAACAACCCTGCTCAAACATGGCCACCTCAATATTATTATACCCATCAGGCCTCCGTCTCTTACTATCCTGGGACTCCATCAGTGACTAAGTGACTCTGAGAGGTTCCAGTCTGCCCTGAGGGACACGTCCCCACATTGCTGTACCTTTTTCAGTTTCTTGGTCTTGATGTCGACTTCCTGCTGCAGAGAGCTGTACGTCTCTTTCAGCTCGAGTGTCTCTTCATCACGACACTCCACCTCTTGCTGCATTTCCCGCTCACGCCTTTTCTACTCAAACAAGTAAACACACACGAATAAACAATGATTAAGAACATAACTGAACATTGTAATCCAGTATGTTATAAGCAAGGATGGTCAGTATCTAAAAATATAGTGCAGTTTGGGCATTCTTTTTACTGTTTAACAATCGACTCAAAGTGACGAAGCTTATAATACTGCAGGAAAGACTGCTATTACTGAAAGTTAATCATCAATCATCATTGGATCAATAATTGAAAACAGAGTAATCACACCAAATGCAGAAATACTGTTCCCTTTTTAATGGAAGGGCAACTAGGTGTTTGTCACCATGTAGATCACCTAAAACCGAGATTCCTTGAACAGGCCCATAGCACACATTTGAGAGGCTAAAGAAACCAATTTCTTTTCTTGCAAGCCTGAAGACGGATACCCACAGATCCATGACTGGGCTTACTACAGGCATAGCAGAAGGCTTTCCCAGAAGCATTACCTGTTCTGCGATCTCCTGCCTCTTCAGTTCTAACATTCTCTGCTGCTCATTGGTGTGGTCAACTATGTTCTTGCCTCCGACCAGCAGCTTGCTCTCCATGGCCTTAGAGTGCGGACAAGGAAAGAGGTCATCAGAAAAATGTTACAGGTTAAAAAAAAAAGGGTGGGGCAGATCCTTTCAAGCATCAGGCTTCTGCAAGGGCGGAGCCATAAACACATGATTTGAACACTATTGCTACACCGACTGCGCCAGCTACCTTGACTTTGGCTGCCAGCATCTCTGACGCGTCTTTCTCCCGCCGTAGGTCATCCATCTTCCTCTCCTTCTCCATGAGCAGTCGTTGCTTCTCGTCTGCCACCAGGCTGTGGTCCTCCATAATGGCCCTCCTCTCCTTCTCCAGCTTCTCCTGCTGCTCATGCCAATAATCGGCAATGTTCTTGTCCCCGTCCGGCCCGTCCTCATCATCGTCCTCATCCTCGATGTCATCGTCCAGTTCCTCTCCCCCCTCCCCGATCCTCCTCCTCCTCCTCTTCTTCTTCCTCTTTCCCGACCTCTTCTCCAACTGTTCCTTCAGGCGGGCAATCTCCTCTTGGAATTCACGCAGGAGAGCATCCTTGGGATCTTCGTTGATGCGAGGTTTGTTCTTGATGTTCTTGGCACGGTTGGAGTAGCGCAGCGTGGTGAGAGTCTCCTCCACGTTGTATGATGCAGGACCAATGTTGGCCACCATGACTGTGCGTGCATTTCCTCCCAATGAGTCCTGGAGCAGTCGTGTCAGTTTGGAGTCCCGGTATGGAATGTGTGTGCTTTTCCCATCGACCAGGGCGGAAATAACATTCCCCAAAGCAGACAAGGAGAGATTAATCTTGGTGGCCTCTTTCAGTCGTTCACCCTGAGCACCCGTTTTAGTCTGCCTTTCACTTCCTGCCAGGTCGACCAGGTTGAGCTTTCCGACCCGGATGTGGTTCTCCCCATCTGGTCCCAGCTCACTACACTCAATAGTAATGACAAATATAGCATGTGAGCGGGAACTATGCTCGTTCATGTTGGTGGCGCCAACCGAACGGTTCTGATTGCCTACATTCATGACATGCTCAATCTCCCTAACACTTTTAGTGACAAATGAAGAAAGATCTTTGACATAGACCCCCGTGTCTGGTCTCTCTTTCAGCTCCAAACGGCGTGACTGGTCCTTGGATAGAAGGTCCCTGATCTCCTCCTGGTAGATCTCAAGGTAGGACGCCCTGACCAGGTACTGCTGGTTCTGTGAGCGAGAGATGTGTGTGAAAATATGCTCAAAGGAGTTAGGGATGACTCCTCTCCTCTCTGGGTCATTGCGCACCCCTTCCATAGTGTACGTCTTCCCCGTGCCTGTTTGCCCATAAGCAAAGATGGTACCATTGAAGCCCAGCAAAACAGAGTCCACCAACGGCCTAAATGCCTCATCATAAAGGTCAACCTGCTTTGAGCTCCAGTCGTAGACGCAGTCAAAGGTGAACACTTTGGGATGCTCATTAGAGGATACCCCTCTGGGGTTACGCACTGCAACCTGGCCTAGCTTCACGTCCATGGAGACCACCCTCTCAAAGTTGGCAGCGCGTTCCTTGTCATTCATGGGGCGACAGCGGACCACAACCTTCACCGTCTCGGAGCTCTTGCTTTTGGACATGATGGTTCCTGCCTGTGTCTCCTAGTTTCTATTTATGTGCTTTAAGTTTTATATCACAGTAATGGCACTGCCAGCATCAGAGCCTGTAAAATGAATGTTACAAGCATTAATGTAAATAATGTAGTCTTAAGCAACTCTGACAAGGCCAAATACAAAACCAAACACAAATAACATGATGCTTCTCAAGATCAAGTCTCTCTCTTTGGCTGCAAAGTTAAGGTTGTAGTTTGACACCCAATATCTCACAGCGTGAGCTGATCTACAATTCAGTCAATATTTCATACATGTGTTCATTTAAGATCATATTTTCTTTGTCATCATACATTACAATGTGCATGTTCATTTAGCTACATTAGCTGGAATTACATCGAGGATAATGCAATAAGTAAATCAATATTTATTAAAAAGTCCACTACAGGAGTACATATGAAAATAAAATAGTTAGCTAAATTAGCTGAAGCTCTATATAAGCGAACGCATTGTCATCTAGCTCTACAGAATGTCATACTATTTAAAGATGGTCTCTCTTTAAATGTAAGCCTACTTACCGGCCCAGTAAAAAATACTCAAGTAGCTCTGTATTGTTAGCTAGCTAATTGATGCTCACTAGCTAAATAGCTAGCTAACCTATATTACTAACTAGCTGACAAGATGCGGGACAAGTGTTACTGTGATGACTTCGGCTAACGCTTCGATAGTTAATTTTGTTAGTGTCGCGTTTCATCTAGATTGCATAGCTACCTACTAGTTTGCTATCAAATATTAACTGTAATTATTCTTAAACGCATCTACACAGCCGTGGCTAGCAGCCTTGTTAGCTAGCTACCTAGCTAGCTAGCTAACGGTAGCTTCGGCGCTAGTTTATAACATTGGTATCTTTGGAGTCATAACTGACAGCTCTGTCACCTCTGATATTCGGACAAAACGCAATATAAACTGTAACTGCATTACTGAAGAATGTTTCATTGTAAAGCGTCAGACATTTATCATATAAGCTGGCAAGGGGCATAAGGAGTGGCAAATGTAGGTTGACTGGCTAACTAATTAGCTAGAAAGATGAATCCGGACAGAACTCCTCGGCAACCTCCCTGAAGCGGCCTAGCAACGGCAAACATTTGTTTATGGCCACCACAGCTCGCTAACCAGCTACCTAGCTCGAAATTGTTAGCTAGAAGCTAGGTTAGCTACTTTAGCTATTTTTAAGAGCAGCAAATTAATAACGGCTCTCTGGTTTTCCTGCCAAGCGATGATATTGGTACCAAATTTTGATGTGCTGAAACACAGCTAAATTAAAATGACAAAGAATATTACCAATATCCCACGGTACCCGCTCCGATAGCCATTTCTAGCTCCTCTTGCACGACCCCTACTTTCTAAGTAACAGGGTTGCGATGGTCCCGAATGAGTGGATACCGTGGTACCAGTGGGCAAACAAACCTCAGAGCTGCTTACAGCGTTTCTATTTGCCAGTTATAAGTGTAACCATTTCATGACCTGCTAACATTGGATAACTCAGCTAATGCAGTGACTTAAAATGTTATTAGACCCACCTTGGTGACACAAGCTCCACAAATTATTGAGGATGCAAATATAATTTATATTTATTTTATGCTTACGGAGAGATGATAAAAACCAGACTTTACAGCAAACTATACTAAGATTGCTATTACAATGGGGCAAATAACTATCCATCTGCATAGCGTTGCATGTATGTAAAACAAGAAAAACACAATTTATTTTCTAAATAGAGAACGCACAAATCAGCAGTATAGTACTCAGAGTACTACTCAATAATGGTCAGCACGCCATAACACTCAGAAAAATTATATTGCTGAATAATTATCACAATGAAATAAATATTTGCAGAATACAAATCCTATAATAACTGATCAACTGATTATAATGTCTTGGACACCAACCCTTTACAGTTGATGAGAAACGTTTTTAAAGGTACACTGCAGTGCACAATATAACACTGCAATGATTCCTATATAATCATTATAGTACTTGGACACAAACCAATCTACAGATAAATGGAATACTTGTTGCTCCTGTAGTGCTGAATAAAATTAGTAGAAAAAGAGCCTATATCGCCTATATCACATTCTTTCATGCATCAACTTAAGAAAACACACATACACAGACAAGGAATGTTTAATTTATTTTCTTCTCCCCCTCATAAAGGCTGAAAGTTGACACGTGTAGTGTAGTGATGTGTGTGAAGGCAAACTCAACAAGCATGGTAAGAGCTGCTGCAGCTTTGGTCACTGAGAAAAGAGAACATAATTATATACCCACACACATTACTTAAAAAAGTTAGGGATATTTGGCTTTCAGATGAAATTTATGAAAAATAAATAGTTCACGCTACGGTGATATACAGGTGCATCGCAATAAATTAGAATATCATCAAAAAGTTTTAGTAATTTTAGTAATTCAACACAAAAAGTGAAACACATACTGTATATAGATTCATGACAAACAGAGTGATCTATTTCAAGTATTTTTTTCTGTTAATGTTATGGCTTACAGCCAATGAAACCCCAAATGTCATTATCTCAGCAGGTGTATGTCCAAGGTGTTGTTTTCAGATGGAAATCAAGGTCCCAGAGTCTGGAGAAAGAGTGGAGAGGGACACAATCCAAGCTGTTTGAGGTCTAGTGTGAAGTTTCCACAATGAGTTTGGGGGGCCATGTCATGTGCTGGTGTACACCACTACTACCAAAGGTTCGTCTCTCCTTTACTCTCCAACATCATTGGCCATCATGAATCGACTTTCATCTTTGATCCCTTGTCCAGTGTAAATGCTCCCTGGCCCATGCAAGACAATGACACCTATGCCTGGTGGTGTGGTCAAGCACCCTTGCAGGTTGTCTAGCACGCAGACCACTCTGATGTAAATGGCTTAGAATGGTCTGACATGACACGGGGTGCCTCTCACCTCCCTTAAATGGAGTGTATGGCATTCAAAATCCGGTTCTGCAGCGCACCGTTCACAATGATGCAGTCATCAGTGTGTGATGTGGCGAAATAATGTCCACTTCTATGCCATTCTGTGACTCTTCCAGTCTCTGCCGATGTGACACTCTAAGCTCAGTAGCCACTTCCATCTGAGAACATCTTGTTTGTAGCCTCACAATGGTGTGGTACTGTTGATCAATTGTTAGGTGTCATCTTATTCTTATGATGTCAAAATGTGAACAGCAAGATGACTGTTTAAATACCAATTCTAACTGAACTATAACATTTATTGGTCGATTGATGGATCAAACATGCTGTTGAGGAGCTTAAAGGCAAAATTCACAACAAGTTGTGCAAAATGTACTGAAACACTGAACAGCTGGACATGTGCATTCAGAACTGAAGAGGTCACATTAAGTTCACCTGTAAAGGTTAGAGTGCATTTTAGGTTCATCCTGAAATTTCACCCAAAAGCCAAATATCCCCAAATTTTTGTGAGTAGTGTACATGTCTTCAAAGACCAGAAATATAAAGCTTTATTCTATAAAATCAAAAACTGCAGACAATACATACACCTCTCACAGCTTTCAAGAGTCAACATTTTATCTTCCACACTTGGAATCCATGGGTCCTTCCTGGTTTTTCTGGTAGTATGCAAGTTCCTTTTAATGAACACTTACCAGTTGACTAAGTTGGTCTCCCCACTTCACTATAATTAGCATCCAGAGGATAATTTACTTCACCCCTGACAAGGATCATTTACCATGAGGATTAGCCCACACCACCAAAGGCTACCTTTGCATCTTGCATTTGTATTAAGAACTATAGATGTGGATGTAGGCAGGTGGATATACATAGATGTAGCCTTTCTACACATCTTATCATTTTAGATCAGGCCACTACCGTTACTGCTGTGAAGTCACATTCATAGATCAGCAGATCATCTCTTGATCATTTGGCTGGGATGATGGTATTTTTTTACATTATATCTGTGGATATACCAGTCATGGTTCATACACAAACATACTGTATGGAATTCATTTAGCACCTAAAATAAGCCAAGGAACACAGCTGTACAGTATTGGGTGGTATGCTGGCAGTACACTGGAAATGCATTTATGTTTACAGCATTTAGCAGACGCTCTTAAACCAGGGCAACTTACATTTATCAGTATAACAGCTTCCTGGGAATCAAACTCATAACCTTGTGGTTCCTACCACATTGCTCTACCAAGTAAGCAACATGACTTTATATGGGTAGTGTTTTATAGGCAACTAAACTGGAATGGCACATTTTGTTTGGAAAATGATACAACTTGGAAGCTTACAGCTATGTTTTTCACTGCAAGAAATGTACAGTGAGATGATTCTTGTATGACACAAACTAGACATAGAATGTTTGGAAGAAAATGTTTTTCCAGAGAAGGAAAGGAATGCATTATTTGCATAATGCATAAAGGAATGCATTAATTTTTTGTAAAACAAGACGGATACAGATACCATATTGTTCAAAGGCATGTTGGACTTAATGTTTCTCTACTCTGTACTTAAATGCTACAGTCACAATTCTATATAAAAAAGCAACCATATCTTCACTCTTCTGTAAACACAAAACAATCACCTGAGATCTCTAGACGAGTCAACATTCACGGTCAAGAACAAAGCAGTACGAGACACTTGCTAAAGTTCATCCGTTCTCTTCTTTCTTATTGGGTAGTCCATCCCGAAGAAGGAAGAGGGTCTGCCGTGAACATCCCTCTCTCGCTTCACGAACGCAGAGAATGAGGATACACAGTTTCCTATGAAATGGTCAGCCTGGCCCAGGATGTACAGGTCAAGCTGTGCAACATCTGGATGAAGAGTGACCACCTTAAGCTGCAACAGGAAGAGAAGAACAAGATGCAAGAATGAGACCAAAGTAGCAGTTACATTTAAAACCACAGAAGACAACCTCCTCATGTCCACCTACACTGACGAAAGCACCATGAAATCCACAGTTGTAAATTCCCCTAAATCTAAATGAAATGAATCCAGAAATCTTTTCTGAGTGACCAAATTGCCAAAGATTTAATCTCTATTTTCAGGCTGAGCAGGTTAGAGCCCAAGATTGTGTCACTTGAGCCACTATCTACTGTAAACAGCATGTGGAAAAGGAGCAAGACTACATTGTGAATTTATACTCTAGTTGCAGTCAGGGCTCTGAATGTAGAATAACTCAAAGGTAAATAAATCTGTTAGGAGAAAACTTAAATTCATCACTAGTCAATGACAAAAAATCATCCATCCTGTTTTTGCTGTTAGTGTTCTATGCCATTTCGCGCTCACCTTGCCCTTGAAGAGCTTCTCGATCTCGGAGTTGTAGGACTCAGAGTCCGTGGCTATGAAGATGGACAGAGCGTTGGTCTTCTTCACCCAGAGCTTGACTGCGCGGAGGATCTCTGCCAGGTCAGGCAGACACATGGTGATGGTGAGAGGCAGTGCGGTCTGACGGTCATAGCCCACACACTGCGGCGACGCCATGAGGTGAGGTCCCGCCTCTCCGGTCTGCAGCATTTTGCAGGCGTTTTGCTGGAAAGGAGATTCACAGCAAGAGGTCATGTAAACATTACAGTCAGGGTTAGCTGGATTTAAAGGGCCAGAGTTAGACAGAAGGATTTAAAGTGGTGAAATCAGGCTAAGCAGGGTTTGCGAAGTTAGAATCAGGCTTAGCAGAGATTGAAAGACTACATATTTATTTTCTTGCGAGCTTAAAGTTTAATATTATACTGTCATTATTACTTGTTTTGTTTCTTTTATTCCTTCATTAGTATTCTTGGTTTTTGTTCGTGTGCCAGTTAGTACATGCCTTCATTGATTCGTGAACTGCACATTAACAAAATAAAGGCCTAAAGTCAGGCTTAGTGGGGTCTGAAAGCCTAAAGTCATGTTCAACACTCACCCAGTCTGAGCCGATGCGAAGGTGGATGCCCACGTAGGGCCTGAAGAGCTGGGTGCTGATGTGCTTCTCCCCATCCTGCACCATCTTCTCAGCCCACACCACATAGCGCTGCAGACCCACATGCTCCTCCAGTACAGGAAACTGGGCTGGTGCTCCAGCTAGAGCCAACACTGGGTGCTCTGTAGGGGGGAACCTGAAGACAAAGGATCCCAAGATGGACAAATTCAGTGTGCGTCTTTTAAGGTGTCATCACTGATAAGGTGTCATCACATTTGTTGCAGGATCATGTAGCTACAACTATAAAATATTAAAAACAGCAACAACAACAATAATAAATATTATGCAATGTCACATTTGTACCTTTTTATCCAGTGTGGTATGTAGTAGGAGCTGAAATACAGGCCCCCAAATGGGACAGAATGGTCAAAGTCCACCCCAATGTGGTCCCAGAATGGACCAAATGGATTCCCATCCTGCATACAAATCAATGTTTTAGCACGCAATTCTCTTACGCAGCATGTAGGTGGCAGTGGTTCACTAGTCACCTCATTAAGAATGCTTGGAAACATTTCACTTTCCCAGAGCCCATTAACCCAAAGGTTGGTAAACAGAAAATAAAATGACTGTACGTGAAAGGTTAAGATTTTCTATATGTATTGTGCATGATGAAACGATCATTATTTATGGACCTGCACGTGATTCGTCTCAAATGACCTTTCAATCAAATCCATAAGTCCATATTAGACTCTTCCTAGCAAAGAGGAATCAAGCAACACCACCCAGACCAAGGCAGCTGCTCTGTAGATGGCCAGCAACACCCCACCACACCCTTCTACACACCTTCATGGGACAGCTCTTCTTGTCAGCACTCCTCTGGACAGAAGATTCAAAGCAGTATGCGGTTCTCTGGCCTGGCGGCCAGTGTGTGGGGGCTAAATGCTGCATAAAGTCCTCCAGAGTCACCACACGATGGTATTGCTTCAGTGGATACAGCTGAAAGAAATCGGTGTAGGGGACGTGCACCTGTTTCAGGAGGACAGGGACACGTTCACATACAGTGCAACGTCGGTTATACAGTATGTTGTATCGCTACGTACAGGTATAGGTATAGTCTATGTTTAAATATGAACGCCGCTCTTATCTAATGAGAATAGCGTGTGGCAGCGTGCCCTGTGCAGATGCACTGCATAAGAGCTTACGTTTGTGTACGGGGGCGCGTGATGCCGGTAAACGATCCAGGGGGGAACCGCCAATGTTCGATTCAGCGTTTTTGCAAAGGCCAGCGTCCCAAGAAAATGGTCCGCCTGGTTTCCAAACCGACCTGCGACGACAGAGAAACATGACAGAACGTTGGCTGGGTTACTTCAACCGGACATCAATAGCTTTAGGCAAGGATAATTACAGTTTAACTCAAAAACTTAAAATAGTTTTGACCACATTCCGCTGTTGACCGGTTAGTGGGTTGAAAACAGATTTACACAAATAACGTTTCGTTCTGAAGGTAAACCAAAGCCTATAGCATGCACTGTTTTAAATTCATTCACAAATCCTGCGGCGACACGATATTTTTTTGTTGTTGTTGCTGCTCAAAAACTGATTACCCATGCATGGACAATAAATAATGTATCCATTTTCATCCCACGTCAAATCTGCTGCATCGGTAAATGTATTCGAGGGATAAAATGTTACATGTAACCAACTTAAAATCAAAAGTTTAAAGTGCTTTGGTTTCGCCGCCATTGTGTACCATTCCCTGTCCCATAATGCACTGCGAAGAATTGGTAGTATTTTTAACTCTTGGTAGGCTGTAGACTTGCTATTGATACAAATAAGGCGGGGGAGACAAACTTGGGGGTAAAAAAGTATTTAAACCGTCCATAGACTGCATTTCTATTGACAGCATGTTTAAATTAGATTTGATCATATTAGACCTTTGCTGTAGTCTGTGAAGGCATTTCAAAAGTGTGTTAAGAGTACAATTCTATTTAGGTCGGGCGTATTTGTTTCTGATTGGTATACTAGGAAATTCTAATTCTAGTGCAAAAACAACACCTGTCGTTCCTGTTGAGTTTGGTTGGCGCCGTTTGTATAAATACCTCTCACGTAAACAGGTAGGGGTGCCATTGGTTGTAAATCTACACTCCCTAGCCAGTTCAATAGAAACGCTTACCTTGTAGGGACACGTTGTTGGCATAGTTGGAACTTGTATACAAACTGTTTGCCATCCGCTGCCTCTTCGGTTATCATTTTGTGGCTAAAGGACTGATGTTGTCTGTATGTTTTTGGGTTACAGCTTACTCTCACAGACATGCGCATTGCAGCACTGCTATTGCTGATAAACACGTAGCAACTCAGCACCCCCTGGCATCCAACTAGGATGGCAGTGGTGATGAATATAACAGCAGACGTCCTATGGAAACGAACCTGTGGTAAACAGGTTAGCTAATGGTCTGCGCTAGCTGGCAGGGCCACTGTATACTGACAAAATCATGGATGTGCGTAATCTAACTTTTCAGTAAATATATGTACAAGTTTGGTGTTTGAAATTAAGTGGCTTGTGACTGTAAAATGAACATTGCTTTAAGTGGCTGCCTGCCCCCACATGCATGTCGTTCATATTAATTGTTGGAATAGTAATAAATGCAATATCTGTATGATATCTGAAAACAATTTGATAGAATTACAAAAAAGAGTGCACAAAAGTACACTTTTGTTACAAATTTTGTTACAAATTGTTAAAACTATTTCAGAGTTTCAGTGTAAGGCCAAAACACAATCACAAATTATACAGGGCACTTACTCATATAAAGAACATGGATCATTTTTTTTAAATTAAATGTAATTGATATACTGCTTTTAACAACTAACATTGCTACTCTGCAGCTGTGTGGAGTTGCAGATCACTTCCTCCCTGTTATGTAAGTGACACATTGTTGATGGAACAGAGCTTATATTTAAGCCATTGTGTTTCTCCTTAAATATATCATTACCTGGAGCATGTGTGTGTGCTGCATGTTCTGGATCTGTCCACTCTCCAGTGTGATGCACACACACATCATGAATGAGACAGGGCTCCCATGTCTATTGTTTTATTGAGATTGGGGAGGGGATTTGGGGTGCCAGTAATATCTTTCTATAAAGTATGTCTGTACTGAAAAAGTAATACCTTGAAATACAGACCAAAGTTTTATTATCAGTACTTAGGTTTGAATCCCAATTGAGCCACATGCTGCCAGTGGACTCTGAGAAGGCATTTAAGAGCACTTCATTTGCTCATTACTATGTACAATTTACAGGCCAATGAAATGTCAGTCATTGTGACACTTGTTTGAAAAACAAGGTGATTGGCTGCCTATACATTAGAGAGGATTGTGAGTTGGCCCTGTATGTCCTAGACAAGTTGGTCTGTCTTAGATAAGAGACATTACTGGGAAGTTACACTTGACCTTAATGTGCTTAAAGTGAATAAAATATGAAATTCCTAGAAATACTTGATTTCCCAGTTTTACAGGCATTCACAGGCATTACCTGTGTTTTCCTTTGGTGACTGAACTAGGTTAAACGATTTCATTTTCTTTAGCAATGGCATCTGACCTGTAGGTCCCAAAAAATGTCTTTTTGTCAAACAGTTAAGGTAACAGCCTCTACCAGCCCCCATTTAGTCACCGTGTCTTTCACCATTTCCTTTCTCATTCTTTTGTCATGTTCCACTCTCTCTTCTGTCTATCACCTTCCTCCTATCCCTCCTCTCACACGGCGGCCCATCCCCCATCCACAGACTTCAGCACGTACACACGCACTCGCGCACAGTCACACAGAGTTCTTCATTGTTGGAGATGACGGCAGTGATAAGCATGCAAAGCAAGCTTGGGCTGTCTGTTCCTCCCTTGCCAGAGTCTTGAACCGTCAGTGGGGTTGAGGAAGCGAATCAGATCTTCAAAGGCCACTAGATAGAGCTTAAAACAATCGCTTCTCATTGTCTGCCTACATGCAACTTGCAGTGAACCTTTTACTCAGAGAGAGGAAGAACAAATACGAAAGAACAAACGTTTCCTTTTCTAAATGTTAACCTATGTCACAAATAACAAGTCTCACAAATAACAAGGCCAACAAGTGTCACGTAGAGGGTTGTGTATTGAAAAGCTCTACATGACAGACAGTGCTTACTTCAAAAGCCATTCAGTTCTTTGGGTCACTTTTGAAGAAATCAGACCTTGCGTGCAATGTGATGGGGGTGAGAATCAGTAATATCTAGTCCATGTTGCACGATCTCTATACCTCATTGATAAGCGGTGGTAGCAGAGGGTCTGGTCTGGAAGGGTCTGACGTCAGTGTGTGGTCCACCCATGCTCATTATCAGCCCCGGCCAGATCTGTTTGCCGACCGCCTAACACATGATACCCACCATTGCTGCAGTCTTATGGACTGATCTGCCCTGCTTGTGTCTCTCTACCTCTCTCTCTTTCTCTCTCCTTCTCCTTCTCTTTCTCCTTCTCTTTCTCTCTCTATCTGCATGCTACATCTTTCTCTCCTTCCTTCTCATCACTCTAATATTGTGGATGCACCATCCCATCATGCACCCTATTCAGTACACTGTCTCACCATCTGTGTGCCTGTACTCTAGCTATAGGATTGGTGGATAAACTCTCTGTAGCCAGACTGTTCTTGTGGCACAGTTCACAATTTATTAGATTCTCTACGTAATTTCATGGAGGTTCAGACAGCATGAATAGGACACAGACAGCAGGAGAAGGGAGAGACAGCACTAGAAAGGTCACACAGCAGGAGAACCGACAGGCAGAAGGAGAAAAGACAGGAGGAGAAGGGACAGACAGCAGGAGAAGAGACAGACAGCAGGAGTATGGACAGAAAGTGGGAGAAAGGACAAACAGCAGGAATATGGAAACCATTTCATATGTAAGAAAACCAGGTTGGCTTCAGGAATGGTAAGAGTGAGATGAAGAGGATGCATAATCTCTCAAATGAGTGATGTGGTCTACTTCATTTGTTCCAACTGATCTCCCCAATCAGAGAGAAGTCTGTGGAGTTGTCCTGTGTACAGTACTAACATTATCCTGCAACTACATACACCCATCTGCACCTCCAGCATTACCCTGAGAGGGGAGGTTAACCACAATCAACAAATCAAACAAATGCTTATTTCCTAAAATAGACATCCCACAATGGAGCCAAGGGGTTGATTTATTTGCCTAGTATTTACAAAAGAAGAGAATGGGATCAAACACCCATGGGAAATGAGAGGGCACTGGCAGACGGTGATGAAGGAGATATGGTGTTTCATTCTGAGCACACACATTCATTCTGGCCACTAACTGAGCAGCAAGGATGCTTTTATTGGCCAATGGACTGCACACTTAAGCATGTTTATCACCAGTACTGCCTCACACAAACCAACCATCTGTTTTTAACCAAACAGTTAAAAAAATGTTAAAAAATCAGGAGCATGGAGAGGCAGGGAAGGAGGGAGGGAGTGGATGCTGGGAGCAGCAGACTCCTCTGGCAAGGAAATCCACTCCAGATGTGTACAAATCACCCCCTACTTTAATTGCTATTGTTGTCATCGATGGCGCTTTGGCATGGCTTTGGCCCAGAGATGGCGGCTCCGCTGGGAGCATGTGCTCTGAGAAAAAAGAGAAGTGGGAAAAGAAAGGGGGAAAGAGGAGGAGAAAATGGGGAAATTGAGATGACACCAGAAATGGTGTGGGACTTGACTACTGGCTACTTATAAATAGCTACAGATGTATCCAATGCCAGCCCCTCCTTTAAAAAACACACCCCCCTGTCAGTTTTAAGGTATGAATATGTGTTTAAGCAGAACTTTATCTTTCAGTCTACAGACATCTCCGTATATGTGTAGTAATGAGAAATTGGCCCTTCAATCACCCATGATTAATGCAAGCCTAATTAGGAACTTTGTTGGGGGGGGATGGGGGAGGGGGAGGGGCTGTTGTGGCTATGCCTTTGAAACTCAGCCTCCCCTTGTTCTTTGTAATGGTTTCTTTTACAAGCCTGTTTGAGGTGGAGAGAGGAGCGGAGTTGGCTGGCATGGCGGTATAGTGGTGGGCATGGCGTTTCAAACAGCACTTTAAAATCAATCTGGAGCTTTAAATGACAGACCGCCACTCTGCTGTAATCAACCGGGGGCGGGGTGTGTGTCTTATATATATATATATATATATATATATATATATATATATATATATATATATATATATATATATATGTGTGTGTGTGTGTGTGTGTGTGTGTGAGAACACTTCAGCTGGGGGCTCCTGTTCTGTGTTCTGCCGCTGTTTGGACATGGTTTAAAATTGTTAGAGAAAGTAGCCCAAAATAAATTAAGCTAAATCATATAGTAGGAATGCTGATATGTAACAGAAGCAATATTCTACCTACATTATATAGTTGTGTTTTTTCTCATTGTAAAATAACAAGAGCATCTTTTATTTGCTTACAAGATCCTTTATCAGTCAGAATATGAAAGCCTCGTGATTCAATTCACTTGTAAATATTAATAAATATAAATAAGGAGTGGATGAAATTGGGCCTTACAACTCTGTTTTCAATATATTACAACATTCAACACTATTATTTTGAAGAAAGAATTGGATTGTGCTCTAAATATTCAGCGTTGTTTCTCAACTAGCACAAAACCGAAATACAACTTTATGTTGTAAGAAAAACATACAGTGTGGCGACACAGGCTGGATAAAGTCACAATGAGCAAGGGGACGAAGAACGAAGGGACACCTTCACTCCAGGCTTGGGTGTTGACATTGTTACTACACCTTATTTACAATCTATCCACTTGATTTTATTACTATTGATGAAACATTTTTTTCTTTATTATTTTTTATTGCTGTGGCTTTTTTCACTGTTCTGTGGGATGCACTGTGTTTAGCTCCCAGGTGAAGCAGCTACCAGAAGACACAAAACATGTTATTGTAAATAATGTGCTGTGCTATTTCCCACATGTATTGATTAGGGGTTTTGATTCAGTACAGTATGCTATCATGAATGGTTGCACTGATACAAGCCTCTCATTCCATTTTGAAAAACTGAATATAGTTTCTTACATAAACCTTTTAATTCTTTTTACTGTGATCTCCACAACGTAATCTTCCACAAAAATCCCTGAAATTGGTGCTTACAATATGTTTAGTAAACTTTGGCAATCATATGTGTTGATGTACAGATGTGTGAATACTAACTAGACATCAATGAACACACTGGAATGTATCCTATGCTATGTTTCTGAAAACATGGCTTTCCTACCACTGTTTTGATTACTTAACTTCCATTAGCCACATTACCAGGATATGAAGTGTTTGGATTGTCATCTCTGACACTGCCAGCACATCCTTCCCTGTCACGTCTCTTCATACGGTGTGGAGATGACGATGAAACTTCTCTTTATAGGGTGTGGAGATGACGATAAAATTGATCCTAAAAAACTTGGGAACCAAAACAAAAAATGAAACTACATAAGTCAATGGCCTTCTCTTAGGGTACTCTTGCTGTATTATTGTGTGTTACTGTGTATCGCTGTGCTACAATCCTAAACATTTACCAACATCCCTGACCTTTGGCATACTCTTTCTTTCCCGTAGATGCTTTTTGTTTACAATGCATAATGAACCACTTATTTATTAGCTATGAAGTTGATTATGTAGTCAATAAGACAAACTTTTGAATAAAATTCAAATGTCTTTGTAGAAATAATAGCTAATTAATAGTTAATAATTGTTTTGACATCAGCAACAATTTTGTATTAGTTCTTAAACTTTCTGAACAGCCAAATGCAGTTTTGGAAAATGCATGAATGTATGGAAATATATTCATGATTAAATGGAAATAATATTTGATACATGTAGTTGTCACAACAGCAGCATTGTGCATTTTGTGAGAGCATGTTGGCACCTTTTTAGAATAAATAACATAATGTGTTCAGTAGAGCATTGTGTATACATATAAATTATCATGTGTTCAATAGAACATCGTGTATATATAAATAACTTCATGTGTTCATAAGAACATCATGTATACATAAACAACATCATGTGTTCATTAGAGCATCATGTATATATAAATGACATCATGTGTTCATTAGAACATGCAGCAAGATTAAAAGCACAAATCCAAAGCACCTTAACAATCAGGCGATAATAATGTATGTTGACTTTTGATTTAGATTATCAGGCTTTTCTTTTTGTTTTGATGCTGCCTTCGTATAACTTGTGCTTACATTATGTTGATTAATTAATCAATATAGGTTAAGCATTTTATATGAAGGTTTGAGAAACAGTAATACTTCAGTCATATTCTTGCCCTCACAGATCCACTCAGTGCTTGTAAGCTTATTGTACCTTTGTTTACATGTACTTATTGTACCTTTGTGTACATGTAAACAGAAACTACATCTTTTATAGAGACTGGGTTCATTAGTTCATTATTTACTATCTTTATATCTTATTTTTATTGCAGTGTCATAATTTACTTGTTATGTTCTAATTTAAGATTGAAAATAGGAGTAGAAATAATAATAATTATATATATATATATATATATATATATATATATATATATATATATATATATATATATATATATATATATATTATTAATATGTGCACTTTGCAATTGTTGAGGTGCAATTTTAATTCTGATTAGCTTTACTGAAATGAATTACTGAGCATACAATAGTTGTCTGTAGTTTTAAATGTCAGAAAGCACAATAGTTACATCTAAGCTCTAGTTATATTTTGCCAAATGTAAAGAACTTAAAAAGACGTTTCAGGTGCTTCCACTTGGAGCATACGTTTAAAGTAGGGTTAGAAATATTGTTTTAGACAAAATAATAACAAGAAAAATGGAGAACTGAAAAGTGAAGTTTTTAACATCATCCACGTACATGTTCTCCAAAACCTAAAATAGGCTATCGGAAAAAACAGAATTCGTCTTAAAAATATAGCCCTACTCTAAATATTTCTTCAGACAAATGAACACTGCGACAATTTCGTATGAAAGCTGACGTTGTCTAACTGATTAATACACGTCGTCAGATTTTTCATCAGCTTTGTGAAAATTCACGGATCAAGTACGGTAAACTTCTGCAAAACAAACAAACACAAAAACAAAAATAAATGGTCAGTGAAAACGACATTAAGTAATTTAGTCGGCATAGCTCCCTAGAAGTAAGTTAGCTTATTTTTAACGTAAAACCTTAGAAACGCCTTTTTGTTCAACACAGAACTTGCCAAAGGATTTTATTGAAGACCCTTGCTCCCCCCCACCCCACCCCACCCCCCTACTCTCGTCCTCTCTTTCACACACACACATCCATCCGCAGTGTCGGTAGTGGGGAGGGGGCTGGGGTGGTGAGGAAATGGACGGGGATGCCCTGGAAGTAATTCTTTCGCCCCAAAACACAAGGTGAAATGAGACCACCGCAGAATCACACGTGGGGCACCCTCCTCTCTCTAAGACCAACAGGATCTCCATAAGATGAGAACGTATTTTAAAACCAAGAGATGGAAATATGCTAGTAACATGCAATAATATTCCATTCAATATTATTGCATGTTACTAGCATCGTGCAATGAAGACCCTTGATTGGTTAAAAATGTTGATTAGTTAAAATGTGTTTACCTTGTGTGAAAAAAATGTGAAACCTTTTTCTAAGATCATACAAAACACACTTTTGTGCTGCCTATAATAGGACAGAACTCCTGAAGAGATGACCCAAAATTTGCATGCGTATAAATATATTCTTGATTAGTAGGCTAATGTCATAATCGACATTTTTGTTGCCTGCATTCTTAGCTAATATAGCCTACATAGTCCAGATAATTATCGTGTATGTATAATTATGCATGATTAAATGTATTGAAAAATGCCTATTTATTTTTAATTAAATAAAATAGTTTGAATTACCTACCAATTCTTAAATGTGTTCCATAAAATTAAAATTGTAGACTACGTTAACAATTTATGACTGCCTGAAACAACATCTATGTTATCATGCAAATCTGAATCCTTTGCAAATATTTGACTAATTTCCCAGCATCTATCAATAAATCATTGACGTACCAAGTTAAATTAAGTATTTTGATCTAAATGATTTGTGATAATGTGCTGCAAATTAATAAGCGTCGTGACGTCCATCACTTGGATCAACATGGACCCAAAAATTTTTGCTTCTTTATTTGCCTCAGTGTACTTTAAACATATTTTTATTTACACGTATACTACCGCAATCATATGTCTAAAATAGTTCGATTCCGTATATAAGCACGAACAGACAATCTGTAACCATCTATGTTTTCGCAGTCATTTATAATGTACTGTAAGCGACAACGAAAAAAAAAACAGTTTACCAGCCCCAGTAAAAAGTTTGTGAAAGTGGCCTGACGTCACACTCCCACAATGCTCGCGCCCCATAACTCTGGTGCTGCAGCCTGAGTTGAGCGAGACACTCAGGCCCCGAAAAAAGAAAAATTATAGAAAAAATTTGAAAAAATAATAAAACAACAGATCGAGAGGAGAAAGACCAGGGAAGGTGGAGTGGGGTCTCCCACGGTAGGTTTGCGTTTAGTCGGTGATGGAATGTTACCGGGGTTCCTTGTGAATTGACTAATGCGGTGCTGGAAAGTTTTTGGTGGGTAACTGCTCGTTTTTGCAAGTCCTCATAATGTGGCTGCACGTTCTGATGTGTGCATGTTTTTTTAATAAGATCCGCATAATTAATACAACTGAACACATCGGTGATCGGTGTAAAGTGTTGAACGGGTTTTTAATTGTGACTATAGTGTTGTTATTTTCAATCGATCCGACGTCATTTATTTTTGCTTATTTGTTAAACTGTTGAAGCTTCGGGTATTTAATTTTTAATTACCGCTTGCTCTTTCAAAACTTCTTCGATAAATATGTTGTGGATATGAATAATTCAATTGGTAAACAAAATGCATTTGGTCGACCGTCACTTCTGCTATGTCGATTGATGTTCTGTGTGATTTTCGTTTGAATAAGGGATTTTTAAGTAATTTCTGAATATTTACCGAACTACTGAGCATGCCTGCACTCTGCCAATGAGACACACAAGTTGAAGGAACGTTAATGTTGTGTTGAAACTTTAGTTTACACGGAACAAATGCGTTTGTTTCCATTTGTACCGTTAATCTCATGTGTCAGTCTATGAATAGTCTACTGCTTAATATGAGAAAATCGCCGGAGGGTCTAAATATAAAACTATTTTCGTAGTTTCAGTCGACTGTATGTGTTGTAGGACTTCTTCCATGGTGCACTGGCTGATCATTTGCTCGTTTGTTTGCCAGAGATCGGATGTTCCTGCCTGGATTTTGAGACGATGTGACTTATATCTTTTGCATTGTTGTGTAAGTCCGTATTCGTGCCTCTCAAGGGCCAAATAACGTACGATCGTGTCAGAAAATGGGGGTGGGTGTACCTCGGATGCGGAGTTTGCCTCATTTCATATTCAGTCGTTATATTTTCGCTGTTTGAGGTAGTCCAGTTATTCTGTGGTTTTATTTTGCTGTACACGAGTGTTCTGTCATTAGCGAGCCCCGGTAAAGCAATTAGGATGAACCCCGGGGAGAAACAATTTTCGGTTTATCTAGCTGTGTATGTTGATTATGTTAAGTGCGTATAGTTTACTGCGTTAATCTAGTTAACGTCTTCTCGGCAAGATCGTTACTTTAAAACCCAAAGCCTAGATTACATTGCAATTTGCAAACACCTCACTTAATCTAAACGAATCGCTCATTTCGTGCAAATTAAATGTTTATTTTTGAAGTGTATCTAGCGCTATCTAGCGCCAATCTTTGTTGAGATAAGCACCTCATTCTTGTTTTTTATATTCATAGGTAAATACGATATTATTACGACTTTAATGTCACATTACTGTCATTGCACCTGTAGGTGAATGGCTTCCTTCAGAAGTCGTGTCCTTGTGTTTTCAACGACTGAAAGCCCCTTTATGCTTCTATAGACGAAGATGAAGGGGTTACGACTTTGTCGTGAAGGCTGCATATTTTACATTTGCATCTTGCTTTCACCGTCTTTTTGTCATGGTTTAATTGAGAAGAACCTTGAGAAATGTTTCAGCTGGGCTTCCTTCTCTTCCAGTGGGGTTTGAAGTCATGATTGATTAGCAAGTGTTAGAGTGGGCTCCTAGCAAGCATGCTCCACCAAGGCCTCGCTTCCACTGCCTCGAGCTACATAATAAGGAAATGGAAGTAAGATCGTCACGAGACAGTGCTTTTGTTATTGACTGTTCTGTGTTTTTGCCTGCTGAAACCATATTCAGGCTTTGTTAGGCTAAATTCAGTGAAATTAGATTAAATCATGAAAAAACAGAAATTCTGTCTTTCATTTGTTAGCTAAGAGAACTTAGATTATTCCACAGGAAATCTAAACCGGTAAAGTTTTCAGGTGATGCATGTGGCATTGTGTATTGCTAAAATCTGTGGTATATAGCTTACTGTTGGTTGTTTCTATGTCATCAAAGTAATAAGCATAAACCTTTCCAAGAATGCTGTTTGCCTCAACGTCTAACACCTGATAAGCTCATTTCTTTAATATAAACACTGTTACAGTTTAACTCTGCAAAGAGGTTCTTGTAGCAAAATGTACATTATGGCTCTGCTCACTGTCTGGTTCAAAAGCACATGGTGGAGCGGTAGATGAGGGCAGCATTATTCTCTCCAACAAAACCCCTCAGAACTTTTCATACTACATCTGTCGATGTGCTTTCTGAAAAGGCAGCACATTACATGCCTGATTCCGTGTGTATATGCG
The DNA here is from genome assembly GCA_020368025.1 of Brachyhypopomus occidentalis. Classification (NCBI taxonomy): domain Eukaryota; kingdom Metazoa; phylum Chordata; class Actinopteri; order Gymnotiformes; family Hypopomidae; genus Brachyhypopomus; species Brachyhypopomus occidentalis. Next base: position 10,712,677 of record JAGXOD010000011.1, read on the forward strand.
TGTGTGTGTGTGTGTGTGTGTGTGTGAGCATGCAAGGGAGAGAGGGGGAGAGAGAGGGAGACAGAAAGAGTGAGTGAGTGAGCATGTGCATTGAGGGGGGTTTACTCTTCTGAAAGCGTCGCACAATCCTGTGGTTCCTCAGTGGGAAGCAGGCTGATTATCATGAGAAAAGAGCAACAGTGGGGTTAATGGCTAGAACAGGCTCTGGAGGACACAAGCGCTAGTTAATAACCGAGCCCAGAATGGAAGAGGGAATAAAACACCTTCATCGGAGTCCTCCCACATCCCTTAGGTTCCAGCTGGAGGACGAAGATGATGAGGAGGATGCCGGGATGCTTAGACGGATGCAGGAAAGGCTGATGGCATGAAAGGACCCAGGAACATTGCTGTTTTGTTTGGTTCGGATCACTGCAGGATGAAATGGAGAATTTAGGAGCCTGAGGGAGAGAGAGAAAAAAAAGATGCCCACACTTGACTTTTGCGCAGTTTCGGTGCGCGAGTGTGCGGCTCCAGTCGGCAAGCGCGGGGCCTTTGCGCCCGTGTGCATTTCGGCTCATATCCGAACAGTGGGGAGTGATTATTTGGCTTAGTGCGGTGTGGCAGTGTAGGGCGACCAGTAGGAGAGCAGACTGTTGAACTCGGTGACTGCACCGCTCAGCCAGTCACCCAATAAAAGGAAGAAAAGCAGCCGAAGGAGGAGAGAAAGAAAGAGAGAGAGAGATAAAATCAGACTGAGTTCACAAGGCCAGTATAACTCTTCCCAGTGTCAGCAGTGTGTACTTATCAGTCTTACAGGAATGAAAATGTTTGCTTTTCAGACTTCAAGCTTTGAAGGTTTTATTAGAATCTGTGGTGATAGTTCACAATTGCAATTTGTAATGCAAAGAGAGCTTTCAGTGTTGTTTCTGACAACTTCATAAAATTTGTGAAGAGAAATGAAAAATAATTTTACACATTTAAGTGTGAAAATGAATATAAGTTGTTACCTGTTACAGCTGATTTTGTTGTTTATATATACAGAACACTGACGTATAAAAATTTAAATGTTTTTTTGGGAGTTTAGGCTAATCTTTCTTTCATTTTCAATTAAAGAGAAATTAATTTGATGAATACATTTTCATAGTGATGATCTGGGCCTTTTTGATGATGAATTTTCATTCAAATGATCTGAGCTATGACTGTGGAAAACAATGGTTGTAAAATGATAATTACATAAAATCCAGCAATCTACTATTTAACCATGTAATGATCATTTGCTGCTTTTACCAACCTTTTTCCCGTTTGACAGTGAATCATGAAATCTTGTTAAACTATACCTGCCACAAGAAAATATCTAATAATAAATTATCATATTTTACTTATATTAAACAAGAGCTTGCAATAATTGCCCTCTAGACTGCTTTGACTGAATAATTAGAGATAATTACGCATTTGAAATTGTAAAATCAAAGTGCTAAAATGCTAGCCTTATTGCATCAGAGCTTTTTATCATCTGTAGATACACAAATTACAACAAAACACAAAGAGGTTCGGTGAATGCTGGAGTGGCGATGTTTATCCATGTCGTCTTTAAAGCAGACATAGTTTGTAAAGTTCTACTTATGCTTCAAAACACATGTTCGCAGAGCAATGGCAGTCATGAGGGCTAACCGACTTGTCTGAAGGAGAGTGCCTTAGCTTTGCCCTGAGCCGACAGTTCCGACAGAAACCCCGATCCGCCTGAGCATAATACACAAGATGCAGCCAGTCCCTCTTCCGAACACCGGCTCCTGAGAGCCCCCGTTTTGCTCAAGGGCACACATATGCTTCTGCAAATCAGATCCCACAGACACCCCTCTAGCATGCATGCCTGCCCCCCCCACCCCCCAATCACACTCTTGTACCCCAGGGACCCGCGTGGGTGCATCCCGCCCTCCGCTTTCCTCACCCCGGCCGCCACACATTCTGACTCCACTTGCGGTATGTGCGCGACGATGATGTCGTACGGAGACGCTAGATGTTTGGAGCACATGCTGCCCGCCATCGCTGAGCTGAAGCTCCCCTCCTTGGGGAGAGCTCCCGAGCTCCTTCATCCCTCCTGTCAGGCAGGGAGGAGGCTCTGGCAGCAGGCTGCGCTCCCCTCCTCAACCCCTCCGAGCTCTGGGACCCAGCGGCTGTAGGTGTCGTGTGTTCATGGAGTCTTTCGCTAGCACGTATGAGTTCACACCTTGTTCTCCAGGAGATCTATAGAGCTGCATTTGCTCCCGCTTTGTTAAACAGTATTTGTTTTGTGGAGGCTTTTTTTTTTTTAAATATATTTTGTGAGGGACTTTTAATGTGTTTAATTCAGTATGTGTTAGGAACTCTCAGGGCTTTTGCTGCATCCTGTGAGGTTTAGGAAACAGTGCTTACTGCAGGGTCTAAAGATTTAAAGAAGGGGGTTACGTCTAACTGCGTGGAGTTGAGAAGCTGAGAAGTTGAGAAGTGGAGTTGAGAAGCTGCAGCGTCACAGATTCTGATGGAACGTGGGATTACTTCCTTCAGAAAGACATATTTCAGAGGTTGTCATGCTTGAAGGTGGCGTTTTCCTTGACGAGTAGGTGTGAGGCCAAAGCACGCCAACCATTCCGGCATCTGTGTATCATTGTGCCTGAGCGAAAAGTTGTATAATGAACTGAAGAGCAGACGGCAGCGTCTGGGCGGCGTTTCAAACGAGCGGCTCCATCCCGAGCGGCACGGCGCTTCCACGGGAATACAGTCATGTCCTGAGAATGCGGTGGACCTCTAGTGCCACCTTATGAGTCAGACGTGGAAGAAGGAGCTGTGGCAAAGGATGCTCGGGCAAGAAGACTGTGGTTACCACAGCCGCAAAAGGATTCGTGACTCACTGCTGAAGTGGCTACAGTGTCTGATGACGCATTGTAACTTCCCTCAGTCTACATACCTTTTTTCCATAGGTGTATCAGACATACATATGGGGCAACTTGGGGAGTTCGTGTATGGAGAGAATAGCCATGACTGTTGTTTGTTCACACACAGGATGCACTTAAATAGACCTTACTGGAGCTTTGAGCACAAAAATTATATGGCTTTTGGGCACATTTCGTAGTTTATGGCAGCAGTAGAAAGCTGGTTAGCAGATGAGAATGGCCATTAGTGAGGGATCTCAATGCGTCTCATTCACTGGACGCGTGTGGTCGCGCAGATCCTAAATTGTGCGTAAGAAGGATTTCAAGACTTATTTTTGGCCTTGGTCTGTGTTTTCATACCTCAGATTTTGGGCTTTGGCGAGAGTGTTTGGCACCATGTAAACGTGAGCAGGCGAGCGCTTCTTTCATTACTCCCCACATGGAGATCTGCAGGAGACTGGAACATCAGTGTTGCACTGATATCAGCTGGCAGTCATCATGGGCTGCAGGCATGTGGATGGGACATTTCTTGTTCTGAGGGGACTCCTCCAGAAACGAGGGGCTGTCATCGGGGTTAATGATGCTGCGGTAAACTAGACCGCTTCGATGGTGGGAAACGCTTTCCGCCTTCCGAGCGGTTTGGAATGGTGCGGATCCAGTACCCCGCACAGTTTCCGGTTTCCTCTGCTCAAACACACCTGCTTTCACTCCCCATGGTTTCGGAATCGGCCCAGGACCCAGACCAGGAAAAGGGGGAAGAATTAAACTGTGTATATTGTTTATTGGACATCGGTCCGAAATTCGAGATAACAAACCATGGGGACTGGATCTTTTTCAAATGAATAATTGGAGATCGTTTGACGTCACGGGTTATGAGCTGTCTTTTTCGGCTCATCTTGTCTGTTGTCACAGTAGCAGAAGCTCAAGTTTCAGTTTTCACAAGAAGTTCATTCTTTGAACTGTGGAGGAGCGATGGAATGAAATGAGTGAAGGAAGAAGAAAGCTGTCTGGTCTGTTCTTACAGGAAATGCTGCAGGTACATTTGTACATTTGTACCTTTGCAGTTTTTTTTCTCTGGTGTGAAGCACGTATACCAGAATAGTCCTGCGTGAGCTGCACATATTCGACTCGGACATTCCATGCTGACATTGATAATGGATATTTTTTGTGTCTATATCTGCCAATACCAAAGCCAACAGAGGTATTTTACATTTATTTTAAGCATAATTATGACCAGTGTAGCCTTCAGGACCTGATACCTTCAGTTGTGCAAGCTTGTCTGTTTACTGGAAATGATTCCTGTGGGATTGAATGCAGTCATGTTTGATTGGTGGCCCTGGATCACATGGCTTGTCTGTCAGCACAGGGACCAGGCTAACCACAGTGCTGTCCATACTTGTCATAGCTAGCTAAGCATTTAGCAAGCAAGTCAAAGTAAATGCATCTTTTTTGATACATTTCCAAATACCATTAAAGTTATTCCATTAACCATCAGCTCAGATTCAGATCAGCTCATTTTGCTTAAGGCTACTGATTTTCTAAAAAAACATTTGGCATGTTTGCCATGTTTTACCAGCAGGTTATGGTCAGATAAAGTCCTGAGAGGCGTGGCTCACACTGGGGTGTTCCGTAACTAGCTAATTACACATGTGTCAGCTTGTTTTTCCGCATGCCCTCACGTGATTGTGATTGGCTAGATTTATAACTGATGCAACACAAGGGGAGGGACTCTGGACAGGGACAAATCTAAATAAACAAAGTCTGATATGAGACTGCTGCCTGTGCTCATCGTCTTAGGTAGTGGTTAAAAGCATCACTTTGTACCATTAGTCAAATATGTGGATAAAATTACATGTTTAATCAGTGTCGCCTTATTTCACTGCTTATCATGTGCTCATTTAAATGACTTATGAGTTTACCTGTTCTAACATTGTTGGGCATGTCTACTCAAAGTTTCTTTGAATCCTAACCCTAAAAGTATGTTCTTTACAAATCTTTAATATTCATAAAAAATATATGGCAGATGAGATCATAGGAATTACTATGAATAATATAGTTTATATAGTTTAAAAGCAACTTTGTGGCAGCGTCCTAAGTTTGTTTCTACAGACGGCCCCACAACACCACTTAGAAAGCAGAGTGAGGTTTCCGTGTTTGAAGATTTGGTTCCAAAATCCCAGCGCCTTGTGAATAAGGCGAGCTAACCTTGTTAATACAGCGCCTCTCACACTCCCTCCTGTAACCTGTCCTGCCTGCCCTCCCTGCTTGGAGCTCTTGCCTATGGTTTTTCCCTTTCTAAGCTTGCAGTGAGTTTGGATGTTACTGTTTAGCAGAGCCGGCCTCTCGCTTGCTAGCATGGCTACAGGTCAGCGCGGTCAATTTACTCCTGATGCTCGTGCCATGCCTTGTGTATCTCTTTCCCTCGCCGGTGTCTCATTTTACTCTCCTCACTTTCTCTCTCTCTCTCTTTCTCTCACTCTCACTCTCTCTCTCCTTCTCCCCTTCCCCCCCTCTTTCTGTAGTAGTCTTAGATTAACTACAGCTCACCCCAGTGGCAACAGTGTGGAATCGTAGAACAGAAGATATATGTCTCCCCCACCACCACCGCCATGAGAGAAAGCCAGAGAAAGAGAGGATGAAAGCAGAGAGAAGGGACACAGTAAGAAAATAAAGGACAAGCCCCAGTGTTAACAAATGGCCTCTCTTTTTTTTCTTCCTCTCTCTCTCTCCATCCCTTTCTTCTTTACAAAGTCCGGAACAACAACAACGGGAGGAGGGGGAAGAGGAGAGAAAGAGAAAGAGAGTGAGAGAGAAATGAAAGTGGAGAGAGGACTGTGGGTCTCTTTCTCCATGCCCTCCAGTGGCAGTGTGAAGTTTTCAGTTTGATTGAAGGGCCCTTTTCTGGGCTGTGTGGTGTGAAAGCTGTCCTAATTGAATGATAAAGTGGCCCGAGATGGAGTCCACTGAATAGGCAACAATACGCAGCCTGTGTGTGGTAGAGGAGTTTTTGGTTCTTGTCCAGGCTTCTCTCTCTCTCTCTCTCTCTTTCTCTCTCTCTCTCTTTCTCATTCTTTCTCTCTCTCTCTCCCTCTGCTCATTCTTTCCCCATTGCATGAGGGGAGGCCTATTATCAAACTCTCTGCTGGATTTGGTCACGTGACTCCTCCAACTGCTCTCCCACCACTCCCCTCCCTAATCTCGATGGGCCAATCAGGAGCCAGCAGTGCTGGTTCTCACCAACCATGTAGTTCAATGGCCTCATTTAGTGGCTGACTCGCAGCACATCTCTCTCAGCACGTCTGTCTGTCTCTCTGTCTGTCTGTCTCTCTCTCTCTCTCTCGCTCTTTCTGTCACACACACACACACACACACACACACCTCAGCTGCTGAACAGTGATGACAGAGTAAAATCCCTGTGCACACCCTTTCAGTAGACACGCATAAACCGTGCATTCCGGTTTAGATGGATTATGTTGTGAAAAAGAATGTTCCTAACTGTCTGCTGCACACTTGTGTCATGTAGGGTAATAGTTGGTGTAACTTACATTTGCAACACGTATATGACATACACAGAGATCCTGTGCCCTGATACTAAGCACCGCTTGAGGACTGAGGGGTGGGTCTATGCCATCAGGTGGGCTGCAGGGCAGCTAACCTAACCCTAACTCTCCAGGGGGCTTCTAATCAAGTGGCTGTTAAGACACGCTCAGAAGGCCCCAGTGGGATGAGGTCACTACCAAGAGCTGCCGGTTTTAGCTTTGAGTCATTTTTGTATGGAATTGAAATACATTCGAATATTCTTATATTCTGTGGAGTTCATTGGTTTAAAATTGTTGTGACATTATGTATGTTAATTGAGGTAATCTTTGTGTTATTACCAACATTGCTTTAACCAAAAGGCTTGTATTGAAAAATATCTTCCAGCTGTCTGCAGTGATCTCAGCTTGTAATTAAACTCTTATGGGCCTGGTTGCATGTTCTGTTACACTGGAGGCTTGGTATTGTACACTTAATAAGCATTCACATTACTATGATGAATTTAGATGTATTTATTATATTTATACTATGTGTTCATTTTGGTTTTGTGTATTAGCATGGTAGGATGCTTTAATTGGGCCATATTCTAACAGTAATATATTCTAATTGGGCCATATTCTGGATACGGTAAGACAAAATGCTGTGATTGGTACAGGCCAGTTCCTGGTTTAAGAGAAATACAGCTTCTTTCTTCTCAACCAGGCTGCATCAGAGAGACGGCAGTGCTTTGCTCATTCAGAATTTCAGTGTGTGTGTGTGTGTACACGTGGGAGAGAGAGACTTGTCTTGATTGTGTGTGGGAGTGATTTTTAGATTTTGTTAGATTTTTATTGGATAGAAATGGGGACAAGGTGAGACACACTCTTGTCATGTTTGTATATGGAAGTGTTTGGGTTTTTGCATTTACATTTAGGGCATTTAGCAGACGCTGTAATCCAGAGCGATTTACAAAGTGCTTTGCATCTGTTCACAGAATACATAGATAGTAGCATAGATAGGTCAGAATTCAAGATACACTTGAGCCAGACTACTACTAAACTACAGGAATCAATGCCCAGTATTTCAATTAAACAGAGTCACTTAAACAGGAAATAAAACTTATATTAAGAAGCACAAACATTTGTGTGTGTGTGTGTGTGAGATAGAGAGGAAGAGAGAGAGGGGGGGGGGGAAGAAACTCATTTTGCCTGTATATTAAAGTGGATTTTTATGTATGTTTGAACATGTTTGCATATGCACATGTACTGTGTGTATGTATGCATGTGTATGTGCGTATGTATGTATGTCTATGTGTGTGTCCATATATGTGTGTATGTATGTGTGTATGTGTATGTATGCGTGTGAGGGAACGAAGTTCATCTGGCAGTGGGAAGGCTTGTTCTGGTAGTGAAGGAGGCAATCTGTTAACTATTTCACCCTTCATCTGAAACCTAAACCCTTTCAGTGGGCAGTGCACACAGCTTCAAGCATCCGCCTGAACGTAACTGCCCCCCCAAACACACACACTCTCACTCACAGACTCAAACACGGTCTCATTTAAAAACATACACTCACTCACTCTGTGAAGCATTCTGTCGTACTTTCTGCCTCCCATTCACCGGCTCACACAGGCGCACCATTAATTTAACATCCGTTAATCCATTCTGAATTTCGCTCATTTAAAAGCACACTTTCACACCCTTTCGCAGTTTCTTTGTAGCTCCAGCATATCTTTAGGCACTCTAGATTCACCATGTCTTTGGCCTGGGTACGTCCACAGGGGTGGGGTGTGCGGGCTGAGCGGTGGTGTTGATTGGTGGGAGTGGCTGGGTGGGCGGGGAGACCACCCCGCGTTAGGCAGCCCATTGGGGGCTGCAAGTGCGTGTTTTATCTCCGGAGGCTGAGAGGATAGAGGAGGAGAGGGCCGTGCTTCAGAGCGTTAATGAGTAACTGTACTGCCTCAGGGGCTTTATCCCTGCAGCCCTCAAGGAGTCACAAACACCAACCCACAAACACACATGCCAAATTCATGCATGTGCACATGTTCAGCCATGCATACAAACACTTTGCGTGTGTACCTCTGTTCGTTTCTGCAGAGTACACACAGATGATGTGTGTGTGTGTGTGTGTACGGAATGAGTATGGTCCTTGTGTGCATGAGTAAGCTTGTCAGTTTTGTGGGGGGGGCAGTAGTGGTTAGCTGATCTCTATCTGACATCAGAGATGCTGGTGGTGGTGGGGTGAGGGGGGGAAAGGAAGCTCCTTTTGGGAGAGGCACCATAACACTACACCATGGGGGAGACGGGGCCCTCGCTGGACACCAGACCAGAGCTGCTCTCCTCGGATAAGCAACCTAATATCGGCACCACTGGCATTGATACAAAGGCCCATTTATGGTCGTGCATGACCGGTGAAGCCTACAGATCTTACGACAGAACGCACCCGCTTGTCTGGTACCCGGGACGGTCCCTCTAACACACACACACACAAGCATGCAAACACACGAACGTAAACTGAAACCTGCACGCTGTTGTTTGTGTGTACACAACAGGCCGCTTGTCACGCTCCCGTGACGCATGTTTGGACCCGCAACGGCGCCCCTACCTGGGCGTGACAGGAACAGACCCACCTGGTCCCAGAAGAGGCGAGAGCAGCTTCTTTATGCAGGAATGTTATTTTTGTCCGACTCGTGTTTCCCTCCTGGCTCCGCCCCTCCCACGTTGCACAAGAGAGAGGGGCGGGGGAGGGGCTGGTGTCTCTCACCCATGGTAAACAAGAGAGTGAAGGGGAGGAGAGAGTTGATTGACAGGGTGGGGGGCGGAGGAGGGTGGGGCCTGTGGCGGAGTGTCACAGGTCCTCTGTAAATGAAAGGGCCGACTCGACAGGCTCTGTTGTTTTAGGTCAGCCTGCTGACCAGGCTGAGCTGTCAGCTCGTGTGTTGCTGACTGTGAAGAGAGAGAGAGAGAGAGAGAGAGAGTGAGGGAGACAGAGAGAGCGAGAGAGAGAGAGAGAGAGCACAGTAGAATGCGTAGTAGTTATGAGAATGTAATTCTAATGACTTTTGCTATAGTTTATTCTTGAAGAACAGGTAAAGGAGGCTCATATTAAAAACTACTTAGCATTGTGATTTACATTTATAGTCAAATTATTGCATTTTCCCTTAAATCATTGAGGAACTTTTATTCGTTGCACCTAGGCCCATGTTTCTGAGCTTCAGGACCCACCAGAGAGCTCACACTTCCCATCACCCCTGATACCTGGTGAAAGTGTCCTGGGCCTGGGCACAAATGCAGCCTGTCTGGCGGGTCACAACAAGCAGGATGTCAAACGTTGGAATAGGGCTGTGTTGGGATGAAAGGAGTGTTCACCTGTCCCCTCTGGTTAGATGGTCAGTAGTGGTAATGCTCTGTGTGTGTGTGTGTGTGTGTGTATGTGTGGCTCCCAAACTGCATTGGTACAAGCGATCTGAAGGAACTTGCAGCTTGAAAGAACAAGGGAGTGATGAATGAGAAAAAGGTGATGAAAAGAAGGTTTATAAATAGAAAAGAGAAGAGGGAGGGGGAAGAGAGAGAGAAAGAGAGATGGAGAGAGAGTGAAAGTGTATTGGCATGTTGCCGGTTGGCACAGTGCCTACTGCGCGGGAGCTCCGTGTCATAGCCAGAGCTCCTGCCAGAAGAGGTTTCCCCAAATCACCTCTGTACACACACACACAGTTACAATGGCAAACAATGTACACAAATCGAAAATGCATACATGTGCAGGTTTATGTGTCTGTATGTATGGAGTAACTGAAGTATATAGAGGCACAGTTGAGAAAGGTTCTCTGAAACGTCCTGTTTCTCACACACACACAAACACACACACACACACACACACACACACACACTGTATTTATATGTCAGAAATGCCACCAATTTCCCACGTCCCTTACCCACTGCCAGCTCTTCACAGGACCGTCAGAACGAGCTCATCCAATCGGATGCACTGGCATCGGCGCTGGCGGCTCAGACATCTCCCAGGGCAACTGCCCACCACCCTGCCTCCTCCCTGAACACCAACACCGCCTCCCCCCTGAACACCAACACCAAGTCCTCTGTGCACTTACTCACTTTGACTCGCTAAGGGGAAGTCCCAGGGAAGTTGACAGAGCATCTGGCAACACTGTCCACGACACACGCACACATGCACAGCCGTTCCTGTTGTGTAGACTGGATAATGGTGCTTTTAAATGCCGCTGAGACGTGCAGCACCTCCCTGCTTGACTAAAGTGGGCCTTGCTTCCGGGGTCATTGTTTGGCCACAGATTAGCGCTGGGAGTGAAGCTCCTCTAATTGACCTCTGTTTGTTGGGCCTGTTAATTTTCTAATTAGTCTTTTGCCCCCTCCCTCTTCCTCTACAATGCTGTTAAGTGGCAACCGTATGTCAAACAGATGTCTCTGTCTTACAGGCGCATTCACTCACACACACTCACACACACACACACACAAACGCCACCCAGACTATAAAAGAGAAAACAAAAGCATATTTAAACAGAGAAGAAAGTGACAAACAAGAGCATAAATAATGATAACGTTCACAGATAATAATCAGGTTGCCTTAACAAGGACAAATTTGTGAGGCTATTGTGAATGGTTTAGAAACTCACAAACGCATGTGTATTATTATAAACTCACATACGCATGTGTATTATTATAAACTCACATACGCATGTGTATTATTAGAAACTCACAAACGCATGTGTATTATTATAAACTCTTGTATGCTTGTGTATTGTTGACACAGTAGGCGGTGTACTGCTAGGGTTCATTTATATTTTACATATTAGCATTTGGTCGCGTGAGTTGTCACACCATAAGAATAAAAGAGCGTAGTCCATCTTGACTGCTATGGAGAAGCAGGTTAGCTGGAATGTTTTAGTCATGGTTCCAGTAGTTACGAGCAAAGCTCACTTTGCAGATGAGTAACGTGTGATCTGTGTGATCGATTTTGGGTTTCCCCTTTGAAGAGTAATTTAAAAAAAATGCAAATAGTTGTTTCAAGACATCCGGTTTAGTTTGTCTAGGATTTACATTATTTCAACCTCATTCTCAAACAGGGTAGGGTTGATTCCCTTTGAGATGTGCTGTGGCTGTTGTGCTTGGTTTTACCAGTAGGGGGCCTGAGGGAGCACGCTGTCCACCCCAGGCACATGGACACACCATAATCCAGTGTCTTTTCTTTTGCCAAGTTCACAGATGTGCCTGTGCTACCCAGGGGAGCGCACGATGAAGGGAGGGACAGGGCAACCGACTGATGTGGACAGGGGCCAAGTGATACAGACACTAAAAAACAGAGAGAGCAGCTCAGACAGAGAGGGAGACCGACCCTCACAGGGATCTAAACTCCAGGAAGGCTTGCTGGGGGAGGGGGGCGTTTCTTAAGCGTACAGTAACGGTTGAAGGACAGTTCTGAAGCGTCTTCTGCTCTTCAGCATGCACCTCCGTGTAGTGCCCAGAGACGGTGATCAGCAGAAGCACAGGAAGGCCGCCTTTCCCTGAAAGGCAGGGTCGTCCTGCGAATCTCCATTTCACGCAGGCTTTCTCTGTCCTTTCCTTTGCTTTTGCACGCAAGCATGCCCTCGTCCCTGGACTCACGATCTGTCGTATTCTGACATGACCAGCTCATTGGGGGTTCTCCATTTCCCTGGCGATCGCACTGTGTAGTTTGTCATTAACAATGGACGTTGTTACGCTGTTTCCTAGAGCTCGGCACTCTACCTTGCTCATCGCCGCCGCCACGTACATTCACAGTATTGTGAATTCACAGAATCGCATGAAGTCTGCCCGTAGGATTTCGGCTCGCGCGGGTGGGAGGGAAGGTGAGAGGGCCTTTCTCAGGCGGAGAGCGGGCGGATGTGTCCGCTGAGCAGCCAATGGCAGTTTAGCGATGAATCATCCCACGGTGGCGCTCCTAAGCAGCGTGACAGACGGGGACAGAGAGAGCTGATTTGTCCTCTAACGGTCGACCACAGCATGCTATGTTTAGCCCTTTCGACTCGAGCCCAGCGCGTGTGTGTGGCTGGATGTGTGGAGGAGGCACAGGCTGCGTGGCCACATCCCGTGTCGGTACCCCAGCCTAGTGGCGTGGCATCTGACAGCCACGGAGGGGAGAAATTGGCAGAGTGTGTTTCTGTTTTGTTTTTGGTTTTTTTGTTGGTGGGTGGGGGTGGGTGTGTGGGTGGAGTGCAGGGTGGCTGCCTCTGCTCATCACGCACACACAGCTCCAAACAGACACCACCGGAGGAACTGAAACCTGTCCATCGCACACACAGAATGGACGCAGGCCATGAGGGGGACATGGCTGGGACATTGTCTCCGGCAGTGAGCGCCCCTCAGCGTGCCATCGTCAGCCATTATACAGCACACAGGATTAATGGACAGCTTTACGTTCTGCTCCCTCAGTGGCTTAAGGTGCATATGGGCTTTTTAATGCACAGATCACAGATTCACACGCTCACACACACACACACACACACACACTCCTGTTGCAGTGTCTCCTCTTTTCTCTCCCTGTCAGTCCTTGTCACCGTGTTCAGTAAAGCATGACTTACCCGTCGTCCTCCCTGTAGCACGTGTGGTTATCACCGAACCCCGAACCCCTCTCCCCCTTTCTCTCATTCCTTCATCCCCCTGCTCTTTCACTCTTTTGTTCTCTCTCTCTCAGTTTCACTGCAGTCTCATTATCGCCCCTTTTCACTTCTCTCTGCCTTTCTCTCTCTCATGACTGTCATCTCACCGTATCATGAACTCAGCGAGCTATTCTTGGCTGCTGAGGGGTTTTTTATTATTTTTTTATCATTATTATTTATTTTTATAGTAAACATCGTGTGCTTGGCTCCTGAGTCCTTCTGGGACACCATGACCTGCTCTCAGTCATGGCATGCTTGTCATCTTTACTGAGGTCCGGTCTCAATGAGCCTACCATTAAAGCACTTGCAATTCTTGCCAGACAGGCTGGAGTGTAATCCATGACAGATGCACGAGTTGGCCAGCACAGGTTAAGGTTACATGAATGATTTTGTTTCGTCCCCGTGTGAGGGGTTGAATAGGGTCTAAATGTGAGGGATCCGACCCACAGTGAGGCTGCACGGTGCTGTGATTTACATAAGCATGCTGCCCAGTTCCAACTCCCAGGCAGTGTGTTCATTTGTTTTGCATGTTCATGAGCTTAAGATGAAATCTGGTCTACTGTGTCAGAACTATTTCTGCCCGTGGAAGGTGCAACATAAGTGTACTCACTGACCTTAAAAGAACTCTCTGATTGGGGGACACTCGAGTGCTAATTTGCATTCTCAAGATTTCTTGTTTCTGATTGGAGCTCTTATGACTGAAGCAGATTACCAGTCTAAAAATCTTTAAAGGTGCACTACATTGGTCATTGATTTTAGTGCTTGAGCTGATAGTTGTAAACAATGACGGCCAGAGTAAAGACCATATTGTTCTGGCCACCATATCATAATAATTATTTCAATCCCATTCAGAAAGGAGTTTTTCTCAGCCCACGTTGCTGCAGTTAAAGCTTGTACACTCCACACGCGCTGCTGCTCCAGCAGACATAACCGCTATAGTAACCACCCTAGTAACCACCCACCAACCAGGCACAGGAGCAGACAGCTGAGGGCGTGGGATTGTTTATGAAAGAAATTCACCTCTGTTTCCATTCATGAGGATTCAGGATTTTCTCTGACAAATCAGGAGGCTGAAAAAAAGGTGGCGGGAATATTTGAAAGATTTAAACGTGCATGTGTTCTTTTTCCTTTCACTCTTTTTGGTGTGTACTTTGGACACACGTGTAGTATATTATATATATAGGTTATATAATATATAATATATATTATCTAAATGTTTAACCTGTTGCTTGTGTCTTAATGTCTTAGATAAACTTTGCTTCGCCTGGTTTATTGTTCTGTAGGTCAGGTGCTTTTTGACAACTTTTATATCAATTTACCATTTAGTGATTCTATAATTCAGATTTGTTGTATGTTTGAATTTTTTAGTGTAATAATTTGCTAGAACAGTAAGAAATCATGATAATGATCAAGACAAATCATATACAGTTCTGCAATTTCATGAATTTGCATATTTTGACTGCAGATGTATTTGTCTCAGTACAGAGGGGGTTAAACATGAATGTAGGAGGCTGAACTCTGACCGCAGGGCAAAGGAATGTGAAAACCCTTTAATCTCAAAACAAAACGTCAAATACACTTCCAGATCTCCTCACTGTGTTAAAACCCTCTCTCCACACACACACACACACACACACACACACACACACACACACACATATATATATATATATATATATATATATATATATATATATATATATATATATATACACACACACACACACACACACATACACAAATATACAAGATGATGTGTTATGTGTTATTAAGAATATGTTACACTTAATGGATTAAATTAAATAATACTGTTAAGAGTTTGCCAGTTTTCTCAGGATATTTTGTCTCTGTGCTGGTGGAGGAGGGTCCAGGGTGACTTGGCTTAGCTGGACTTCCTGGTATGCAGAGAGTTCAAATATACATTTACGTGTACGTGTGCATGGGTGGGGTACGTGCACCACAGTCAGGATGATCTGGAGCGTGAAGGATGGTCTGCGCATACATGTGCATGTGTGCGGAATGTGTGAAGAGAAGAGGCATGAGAATAGGACAGAACACCCTGGAGGGTGTGAGAGGGGGTGAGAGGGTGTGAGAGGGTGTGAGAGGGGGCGAGAGTGGGCGAGAGTGGGAGTGGTCTCCACCCTACCTGCCCCCACCGTACTGGGTGGTGTCTACAGTGCAGCACAGCTGTCACTTCCCGAGCCTGCTGCACTGAATCTGGTAGCACTTAGATCTCCTGCTTATTGAGCTAATGACTGTTTATATCTTACAGGTTATTGGATTCATTATTCCATTAAAAAGACATCAGATGTTCTGGGCAGTGCTAGTTTTATGGTGTTGGAATACAGGAGATAAAATAAAGCCCAAAAGCAGCTTTGTTGCTGTGATCACTTGGAAGTTGCACTGAATATCTTTAAAACACTGTCAGCCATTTAAAACAGGGTCAACTATTTAACTTAAAAAAACTTTAAAAATGCATATCTGTTTTATGAGAACCTGGCCAGTGAATGGCAGGCGATGGCAGGTCCTGTATGGGAAGTGTGTGTGATGCTCAGTGGTCTTTTTAAAGGGACACACCATGGATCTTAAATAGTGTCTTAAAAATCTATTGCATGTCTTTGTCCTCTTTGAGATTACAAGATCCCTTATCCTGTTTCATAATGCTGTTTTAGTCTATATATATATTCTGTATATACACTCTATATATATACACAAACACACACACACACACACTTCCGGTCAAAAGTTTGGACACAGCTGGCTGAATGTATGTTCCTTATAGTCTTAAAGGCATTTTAGCTAATGGTTTATGCTTACATTTGCTTTTAAGACAAATATAAATAGTTAATGTTGTAACATCCTACAAGTGCTCAGCATACATGAGAATGTCTTCAGGGCATCATAGGTAGTTGCTTCATGAAGCTGGTTAAGAGAACACCAAGAGCATCCAGAGCATAGTTCCTTCATTTGATATTAATATCATGACATAACGGTGGGTGTCACAGTTGCGCTTGTTAACACCACTGAGCCGCAAAACGCCAGAGATGTGAACTGTTTTGGTATTGCATGATATTGCAATTATGTACCTATACATTTGGTTGCCTTACACTGTGCAGCTGGTGTGGTGTGGTTAAAGATGGCCTTCTATTGCTTTTAACACAATAATTCATTATTAATGATAGTGTGAATGTTGTGATTCAACAACCCATCTGCAGAACTCAGAACAACAAGATATCTGCACTTATCTGGAATTTGATTAGATGCTCACAAAAACATTTTATAGATGCTAGATGGCTTATTTGCATATTGCTGTGTTCTGGTTAACAAACAATATAAAGTTCAGCGCTGTTAATTTTGAATAAGTATTTAAACTCCTCAGGTTACCAGTAGTTCTGGGACTGGCTGCCAACACAGGAACCCTTTGAGAACATGTGTACTTACCCACTTATGGAAAAACCTGAACAATGATAACAACAGCCATGAAATGTCAAGAAATCCCAATAATACCATGCAGCGCATTCAAGATGAGCTCTAATGCTTCTCTATGGTTTCATTTTCCTGCAGAGTAAACAAAATGAGCAGCACCAGTCAGGACTCAACCCTGCCCATGGCAGTAGGGACTGGGTGAGAGAGACAGAGGAAACTTTGCCAATTCTTCTGGAAGACGAGTTCTGAACAAGAAGAAGCGTAAGTGCCAGGGCGTTCTATCATCAAGGCCATGTCCAATTTGGCTGACTTCAACAGCACATTTTAGAAAGCCATGCTGTGTAATATAACGAAAGCCGGACGCTCAGTTGTCTCCATTTTGTCCACCACAGATCTGATAAGCAAGAAGCTGCATAAGCCCCTCCCCCAGTACCACACCCCCTTAAACCACGCCCCCAGGCAGGATTCAAGCACAGCCTGGAAGGCAGGGCAGCCGCTGACGAGTCTCGATGGCAACGGCACCCTAGGGCTGCCATGGCAGCAGCTGCCGCCGATGCCCCACGCCACGTTACCGCATTGACTCTGGAGCACGAGGATCGACGTGTCGCCGCCAAGCTGCTTGGGGGTCCAGTGGACAGAGACAGAGAGCAGGAGAGAGCGAGGGCGAGGGAGACCGAGAAGGAGGAGAGAGGAGAGAGTGGCTGTTTGGTGTGCGGTGCCCTCTTCAGCTCACAGGACAAGCTCCGGCTCCACGCGTTCTGCCACACGGGAGAGAAGCCTTTCCACTGCTCCCAGCCCCTCTGCCCCAAGGCCTTCAGCTCCAAATATAAGCTTTACAGGTAGGTCAGTACTCTACGTCCTGCTTCAGAGCAGAGGACAAAGCCACTTCCACTACACCAATAGACCACTATAGACTATCCCGTTGATGTCTTTTACATGCCAGCAGTAGTCAAGAGTGAACAGTGAGTTTATTTGTGTAATGTTGATGTCAGTAACATTTAAAAGTCATTGTCATTGTATCATATACATATATATTAGAGGGTTAAAACAACATTGGCAGGCATATCACAATAGAAGGGCAAAATTGTGCACTAATTTGTGGATTAGAAGTGTTCCTAAACAACACTTGGGTTGCGGTGGGAAATATTGTCATGATCTTGCAGGCATATGGCCACACACTCCCCACAGAAGACCCACCAGTGCTCATTCTGCGAAAAGATGTTCCACCGCAAAGACCATTTGAAGAACCACCTGCAGACCCATGACCCCAACAAAGAAGCCTTCAAGTGCGAGGAGTGCGGCAAGCACTATAACACGAAGCTGGGCTACAAGCGGCATGTGGCAATGCACTCGGCCACGGCGGGTGACCTGACCTGCAAGGTGTGCCTGCAGAGCTATGAGAGCACCCCCGCCCTCCTGGAACACCTGAAGAGTCACTCGGGCAAGTCCTCGGGCGGGGCCAAGGAGAAGAAGCACCCGTGTGACCACTGTGACCGCCGCTTCTACACACGCAAGGACGTCCGCCGCCACATGGTGGTGCACACGGGGCGCAAGGACTTCCTGTGCCAGTACTGCGCACAGCGCTTCGGGAGGAAGGACCACCTCACGCGCCATGTCAAGAAGAGCCACTCACAGGAGCTGCTGAAGATCAAGACGGAGCCGCCCGATATGCTGGGCCTCCTCGGCTCGGGGTCGCCGCCGTGTGCTGTGAAGGAAGAGCTGAGCCCCATGATGTGCAGCATGGGCTCCAACAAGGACTCCATGATGGCCAAGTCGTTCCGTAGCGGCCCTCCCTTCCCTATGGGCATGTACAATCCCCACCCCCTGCCAGCCATGTCCAGTCCCGGGATGGGCCACCATCATTCCTTGGTTCCCGGGTCGCTGTCTGCTGCTATGGGTATGGGCTGCCCCATGGAGCCTCCCTCGACCCTGCACCACCACCATTCGCACCACCATCACCACCACCATCACCACCACCACCACCCCTCTCCACCCCCACCACACCAGCAGCTGCCACCGCCCCTACAGCCCCAGGCTCAACAGCAGCAGCACCAGCACCACCCCCAGCCGCCGCCTAAGTACCAGCTCGGATCTACCTCATATCTGCTCGAGAAGCCCCTGAAGGTGGAGATGGAGAGCTTCCTGATGGATCTGCAGAGTGGCCTGCCGGTTCCACAGCCAGCCTCTGCGGACCCCCACTCAGCCGCTTCACCCAACAAGGACAGCCTGGAGCCTCCGCCTGGCCTGACGGACGAGCTGTGCGGGGACCCGCTCCTGTCCAAAAGCCCCGCCGTCATCGCCGAGTCTCTCTGTGCTGCTAACATGGACTTCTCCCACTTGTTGGGTTTCTTCCCACTCAACCTCCCTCCCTACGGCTCCCCTATGAGCTCGGGAGGCCTGGTGATGGGCTACTCTGCCTCCTCCTCTTCCTCCTCGTCGTCGTCGGCATCATCGCACACCGCCGAGCCGCACACCGCCGCGGCGACGCCCGCAGTGCCTCTTACCTCTTTGCAACCTCAACCTCAGGAGCAGCCAGGCTCCAGTGGCGGTCTGGGTCTCGGGCCCCTGCACCCCCTCCCACCCGTGTTCAGCTCCAGCCTCAGCACCACCACCCTGCCTCGCTTCCACCAGGCCTTTCAATGAGGCTCCTACCCCCACCCGGGGCCCGCCCAAGGCTCAGACACCTAAGGCGGCTCGGCTCCCCCTAGGGGTGGGGGTATAAAACACTTGAACACATAGAAGCCTTAATTGAAGCGCACAAAAGCTTTCGAATGAGCCTGGAAGAAATCCTTTATTTCACAAAAGGAAGAAGAGCAAAGGTAATGAGAATAGCACGGAGCTTTCGTTTAGGCTTTCTGTCTGCCCTTCCGTTGCAGCCCCTCCAGAAGCCCCTGTCCTTGTGTCCTAGTTAGGAGGCAGCATCAGCAGGCCTAAAGGCGTGGTACTGCATACTTTTAAAAAGTAATAATACAAGTAGGAATAAAATAAAAAAGTAATGTAGAAAAGTAATTATCTTTTTAAAAAAAAAAACTCAGAAAGAATAGTTTGAAGTGAGTGTTTTAATTTTTTTGCATTTTCCCAAATGTGAGACTTAACTTGCTATATTGTCTCTATTCTATTAAGCGTAAGGTCAGGTAACATTAATTTGCCCTTAAACTAAAACCGTCTTTGTAGCCACAGGAGTGGAAAAATTAGTGAAGGAATGAAGGTGTGATAAAACTGAAAAATTCCTTTTTAACAAATTCATTACACTCACAGTGTCCATTTCAGGTGTTTCACAGAATGTTTTTCATTTTCTGAGCGTATGATAGTTTATTTAAAAATTTTTAAAACACACTTCAGGATAAAACCAATTACTCCTACATTAGATACTTTCTTGAGAGAAATTTCTTAAAAATATAAACATTTTGCTGGAGTGAAATGCAGGTAAAGAAAGAAAGAAAGAAAGAACAAACAAAAGAAGAGAAAACAAGTATGAGAGGAGGACAACAAACTGCACACATTGATTTTCCTGCTTTACACACTGTGACCATTATCAACACGAAAGGGAGAGAAAAATGATAATGTAAAAATCTCACAGGTTTACAGCATTGCTCAAAAGACGCACTTTGTTTACAGCAAAAGGCACTTGACCTCTTTGGGTTACTATGGTGACCCACTGCCCCCCACCTACCTACCTACCTGACTCACTCACCTAATTCACCTTCTAGCCAAGCTTCTTGATCAGAGACATCCATTATGTACACAAAGCCTCAAGACATTTGAAATGTTCTACAGTTTCAATTTATTAGAGCCTTTCGTGGTTTTGTCCTTCCTTCCAGCACTAATTTTATTATCTCCATGGTGAGCTTCTTACCTCCAGTTCCTGCCGACCTCATTGAGATGTTAGAAGACATTTTTAGGCAGGGCTTTTCTGAAATTTGAAAGATACTTGGTAATCGTCACCCTGACATATGTGAATAGAGAATAAGAAATGACATGATAGAAGAAAATTCTACAAGAGTATTTTTTTTGTTGCAGTGTACGAAATATCACATCAAAATATATAATGACTTTTATTTTAGGTAAAGTGTAATTTAGGTAGATGTATTAAAATTTGGTTTGTTGATTCTGGAAAGTTTACATAATTGTGTAACCTTGGTCAAAAAAAAAGGATGAAGTCATTGCCTTTCCTGTAGTTTTCCCTATTCTGTTTGTATTAGACATTTTCTTTTGTGTGTCAAAGAAATCACTAGAGTGATTGTTTTTGACCCATGTGTAATAGGAATTTTGTAGAATAAGTAGAAGGAACTTACCCACCTTTAAACTTCAGTGTTGCGTAGAGAGGCCAAGAATGTGACCCATGATTGATTTGAATTCTTTGCCTTCAGTATTGGAACAGAAGCTGACTGATTTCATCTTTGGTGTGTCTTGTGGTATTACAGGCTCTCTCCATGCTTGAGACAAACACAAACAAAGACTTTTTACAGGTTGTTCATCATGACAGAGGGTGTTATTAAAAAAAATGTCACTGGGCAATCCAAATTCCTGGAATACAAGACCTATTGTCTGTTTTTTCAAAGTGAACCAAGGCATTGATGACAAATCTAAATTTTGTTTAAGAAGAAAAAGTGACACAAAACTGATTTGTATGCTTCCTGTTTTAGCCCCCCCTAAGCCAGTCCACACATGGACTACACAAGCCCACACTAAACTGAACAGTTCTCCGTCACATACGGCCACCTGATGAACTCCACCTTCTCCATGCGCGCTCCATGCTGTGGAATCTTCGCCACCTCCCTCCACACTCCTGCTTAGGTTCCTTACACCACGTCTCCATCAGATTTTCCCCACCTTAGTAGTAAACGTGAAAATTATTTAAATCGAAGTAAAAGAAGCTTGAAAGCTCAAAACGTGAGGCCACCCTACAAAAGTAAACAAGGGAAGTTAATATGCTGCTTTAGTGCTATGGCAACAGTCATAGACCACTCAGTAGGAACAAAGAACTTCTGCAAAGACTGAAAACATGCACAGTAGTACACATCAACTCTCTGTCCATTTCTGTCTGTTCTCTACAGCTGCTTCTTCCATTCAAATGAACCTTGTATGAAAGGGTCTGATAAGAGACACAATATCCAGAAAAAAAAGTCACCAGCCAGGTCTTTGACATTCAAAGCGTGGGACGTCTGATTGGGACAGCACCTAGTCGATTGTTGTCAGATTATGTATTGTTTTCTGTTTGTTGAAACAGGACCTCAAAACAACACAACACATCACCTCATTTGTTTTTGTTAGTTTTTTTTTTTTTCATACCAAAAACCTGGGGAGAAGAAACTTATTTTTGCACAATTGCTATTTAAAGATAAATATGTAGTTTGATGTTTGGACTACGACTACATGTTTGTGTGTTTAGTCTCGTTTGTAATCTATTTTATATGTCAGGAAAAAAAATTTATAGGCACTTTGAAATTGAAAAATTGAAATGTCCTAAAAACAAGACATTAAAATGAGACAAATTTGACACAGTCCTTATTAGGAGTTTAAACTGTGTAAGCAGGACAAGTTGTAGAGCTAAATGAAGCTATGCATTTTTCTTGAAAAACACGTTTCTTAAAAAAAAAACATGAGGAAAACGGCTATTGGCAACCTCCAAGTTTGTCCTCCCCGGGTTTTCTGTGAGCTGATCTAAATTTTAGCACTTTTAAACCTTTTTAAAAGAGTGTTTTTCCTTCAGCCTTATGTTTGTATGGGTGTTTTTTTTGTATTTGATCTTGTACATGTATGTGCCATTAGATTGATGTGTAGAATTTATTAATCTTTATGTAATTTTTTTCTCCTCTTCCAAAAGAGTAACAGTATTTTTGATAATGTTCACTAATATTTTTCCAAGCTGATCTGCGCCCCTGTGCTTGCTTTCAACATGGCAGGCCTTCGCAAACGGAACCCATAGAGTAGAATATGCACGTGTATTGCCTGTCTTCGCGACCTTTGTTCAAAATGTCAGTCCAACAATAATCTGAAGCATGAGAAACTGGCTGGAACCTGCCACTTCTACAAACAAAGGAAGAATGGGAGAAAGAAAGGAGGAAAAAAGAGAAAGTCAGTTCCAGCCATGACTGAAGTGTTTTCAATCAGCAGCATATTACAGAGCTGACAGGTTTAACTGGTTTACTGGAAAGAGTCCCCCCCCCAAAAAAAAAAAAAAAAAAATATAGCGTTTGGTTTAAATTAAGTTTTTCATAATAGCTGCCCGGATGGGCGGAGCCAGGGCTGGCAGGGTTGCAGTGTTGGTGATGGGTAGTTGAGTTCTGAGCCATGGAGCACTTTGGGTCTTGCTTGGTGTCCAGGGGCCCATTGTGCTTCAGACTGAGGGGAGACTTCAAAAGGTGAGGGCTCTTTCAGGATGATATCAGGCGTGCTTCAGTGCTCCTTTAAAGGAGAACCTCGCTCCCATTGAGAATTCTCAGCCGACATCAAAGTGGACTTTCTTAAAAAACTGGAGGACCTCCTCTTCAAGTCACCTGTGACGCTTCCAAGTCAATGGGTGGGTGAGAGTGGGGGTTAAGATGGAAACAATATGCTAGACATTTGTTTAATCTCCGATACCCTGCCCATATCTACCGTATAGCTCAACCTTCTTTGTAATGGAGTAAAAATTACCTTTTTCCTCACACCTACTGGGGATGCACTTATCACACTCTTATTTCTCCCAATAGGAGTAGGTGCTTAACTAAGCTATTAAGGGAAATTATTTAAAAATAATTGATCTAAGGTAAAAAAAAAAAATTTAAAAAAAGGAAAAACAAATTATTTTTATGAACAAAGCGCTTCTCTTGCTTTATAGTGTTGAACGTGGGTGTCGTCTGTCCGAGAGAACACAGCACACCCACCCGTAGTTCTGTTTATTTTAGCTTAATGTCTTGCATTCCAAGCTCTTTATATATCTTGAGTAGCAACTTAGTCCTTATTTTTAGTACTTGCTTATTACTACCACCTGTGAAAGAAGGTGAAAACAAACAAAATGGAATATTTTCATTCATCCTTACACTATTTTATAGAGAATGGAGTTTTATCACCTACAGGGAGAATTGTGTAAAAATGTGGGACAAACAGTCTCATTTTTATTACACGACTCACCTACAATCAGTTGCTGCAATGTAAAATGACATATGTATATTGGTTGATCCAAAGAGATGACATTACAACAAACCTATTTACTTATTGTACAGTACATGTACCTTTTAACTTGTATGATGTTAAAATCATTAAAAGACAAACCCACGGTTTTATGCTTGTGTGACTAAGCCCTTGACTCCTCCATCTCCTCCCCACCCCACCGTGACTTCCTGCTGGCACTGGTAGGAGAGTGAGCTACAATAAGCAGGGCAGGTTATGGCTGAAAACTGCCATTCACATACCATACAGCCAAGGCAGGAAACCACACCAGTATGCAGAAACGAAAATTTTCTTGAAAAAAGAGAAAAAAAAAAAAAAACAGAAAAAGAAAGAGGGCAAGTTTCCAAGTGATAAAAAAGTAGAGTGTGGCTTTTAGGCAGTCTAAATTATACTGACATACCTCAACCCTGTACTTACAGGTCCAGAGCAGCAGTCTTAGACCAACATTCTCACAAATACCCAAAGTATAATACATAGTGAACCAGGGTTTTTTTTGCACGTAAAATGACTGGAATTCAGAGGAATTTGAGGTTTTACAGTCTTTTCTCTGTATACCAGCAACGGCTCAAACTCTCGCCTCAACCACCACTGAGGGAAGGACCCGCCGATGGCCAGCAGCCAAGCACCATGTCAAAAAAAAAAAATCATGTCGGAAAATCAAACGGGCAGTTCTCGCATTGGCAGAGCAAGCCTGTGAGGCAGAGCAAGCCTGCGAGGCACAGCGTGTAATGCCTCAACCTCTCTGCACTTTTTATTGTTTCATACAACACAATAGGTGGACATGTATGTGAGGAGGAGGGGCTGTAGAGATTTATAAAATAAAACATGCGTTCGACTAAAAACAAAAGACATGATGGATACATACACAGCTTCACAAAAAGCCAGAACGCAAAAAATACAGAGCGGTGTGTTTACATCCAGAGCAGACACACTGCCTCACTCACAGACAACGCACACACCACAAAAAAGTATGTCTGTAGAAAATATTATATTATATTATAATCCAACATCAGACAGATAAATCATCTCTAAAAATCCTGCTGACGTCGGCGCTCTGGCCAGACTGCTAGGGTAGATGGGTCTGGATGGGGGATACAGGGTCACCCAGTCATAACTACAGCGTGTTCACACCCCCAAACACAACCAAAACGTCATTCTGTGATGAAGCTTTAGTGAAGGATCCAGCATACCCCACTCTGGAGACACAGCTCCATCAAAGTCAGGGGCAAATCTGCATGCGAGTGGTGAGGGGTACATGTACCAAATACCCCACAGGGGGGCAGACATGGGAGTGAACTCACCCTTAATCAGATTTACCAATACACACACACACACACAAAAGAACAACAAACTGCTCTGGCCACATAGGTTTGCTGAACGCCGTCACCTACACGCTCCTAACGGCGCTCCTGGGCGTTGGGCAGGATCTGCTCCATCCTGCTGAACACACCTCGCACGTCAGGCTCTGCTGGGGCCGCATCACACTGAACATGGAGCCAGCGGACGCAACTCAAAGCTCCAGAAGCACAAACAGATTTTGTTTTTCAGAAAAAGACAAGAGACAAAAAAGGAAAAAACAACAAAACGACAGTTCAGAACATTAATGCACTGTGAAGTGGTCGCCATGACACCAGGTGGAATAATTTGTAGCATATTACAATTGACCTGAGACACACTTTGTTAAATGCTTCACAACACTTTGCTCTGCAGGATAAGGGCGGGTTTCGTTCTTCTGAGACAACCGATAACTGTCAGTGAGGCCCTGGGTTTGGGAAACTGCCCATGAATGTATGGGGAAAACAGCACTAGGACAAAGATGTGGTTTTCTCTTTATCTCCATTTTTGTCATGTCTCCACACATGATTTTAGTATCATCTCATTACTGTAACAACCACAGACTGATTACCCCTGGTCCAGCATGCTGTACACACACACACACACACACACAAACTCGCGCACACAGACACACGTGCAAGCATGCACACAGAAGCACGTGTGCATATGCATACACACAAACACACACACAGACAGACCCCCACCCAGCTGTACAACAAAGATAAGGGTTTGAACCAAAGGCTTGGGAACTGGTTCAAATTAAATACACAGTATTAAAAGATTACATGTCATCTGTAAAATGATACACTTTTCACCATACTGCCCAGCCCACCCCATGCCAAACTTCTTATCCTTATTCCAAAAAGCCCTCGCCCCATCAAAAAAGACATAATCGTGACAAGCTTTGGCCCATGTGGTGTGTGCAACAAGGAATCCAGAATCCAGAAGAGAAGAAGGACTAGAGTCCATAGTGACGAGAGCTGGTTGGGCGGAGGCGAGACTGCAGGAGGGGAGCAAGGAGACGTGGCTGATAAGTCTGTGCACAAACCACCTGTCCATTTTCTCCTCCAGCTGACAGGGGGCGCTGCTGCGCATTACCCTTCTCTTTCTACAGCACGCACGCACGCACGCACACACACACACACACACACTCTTACATCAGTGCTTGCTCAACAAACCAGAAGATAAAACGTAAGAAAGAAACAAAAAAAGTCAAAGGGAAAAAAAAAACAACAAAATCAAAATGTCCGCCTCCTCACTCAGTCGATTTTGACGGCGGCGTATATTTTGCGGATGAACATGTAGGCTGCGTAGAAGCCGATCGTCCCCGTGAGAAGCCAGAAGGACAAGACCATCAGGGCCGTGTAGCCGAAATACAGCAAGGAGGGAATGAACTCCACAATGTCCAGCTGGGAAGTGACAGAGAGCAGGTGGGTAAGCATGAGAAGTTTAGGGCCACATTTGGCTTTGAAGCCTATCTAGGAAATATACAGTTCAGGTCCCACAAACACACATGGTTTTGTTCAAGAAATTGACATAAAAATACACAAAACACCATAAAGCACTATAAAAGTCCTGGCAATCTCCATTTCCAAGCATGTTGGCATGCTGGCGTTGCAAATGCTGAGCCATGACATGCGCCTGGCAGACGATTAAGGACGTCCGGCACCGTTACAAGCCTGAACCACCAGCCTCAGCAGTGCGGACACGGCTGCTTTAGGGCCAGCAGAACTAAAAAGAACCTCTGCTGCTTTGAGCTCTAGAGGTTTATCAGTCCGAGTGGGGAGGGCCAGAACTCAACCATGTCGTGTGTGTTGAGTGTCAATACAAGACAGTACGGGCAAGTCGCACCAAAATAATATAGATCTGCAGCGTGCCATTAAACAAACCAGCTGTATAAAACCATTACAGATAGTCTTTAATATCGTTGTGGAGAATCACCTTATTGACGAAGTAGAAAATGGCGTAGATGAGCACGTAGAAGGCGGAGCCTCCTGACACTATGAAAGTCCTCCACCACCACCGGTAGTCCTGTGGACAGCAAAAAGCACAATCATCAACACCTCAACACCTGTAATTCTGCTCATCAATGAAACCCTGTGAAAGAGGCCCATGGAGATCTGAATCATGCACACCACACAGGGCCGAGACACTGAATCACACAAGTCCAAGATCAGGTTTACAATGGTACACTTCTGTTTCTTGGCACCATGAGTTTTGCTTGAAGCAGCGGCTGAGGTTCATAACCATTATGGACATCAGGTCTTGACCCACCCACACTGACCCTTCGCAGAGAGCCTGACCCCCAAACACACCTCTGCACACAGCTGGAAGTAGACCATGACGATGCTGATCTGTGAGCAGGACACCACCAGGATGATGAAGACCAGGAAGAGGAAGCCGAACAGATAGTAGAACTGGTTCTCCCAGATGGCCTGGTGGGGGAGCACAGATGTGAGAGTTAGTGGAGACAGGCTGGCTACGTCAGCCGCGAGGGTCCGTGTGTGTGTGTGTGTGTGTGCGGCAGCTCCGGCTTACACTGAAGATGAAGAAGAGCTCGATGAACATGGCGCCGAAGGGGAGGATGCCAGCCATCAGAATCCTAGAGAGAGAGAGAGAGAGAGAGAGAGAGAGAGAGAGAGAGAGAGAGAGAGAGAGAAAGCGAGAGCAGAGTCGGTCAGCACAGAGTCCTGTGGTGTCATCATCCTACCCAGCAGTACTGTGGCCACGTGGGTCCATGCATCTCTGAAGAACTCACCCCACAAACTTGTTCATGTACCAGCGCTGCTCGGGCACCTGCCGGGGGATCTGATTGGTCCGCACCGGGTTGTCATAGGGCTGCTTTCGGAAGCCGAAGTAGTAACCCAGGTAGACCAGGGGCATGGAGATCCCAAACCACATGCACAGCAGTGCCAGCATGGTGGTGAAGGGCACCTGAGGGGGGGAATGACACCTTCACTGGCCTGGGAGAGCCGTTAAACTGTGAAGACGGCTCTTTGTGGGGTGGGGTGGGGGGTGGGGGTGATAGGTGAGGAGGAGAGTTCGTGCGGACACTCACCGCTCCAGAGGAGTGTTCCCCCCAGATGAAGCAGTTCAGCACGAAGCAGATGCCAAACACCACGGCGGGATACAGAGTTGCCGTCTACAGAACACACACACACACACACACACAATCTGGTACAACCTGGCTGGCTTCCCAGCTTCCCAAAAGCTGTAGTGCAGATGGTGATAAGACAACACCGCGAGCATCCATGTCAACACCATCAGCTAAGCTGCCGTCAAGAAGACCAGTACACCGTGTTAAAGCACCGTCGCATGGAGATGCACCAGATCGGACATCTTCAGCAACAGGCCTGCGAGTGATCACTGTGGTAACATGTCTGCACGGCGCCCCGGGCAATACTCACCCAGAATGCCCCTTTCTTCCATCTGTGGCCTTTTAGAGTGCGGTACAGTCTACCAGCAAAGTACCCTCCAAACACACTGTCCAGACAGGCAGAGAAAGAACACACACACACACACACAGGTGCGTACCAAGAAATGTTTCATTTCATTATTTAACAAGAAAAGAAACAACAAAGTACTGAGTTGACACACACACACCACTACAACACATACGAACACAGGCAAACGCTCTGTTCATTCAGGCCATCCAGGATGCTCAGGGCCACGTGTTCAGATGGATATCAGATGCTCACCAAGTGCAACCACAATATCAGCAGCAGCTAAAATATAAGGAAGCTGGAAGGCCCCTCTGTGGTGACCACTGCTACATCTAGTGCTTTAACTTGAAAGAAAGTAAAACATTTTCCCCACAAGTTTGTAACAAATGAGCGAACTGAACCAACTGAACCTTTTTCTGAGCAGTTAAATTTGCTTTAAAATCGCACAACAAAAAGGAAACACAAACACACACATTCATCTTACCCCATAAACATAAAGAGGAAGCAAGCAGTAGTCATCAGGGCACCCCGACTGGACGGAGACAACATGCCCAGCATGGCCACAACTTTAACACACACACACACACAGTCATTACGATTCCCTGGGCTTTAAAGGCAGTTATGATTTTCTACATTAATGAGAGGCAGTGAGCTACTCACAGATAACAATGAGCACCATGCAGAAGAGCTGGATCCCTGAGCCCAGCAGGGAGCTGAGGATCATAGGATACTGGGGTGGGCGGAACACGTCTCCATGGACGTTCTTCCAGCCGGACTCCTCCATGGTGTCCTCCTGGGCCAGGGTGAGAGAGGGTGAGGATCACACACACGCACACGCGCGCACACACACACGCAGCCCCCAAGGATTTGGTTCACACGAGCAGAAGCGGATTTTCTTACGATGTCGTCTTCTCTGTTGTAGTTGGCGATGTCTTTCCTCAGGGTTCTGATGATGATCATGCTCAGGATGCCTGGGAGGAGGAACACAGCACTGTTGACTCCACACTCTGCAGCCCAGAGCCTGGCCTGCCCGGAGCAGCCGCCGCTCTCACACACGCCAGGGACGCCAGGGACAGCAGGGACGGCAGGGATGCCAGGCACAGCCTCAGTCTCACCGCAACACGCTCCAAACCGCCATCAGACAGGGTGACTCAAATACAAGTCAGACTACGCTAATCGGGATCACTGGTAACGCAGCATATTCGACACTCCACTCTGGACCCCACAGAGATGTTCTAGCAGGACTGGATGCCCACAGGTAACTGGGCAGTCAACAAAGTAGCTAAGCAAGCCAGGCCAAGTTATTTTGCCTCATCTGAGCCACGATGTAAAGACGAAAAACGATGACAAATGCGAACTTCGCTGGCCTTCACTCTAGCACAAGGAAAAAAATTCGAATGCCAACGCGTCCCGAACAGGAGTGGTGTCGAGTGACGTACCTGACAGGAAGAAGACGACCACCACGGAGTTGACGATGGAGAACCAGTGAATCTGAACGTCGCTCATTGTGAGGTACGTGTCCCAGCGTGAAGCCCACTTCACCTCGCTCTCCTGTGGAAAACACAGACGAGGATGTCGAATGCGAGACGCGCAGGGGTCAGGGCAGCGTGGGGTCAGGGGTCACGCTAGCTCACCTCCCAGTGCACAGAGTATGAGAAGAGCACACTGTTCTCCTTTTTTGGGTCAATCTCCTGGGGGGCGTAGCCGCTGGCCTCGGGCAGGGTGCACCCAGTGGTCCCATCGACCTTCAGGCCTGGAGAGGGTGAAAACGACACGGAGACATAAAGGTGTGTTCATTTTCCACGCCACAAGCAGCCATCGCCTACGTCCGGCGTGCCCGGTGAAGCGCCATTCAGAGCAGGACTGTGTCACTACCGCTTCAAACGCTGCGTCCTGTTATTTATTATTCACGAGTCGACGTGAATTCAGTGTCACCATTACACCTCCTGCATGCATGGCCACGTTGTTGGAAGCATGTGTGGTTATATAACTCTGTGGTTATTTATCTATTGTTGCCCCCCCCCCCCCGGGGATAAAGACGGGGATCATGGGAAGTGGGTGGAGCCGGAGGTGGGAGGAGTTACCATCTAACTTGACGCTATGGGGAACCACCTCGAAGCGGACGACACGGTAGTTGTGCTCTTCCTCTTCCTCCACCTTCTCTTTGTGGAAGTACAGGACGAAGGACAGGTGGTTGTGCAAGTAGTACTGCAAGGAGGGAGTGGGAGGGTACAGCGCTTATTAAAGGTCATCCATCCATTTTCACACTGCTGCACTGCAGAATGATGCCTACAAGGCTAGATAACACCAAATATAAAATGAAACGTGGTTTAACTGCATAAAAATTCCACCTTAAAATATCATCCACTCTAAGACAGGGACAGGCACTGCTAAATGACATTTCGCAAGCTTCTCTACTTCCAAGTGTGTTAAATCAGTCACCCCAGTAAAGATGTCGGCAGATCTTAAAAACCATCTGTGTTAGGAAATCTATCGGAAGAAAAAAAAAATGAACAAAAAACCTGTGCTAAACCCTCAAAGGGCTCTGAAGACCCGCACTCGTTCACAAGCGCAACGAGGGACGTGTCACCAGCTTCACGCTCCCCACAACAGATCAGTAGTTCAAAGAAACCCAGTCTCACTGCTGGGAAATGCTACTTGTGCACAGTGCCCAATCTGAATGGCAACAGCTCCCCCCTGTGGAGAATGTCACGCTTGCCAAATGTGTGTGAGCGAGTTTACAAGCCAGGTCCGTAAGACACTTGGCAGCTAAGCTGACCTGGAGCAGCCGGTAGCATTGTTGTCCACCCACATCCACAGCCAGCACAGGACAACAGTGATAACCAAACCACCCTCATAATCAGTCATGTTTCTAGTATAAACACCTGTGGGGGAGGGGGTTGGTGAAGGAGACATCTACATCTACAGCGGCACACTTAGCATCACACACAGGATTTGGGATGAGCTTCCCATGCAAGTACGACACTCCTCGGCAAGGAATGAAACATGAACTAAAACCTGAAGATTTTTGGCTACCCATCTCCACAGAGACAGCACAAGGCAAACAAGGAAACCGGGATGAAGAACAGGCTGCATTCTGGGTAAATATTTGGAGACGTCCCACCCTGTGTCCACAAGTGCAGGTAGAAGCAGCAGCCGAGCACAAGCCTGTGGTCACCTTGTTGTTGTCGCTGAAGCCAAGCCTGTAGCCATGCTCAAACTGCACGTCTCTCGTGCCCTCCTTCTTCTGCTCCTCGTCACCGCCCGCCTCTCTGTTCGGGTACAACTCCAACCTTGTGGCCACGGGAAGGTTGTCTGCAATACTGGACATTTGCATCACCCAGTTAACACCTCTAAGCTTGATCTCTAGGGACAGCATTTCAGAATGCTAGTAACGGTTACAAGCTGCTACATCAGTGGCTTGTTTGACAGACACTGATACATGATCCATTTAAAGCTACAAGGATGATTACGCCACATATAGCACCTTTAATACGTGATGTCTATAAGCAGTAGAAAGTAATACTCCAGACGATTTTACAAATCAGATAAAAATACTCAGAGGGGGTAAATCACTTTGCCTGGCAAGACTGAAAGACTCTCTTCCTTCCCCTTTCCTCTCATCCGTTCTTACTGATCTATACAGAGCAGGCAGGCTGGTGCGGACAGACAGGACAGTTGTAAAGGTGGGACCGGGACTCACAGGTGAACGTAGTACTCCTCCTTTATGCGCTCGCCCATCAGCTTGCTGTTGGCCGCGCTGAACTTGATGGGTTCTTTCGGCTTACCGCACGCCAGCTCGCACTTCTTGTCCTGGTTCATCCGCACCTGGTAGGGCGTGTTGACGATGCGGTCGCCACGGAGCACCTCGCCTGGGCCGCACAAAAAGCGTCGCCGGACGGAACACCGAGAGCATTAGTCACAATTGAGCGGTGGAGGAAATCCTGTTTCTTTTTTTTTGATGCAGTTTCCAATGGATACGGCAAACACAAGCCTGGAGTTCCGAGGGAGGAGACTCACCCAGGTTCTCTGCCTTGTAGATGATGCTGCTGGGCCTGCAGAAAGGGAGCGAGTAGTACTCGTAGGGAAGCTGCGTCCTAGAACTGGTCAGCTTTACTGCCTACATAGGACAAAGAACCAGAGACATCTGCTGTAGAACTCGAATAGGTTATTTTGGTTGTAAGAAGATCTGTAATTGCACTGCTTAACAGAGTGGTTGAAGCAGATCCTAAATTAAGTATAGCAACAGGCTTTTGTAATCCTTGGTTCACAGACAGTGAGCCACACCTTGATCTCCACAGGATCATTCTGATGGAAATCCATGGGAGCTACACCAGGCACATAGAAGGGCTGGACCAAAGGCAGTATGGAAAGCAGCAACAAGACCCACGTTTCCTGTAGAACAAATGCAAAACCACGCGGAAGAGGTCGAATCAAATTGCAGTGCTACATTAGTGCAATTTAGCTCTTTAATGAAAAAACGACACAACATAGCATTTTACCAAGTTCAGCGACACTTGTCGATTTTTACTCTATTCAGTTACAAATTTGTTACATTAAATGTACGAAAGCAGACGGTTGTAAAAGACCTGCCATTTAATCCAGTGAAAAACAAACACTAGCATTACAGAAGAGTATTTAGAGATGGCTTATCTATGTGAACAAAGTTTCACAACCGTTGCTCAGTGTCAAAAAATATTTCAATACCTGGACAGCAAATATATTCTAGTTACAGGGAATTTACTCCGCAAAAGCCATCAAAACTTAAAAGAATTTAATATACTGTGAAGGGAAGTGTTTAACGTAAGAACGCTTTCACTAAGAGACAAACTTTAAAACAAATGCAACCTAACTAGCGAGATAGTTGCGATAGGTTTCCAGTTCTAGACCGCCCGTCTTGTATCGCACACGTTCAGATATGAGTTTCTAAAATAGGTTAGATTCGATTATTTCCAAGTTAACTAGCTTCCCTAGCTAGGGTGGCCACCTTGCACAGCGAGCCGAGCGCAAAGTAACTGAACTGTCAACAGCGTAACGCAAAAGCCCGTCTAATTAGCTGGGAGTGTGTAGCTAACGTTAGCTATCAAATAAGCAATAAGGCTGCTTGGGGCATTTTACAGGTATGAAGAATCTACGTGGAATTAAAAGAGAGACATTTCTTGACAGTTAACCTAACTAGCTAGTCTTTACAAACCGAATAACTGCTAGCGAGGTCAGCTAGCCATGAAGATACCTAGGTGAACAGAAAACGTAAGCTAAGTTAGCTAGCCTGTTAGCTAGCTAGTAATCTTGCTTGCTAATCATCTTCTTTACACGGCAAATGCTACAAACAGCGGGGAACTAAAACGTTTAACATTAACAACTAGACGTCTACTTTAAGACACAACAACACCACGTTATGGTTAGCCTGAGACTTGATTTATATGAATCAAGGCAGACAAATTAAAATTTTCAAAACAGAGTTATCATTTGAACTCACCATCGCGGCCGCCATCTTGGATACACGTGTCATTCTAGACGTCACAGGAAATGCATCAGCTTCGCGAGCAAATCCGGCAAGGGAAGAAACGCTTGCTAGGCTTTATCAGTTGTCATAAAAATGTAAAGCCCTAGAGACATGCATAACAATTTATAATAGTTATGATTTGGCGACATACTGCATTGTACAATATCGCGTTCTATGCTGCGTAAAACTGCTGCAATTTTTATACAGTCCTGGTTTCCTGCTGTGTTAATATCCTAACTGTCAGGACATGCCCAAGGCAACAAGCGTGTAGGTTTGTATCCTGAAAGTGTAATCCATTCATTCGAATTCTTCTATGGAACCCCACTCCTTTCAACAACATGATAACTCAAATAAGGTTTTCGGTAAACCCCGAAACCACATGTAAAGATTTAATGTATTCCAGAGATCTACATTTCTATTAGGCAACTTCTTTTTTATGTTAGACATAGTTACGTGTCATCTTCAACTAAACTTTGACTAGCCAATAATTACGACAGACGGATTAGACTACTGTTCAACACTAGATGGTGCTTCAACCATTGTGTTGGAATGCAACTGGAACCTGCTGCATTGCTGCAAAGCTATTGATTATTTGATAAGAACGACAGTTTATTATTATTATAAGTATTATTATTATTATTATTGTAAGCGAATTTATGATTTACTGTCTGTGATCCTCGAATTGAACATTCTGATTATTCTGTTATCTGTGTGTCTTCCTCAGTAAGAACTTATCTTTTCCTTCTTATCTTGTACTTTTGCCCCAACCTGCACGTTCAATCTGTCTGTCTCCACTGTACCTCCTTTCTCGATAAGAATACCAAACATACAACTTTTTAAATTCTTAACAAATTGTCTTAAGCCACATTTTAGTTCTTCTGTCTGTCTTCCTTAACAAACTTTAGAACTCTTTCCTGACACTCATGTGTTATGAATCTGTTCTCTACGGAACACTGAGGGCTGAACAAATTTGTATTGCTGGTTGTGAACCCTGATGGCTATAGTGTACATCTGGAGATTTGCATGATATTTTCATCTTTTAAAAAACCAAAGCAAATATGTTTATTTATCTAACAGTGTTTAGGTTTTCAGCCATACTGCATCACATAGCTGAAAAACTGAGATACACTGTGACATCAGTGGACATTGTAACCTAGCAGCAAGAGATTTGCACCGCTTCCATTCACTAATACCCTTTCATGAAATCCAACGATGGAAAAAAAATTAAACGTTCCAAGAGCCAGTGTCAGTAACCGAGAATCAGAACGGCAAGGCCCCCACCTTCAGTCACTACCCGATCCACATTGCACCAGACCACTACTACTGCTCCCCTACTACTGGGAGAGTGGACCCATGCAACTCATTTGGGCCAACGCAGGCTCGTAAACCCTTCCACCATAAGGAGGAGGGGCGTAGAGAGCCAGCCAAGGTGGTTCGGGCCTCTGAAACTTGATATTGCCTCTAAGATTCATAGACTTATAACACTGGCCACCCAGATAGACTGAGCATCATTTCAAACAAATTTAATAGGCATACATTTATTACACAAAAATTAAAAAATATATATATTTTGTTTTACTTTTTGTCTTAAATAATCAAGCTCTTTGTGATTGTGCTTTTAGGTTAATGTATCCTTTCCTTATTTTAATTTCTTTAAGCACTGTATTTTAGAACAAGCATGAGACTAATGAGATCACCAAAACTAACAACAAATAACATACAGTATGGCAGACACTCTTGCAACATATCAAAGAATCTTAAAAACACACCAGTTACTAAAATAAATACAACTGATTTAAAATGATGATAATATGAATGATTTGTAAAACATGATCACATTATCCCCTATTATTGCACAGACAGTCAAACAGGTATCTGAATGTAAATATCTGCATTCACATTTGATGACATGCATTCACATTTAATTCAGTCAAAATTGAGATGTAGGAAGTGAAAGTGTTGAAAGTCTCAGAGGTACAGCAAGCATGAATTCAGAAATATACACTGAAGCAGTACTGAAGCTATTTAATTTAAAATAACACACTTGTAAAAGCTAGTATGACACAGAGGAAATGTATCCTCAATATAAAGGTGATTTTTACAGTTACCCATAGAACCTATTGAGAACTAGGTAGAGAAGTTTGAACGTATGCTGAAAAGGGACCCCTTGAGTTGTTTGAACCTAATATAGGCTCTGTATGTTCACTTGATTTCATACCAACTGTCTCAATTTCTATACCCAAACTATTTACTTTTCTCACTCCACCAATCATATTACAGAATGATACAAGGCTTTCTAAATTTTAAGTTAAAAAAACTGACAAAGAAATGACAAAACGGTAAAACAGAAATCAACCTCACTAAACACATTAAAAGATCAAAAACAGCACTATAACCTTTGCCTCACGCATCATTTATATATGTTAACCACATGCAACAGTCAGTGTAAGGTGAAAGGATACATTCTTATAAAATTCTCATAAAATACACTATTATTGACAGGACTCGTTTGGACTGTTTCGTGGATGTGAATGCATGTGTGCTTGTTATATGTGCCTATACTATATATTCACTTAAGATGTGTGTGTGTGTGTGTGTGTGGGGGGGGGGGGTGTCTCAGGGCTGCTGTTGGTACTGGCTCTCTGTAGCCGTGTAGAAGTCCTCCAGTACACTCTGAAGGTACTCGAACGTGGGACGGTCTTCAGGCTTGTTCTTCCAGCACTCCAGCATGATGTCGTACAGCTCCTGGGGGCAGCAATCCAGGCGCTGCATGCGGTAACCCCTCTCCAGCGAGCGGATCACCTCCGGGTTTGTCATGCCTGGACATTGCACAAAAACAAATGGTGACATGCGATGTTAAAGGGCCATTCCAGATCAATATCCATCGTTCTATGAGACAAAAGTGCGTGCTCATTGGAGCGGTGGGCGGGACTCACCAGGGTACGGCGTGCGGCCGTAGCTGATGATCTCGGTGAGCAGGATACCAAAGGACCACACATCTGATTTGATGGTGAAGGAGCCGTAATTAATGGCCTCTGGCGCGGTCCACTTAATGGGGAATTTGGCACCTTGCACAGGAGAATACAGAGAGTGAAATCTACTGCCCTCTTGTGGTCATACGGTGAGGTTCAGCAGTTCAACAAGTTCAGCAATGCAACATCAGTGAGCCCATAAGCAGTCAGTCTTCGAGAGCTGTGTAGACACTCACCTTCCCTTGCCGTATATTCGTTGTCTTCTATGATGCGAGCAAGACCAAAGTCAGCAATTTTGCACACTAGACTCTTATTGACCAGGATGTTGGCAGCACGCAGGTCTCTGTGGATGTAGTTCCTTCGTTCGATGTAGGCCATGCCCTCCGCTATCTGGAGGCAGGATAAGGGATCAACATGAGGCAAAAATGTAGCTTCAATGGTATCATAAATACACGATGCCTTCTCTTTGCAGTGAGGAATGACTTGATCAGGAAAGACGTCCTGTTCTTGTTTGATTGGCATGTGTGTGTTGGCATACACTCCCTGAGCCACTCTGACATGCCATTTGCCTGTTGGTTTTTAGATATCAACTGCAGGCCATTCAGGCTAAGTAGAATACCTGGAGCAGGACATCCCTGAGCTGGTACATTTACCTTGTTTGACATTCATTTATGTTTTAATCTTTCTCATTCATGAATAATTATTCATTTATAACAATTATTTAGATAATAATTTCTAATGATTTAAAAGGATTTTATAATAATTTAATTATTATTTCAGCATAAATTCCTAGTATAGCAGAGAGAATCTGCCACTTTGCATATAAGAGAGCAGTTAAGATAATAATTTAATGAATATTAGTTAATGGAAGTACAGTTAATGGAAGTTGAACTTGTGAGTATAAAGTGTGTTCATAGGTCTGGCTGTATCTACTCCCGCAGCTGCATAAGGCCACATGCTCTATTGGACACACACAAACACACATGCAGAGCCACCTACTGATTTGAATATTGACATTCAAATACTAACAGGACAAACCTGCTTTGTACATCAAAGGTGTATGTACCGCCGCACAAGCCGTTACACACACACCCGCAAGCACGCACACGCATACACAGACACACACACCAAAACCTGCACAGGGCTGGCAGGATGGAAATGACTACCAGCAGACTCACCTGTGCAGAGAAATCAATCAGCTTGGGCAACTGAACACGATTGCCTTCATCACTCTTGATGAAGTCCAGTAAACTACCTGTATAAGTACATCATTTACTTCAGATGTCAACATTTCACTACACATTTTAATTTAAATAACTGTTGTGTATGGTTGGTTGTGGCTAAAGGTAATCAGTCACTCAGTTCCTCCGTCGCCTCATAGGGGTCAGAGAAACTAGCCCTGCCAGTTCTCTGCCAGAGCTGCGGCTGACATGTCAAACCTTTAGATATAGTGTATAGTCTACACAGTGTCCTGTATCACTGTACACCATGTACTGGTGGCGCAGCTGTTTTGTGTGAAGTGCTGTGGTCAGTCAGGGAGTTTGGCTAGCGAGTCTTTAGGGTCAGATTTGCTTTCATTAGGTCAGTTAGTCGCCCCTGGCACAGGCATCCTGGGTTTGTTTCTTTGTTTGATCATTTCAGTTTTCAGCATGTGCCACCCTGAAGTCTTTCGGGTGTGATTTGTTCTCCTTATATCACATTGCATATTTCCAATAGAACAATCCATTATCACGCCTGTGTTTCTGGTCCTGGGTATCATTTACATTATCATGCCTGTGTTTCTGGTCCTGGGTATCATTTACATTATCATGCCTGTGTTTCTGGTCCTGGGTATCATTTACATTATCATGCCTGTGTTTCTGGTCCTGGGTATCATTTCAGATATCTGTAGATCTCTACTGTTACAGTCCCTCATTCCGATCAGTTCACTCCCCCACTTCACCTTAACTGTTTCACACTAACCTAGATTAGGCCTTAACATTATATCCAGAAAGTACTCTATTGGTTCACCTTCACTCTGTCTCTCTTTCTCTCTCCCCCCCCCCCCCTCTCTCTCTCCCACACACACACACACACACACACACACACCTTTCTCCATGAACTCTGTGATAATGTAGATAGGTTCCTCCTTGGTAACCACAGCATTGAGGCGGACCAGCTTATCGTGTTGAAGGGTCTTCATGAGGTTTGCTTCCATCAGGAACGCCTCCACAGACATGCTGCCTGGCTTCATGGTCTTCACGGCCACCTTGGTGTGCTTGTTGTACATGGCTGAAAGTTAGAGGCCAAGCTGAAGCAATTAAACCAGAAAGTGGTGCAAACCCATTACACCACCAGATGGGTTCGAAGGTACCGGGCTGCATTACGGCATGATTGCGCCCTTCCGAAGAACCAGTGTGTGGGTCTTACCCATCCAGACCTCTCCAAACTGCCCGGCGCCTAGTCGCTTGTCCAGCTTCAGGGACTCGCGCGGGATCTCCCAGGCGTCCTTCTCCCACGGCTTCTGGGGTTTGGCACTGATGCAGGGGTTAGTGAGAGCCTGACACAGGCCATCTCCCAGCTCTGAGGACACAAGGGCAGAGACACACTGCAGCCAAGAGCCACTAGCGAGGTAGGAGGAGCTCGTGCTCGTGCTGGGCCAGCTAGCCCACCCACTGCTTTGATGGAGAGCCTGTAAGAAGGTCCCCTGGTTGTGAAAAATCTCAAGCTTTCCAGTCTTTGAAGAGTTACTTCTGCCAAAGCGTTTCTTAATGTGACAAAATAAAGCCTAAATGACAGGGAAGTGTTTTGAGTAAAGAGACGAAGCAGTGTGGGAAACCACATGACTCTGCAGGTCACATTCTCAGAGCTACACAGCTGTGTTTTTTTGCATGTTTTCCCCTTTATCTCTGTGCATATCTCACAGGGACAGTGTCTCTCAAGAAGTGTTAAGTATTACTAGAATGGAATACATTTAGAAAGGAGTTAGAATAAAGCTCGTTGAAAGGCACTACCGTAGAGAGTTCTAAGATGAACAGCTTGAAAACAAACATCTCTTCAAAGAATGTCAGCAGAAAATATGCACATCCTGAAATTCAGTAGGTGGCAAATTTATTTCTTTTTTTCATACACATCTTATTTTTGAATGGTCTATACTGTGTGGTTGGAAGTACACATTTAACATCTGTTTGCAAAGTGAAAGCATTTTGGTTTCTGACACACACACACACACACACACACACACTCACACACACACTCTCTCACACACACATATATATCAGAAACCATAATGCTATATATGTGTACATAAATACTGTAAATACTGTGTGTGTGTGTGTGTGTATATATACACACACACACACACACACGTACTCACACATATATTTATGGTGGACCTCTGTCCTGTCCAAAACAATTCTCTGGAAACTTTGTGTACTTCACTACAATTTTTTTAATTCTCTCTCTTTATGTGTGCATGTGTGTGCGTGTGTGTGTGCATGTGCGTGTGTGAGTGAATGTGTGTGCGTGTTTGTGTGTGTGTGTGTGTGATACATTGGCCCACACTATATCTTACTCTTGTAATGGGTGACCAGCTCCTGCAGGCTGCTGAACGTGATGCGAGGGGAGATGTAGAAGCCTCCATTGTCCAGTGTGCGGATCTTATAATGCTTCACCGTGTCACCTGACTGATGGTCCGAGTCCCTCACAGACAACGAATAGCTTCCTGTGTGCCCAGGATATAGAGTATGCATCACTTCATGACTTCATTTAGGCCTCAGTAGTCCTCAATTAATCTACACATCAAGTAATTCGGATTAGGGACAGAGAGCCATGATGGCAAAATTACTGGCAGTCTACTCAGTAATTACAGTAAAGGCAAGATATCAAAGTGATGTAAAAGAATGTTCCACGCTCATTTTTATCTGATTACAGAAAGATGAAGTGACAGTTCTTTTTTTGTATGACTTCAGTTATGAAACCAAATGGAATCTAAACACTTTCCCATTCTTTAACCTTTGGTGGTCTCACTGTCCCGGATCATGAAGGAGCCAGTTTTATTTCCTGGAGCTAGCAGCTGTCTTTCAGCGTCTTTTCTGCTCACGCCTTTGAAGAACCACCTGAAAGACACCATACTCACTGAATCTCACCCCAAGACACCATACTCACTGATTCTCACCCCAAGACACCATACTCACTGAATCTCACCCCAAGACACCATACTCACTGATTCTCACTTATTACCTCTGGGCTTATAGCCAATTATGTCACCATGAAA
Source organism: Brachyhypopomus occidentalis (assembly GCA_020368025.1). Lineage (NCBI taxonomy): Eukaryota > Metazoa > Chordata > Actinopteri > Gymnotiformes > Hypopomidae > Brachyhypopomus > Brachyhypopomus occidentalis. Next base: position 10,753,840 of record JAGXOD010000011.1, read on the forward strand.
TTATTCTTAATACCCACAAAGAAAATGATCAGCACTATTGCCAAATAACAATCACTAATATTGTAAATGGGTGGTATTCACTGTAACAGTTTTTTAAGTCTTGAGGTACTAGCTTAATATGTTTTGCGTCTGTCCTGCAGGGGTCTTCAAATCTGTTCTGCTCTTTTGTTCTGCATTTTGAAACCATTGGTAATTGACCTAATTCTCAACATTAATGGTTAGCCATGTTTTTACTTGAACACCCCTGCTGTACTGTACTTAACAGGGTCTAAACTGTATACTCACTCTTCCGTTTGAAGGGTATCTTTAGCTACATAGTTACTGGGGATGTAACCTTCCTGACCAGTGCTCACCAACATTGCCTTCCACCATTCTCCTGACCTATAGGGATGGAAATTAGAATTATTGATATTGAAATTATTCATATATGAACTGATGTCTAGGAAGTGTTCTATGTGTATGTGTGTGTGCACACATGCATATGTGTGAATGTGTGTGTGTGTGTGCATACATGTGTGAGTGAATGTGCTTGCGTGAGCGGGTGTGTCTGTGGTATATATGTGTGTATGGGGGTGTGTGGGTGTGAGTTTGTGTGCGTCACTCACTCCTGTAAGATTTTTATCTTGTCTCCTTTTTTGAAGCCAAGGTCTCCATCATGCAGGGCTTCGTAATCATACAGGGCGATGGCCATGTTCTCTCCACCTGACAAACATGGGAAGGTTTCGGTTTGCTTGGTTCCACTTACAACAAACTGATGTAGTCATCAATTTTCTGTGAAATTCATATATTTTCACAAATCCAAAAATAAACAGAGTATCTAACTGATAGATAGCATATTACTGGAACTTAGTATAAACCTCTTATGAACTCAGAATACAAACTACTAGATTTAGCCCCAAAATCATGATATATAAAATGGCTGAGGTTCGTGTCTGCATATGTTCTGCAAATCACCAGAGTAGGAAACAATTTTATTAATAGCTCAGCAGCACAAACCTTAGGCTTCCCTTTTTATAAGCAGGAAGCCAATTTAAACCTCAGTGGAACTTTACTACAGCTCACATGCTGTACAACCACATTCTCATATACTGTACTGTGAATGTGTGTGATGCTTTTTTTGCAATAAGGACTACCAAAGAACAGCCCTCAACCAACAGAGGACACAGGAAAATATCTCTCACCATCTGTGCTGGATGCAGGAAGGCTGGAGTTGTTTCTGTTCTGTGGAGAAGGAGAGAAACAATTTCACTGCTTAGTTTCATTTGCTCACACAACCCAAGGGCCACAATATCTTCCAGCATCCAAAAATGAAATAATACAAATGCAGAGTCAGCAAATCACCTTTCTCTGTTAGGTCATGTACCACATGTGGTGTGGCATATCTGAAGGATTGCTATTAAAACATCTTCAAGAATTACAGTGAAGGCCATCATTAATTGACTTGTTTATTGCTTTGGCTTTTAGGTTTATATATTTAATCTCCATCAATGCACTTAAAATGTAGACACATCTTTATTCTACACAGGAACTGCTATAGAAGGCCGAAAATGTACATGCTGCAACAATCTATTTGTGTTTAGACTTGCTGTCATGGATAAATTATACAAAATATGAAATGCAAATGAAAAATCATAGTGGTTTTACAGTATAGCAACAGTAATATTCAGTGTTTCCTAAATTCAAAGGAAGTTGCCTTAGAGACTTCCAGAGAAAAACGTTTTAATATTTCCTAGCCATCAAATTCTGTATGATGTGACAAGTGAGGTGAAGTGGTTCAGTGCCAAGAATTCACTTGAAAATGAACATGAAAAGGTAATACAGCATAAAGGTCCTGTTGTTTTCCACAGAGCTAGGTATTCAGATAGGTATTCGTGAAGCTAAGGTGGCTCATTTGTAAATGAGACAGAAGTGGTCACAAGTCCAGGGCTGAAAATTTCATGTTTGCAACTCTCCGTGCATTACAACTAGTGTAAGAATTTCCACTTTGCTGAACCTCACCACCAGTAACACAGGGGATGCCCAAGCTACAGTGAACCCAAGTTCTCAATGCTGGCAGCAGATGTTACGTGATACGGCACTAGCCGATATTATGTGACACAACACTAATATAAAATAAATGGACTCACATCTAAAGCATCCCAGAGAGCTCAGGAGCAAACTAGTGTTGTAGATTCAGTTTTCCTCTGTAACATTCCTCATGCTAAACAGATTGAAAGGATGCATGTGATCTCTCCTCATGACCTCATGACCTCGCTCTTCTAGGAGTGGTACTTCAAGCGAACTTCCCCCAAAGAGTGGAAAAGATGAACTAATAGCACATTGAGCACTTCCTGGGACACGAGGGCACTTCTGGTTTGTTGGGACGAAGTATAAATCAGTAGTGTGAAGACAGAGCAACCCAGAGAGGCTCCCGCGGTCCTCGCACTTCCGATTACCCAGTTTGAGTTCTACTCTCGCCATATTGTTCTCTAAGCTGAAGTACATAAGCGTTCCACAAGGAGCCCTGAAACGCACTGGGAAACACGCACGTCCCCAAGACATGTCCCTAAGACACATCTAGCTGTGGGTGTCCATCCATGAGACAGAGGACACGCCGAACACAGAGTCCATTTAAACTGAAGCTCACAGCACACTTTACATAAAAACATGGTTTGCATGAGCATCCTTCATGGGTCAAATATGAAAAAACATTACTGGATAATGGGAATTTTATTATAACCAAAGTCCAGTATATAGTACATGTATAGTACATGTCCAGTACATGTATGATTTCTGCAGACCTTTTCATATGGTTGGATTGCTGGAAGGCAGTGGTGATGGACTATTACCTGCTATACCCAGCTGCCCTAAATGTTAGACACTTGAGGTGGTTTTATGAATGAATCAGAGCTGCAGTTTTGATGTACACACAAAGCTAGCCAGAGGGCCAGTGTTTGTGGTTATTCTGTAGCACATGTTTACTTCTAACAAGTCAAGAAAATATGTTGCGGTGCCTTTGGATTTTATACACACACAAAAAAAGGACTGATTTACCAAGACAGATTAGACAGGCAACGTCAGAAGATCATTTCAAGAAGTAACTAAAAATAGTTTTAACACAATTTTGTTTTTCTTATTTTCAAGATTAGTATCACAGCAGTTATATTTTAATTAGTGGGTTTTATTACTTTATGGTTTTATTTTATTTTTTTATTTTAAATGTCTATGATTGCCAGTGTTCTTTTATAATTATTAAATATTCTAAGTATTACTATACTACTTTTTTCATGTGGTTTTATCCTCTGTGAAGCAATTTGAGCTGTATTTATGTACAAAAGGTGATTATTCTGATAATTTCCAGCACTATCACTATAGCTATAGAATAAAAGAATGTGCAGGTCTCTAAGTAGACCAGAGTCTCCTTCAGTGATCTGAACTACTGACAAACTACTAGCAAAGAGGAAGCATTCTCATGAACGCTGAATGTGCCGAACTGTTCCAGTGACCTTGCAAAATAATGGCTACTTCAACATGCAATCGGCAACTTTTGAGAAAGGCGCAAGATTAAGAAAAAGTCCCTTGAAACTTCTTCTTCTTTCTGCAACCTTTCTATTTCAGGCCTAGGAAGGCCCGTCCTGGAAGTGTGCTTACAGCCTTGCTGGTAGGATCCTTGACGTAGTGAGCCGTCTGGTTGTAGTTTCCTGTGATGTCATTGCCCACCTCTTTGCCGCCGGAATCCTGGGGTGACTTAGTGCCCACACAGCCCATGGTGAAGCCTATGAGGAAACAATTTGACACACGAGTGAGGATTCTAAATATCCACAATGTTCTTTTCAGACACATGGTGTTTTCAACGTGTTGTAGATTTGAAAATGCAGTTGTCACTGTAAGACACCAAGCACTTTGAGGAACTGGGTTGTAACTCTCACTCACTCACGGTTAGCAAGCAGTAAATTCTTCTCTAAGGTGGCATTTCTGAAAAAAAATACAGCAAGGGTGCAACAGAAGAGTGTCCTTTGAATTCACATGCCCTCCACAGACTGAACTGTCTTATGTGGGTGGTATCCATCCAAATGATTTCTGAAGCAGCAAACAAAAATGGTATCACGAGATCGGTATCGGTATTAACGTTAACACGTGATCATTTCTGGAACGTCTTGATGAGGACCATGCATTTCATGTAAGAGGGAAAGCAGAACCCAGCAGATAGCGTGACATGAACACTTTCAGACATGGCATTGTCAACACCACCAGAGGCAGAAGGCGTGAAACTAAAGCATCGGACATCACAGCATCAAACACTACCACTGCAACAAAGGCTTACGGCATCAGAGCCAATCACAGGAGTGTTCTGAAGTGCCGCTCTGCCACGGCCTCGCCAGAGCCACGTCCTTGTTGATGCAGTGAGCACGCAGAGACCGTAGAACACATGGAGACCGTAGAACACATGGAGACCATCCACAAGCAGCACTGCATTCAACAGTTTTTGAAGAAATAAAAATGGCAATTTCCAACAGATGCTGACTGTTGTTTTCAAGCTCGAACTGCTCAGTCCTTCTAAAAAGTGCAGCAGTAACAAAGCACTGAAAACTGCCCTGGAGTTTTAAAGGAATTAAGCCGCCATCTGCGATGTCCCCAGTCGTTTACCGATAAAGCAACATGTCATGTCGGGTTCAGAAGCATGAAGCATTAATGTCTCTCTCTCTCTGCCTCTCTTCACACTCATGTTTTTTTTCATCTCACAAGTTTAAGTTTAGTTTTGTTCACACATGTAGAAGCTGACTACTGGTTGCTGAAGGGCTGAAGTTCAGAGCTGGTACAAGTCTGATGGTGAAGTTCTAGTAACTGCTAAGAGTTTAACTTTGACAAAGCCAAACTCATTCTTCCATTTTTCCCAAACAGTGAAACTGAGTACAAACTGTTTTCCTTTCAGAGTAGAGAAACCAAAACACATCAGACTTCAGAAGACTAGAAGGAAGTCTGTGTCTGTTGTTCAATACAGACAAGAATACTGCCTAATGTAGCCAATGTACTAATACCACCAGACAACAATTCATGTTTGTATTTCTAATGTGAGCTCAGTGCCAATATAATATATAGTATATTCTAATCTGCTTTCTTGCAGATATGTCAAGCAATGACCATGACACAAACTCAATGTATATACTGTGCAGCTATAGAAGGCATACTTCAACACAGGCGCATGTGCCATTTCAGACACAGTCAAAATATATTTTTATTATTATGGACTATCAGGGACCTCATACATGCATGACCTTTTTTTTTTAAATGAGGTAAACCTCTGGAAGTATGTATATGACATCCTCGTCCACATGCATATTCCTGATGTTAAATAAGTAAACACCTATTTTTTCATGTCCTTAAGTGCTTAAGCTTCTCATAGACTTATTATGTAAGTGGATCCTTTTGTCTAAGCAGAAAGACGTTACAGAGGCCCACAAGATGCATGTGGACATCTTAACTCCACTGACAGCTGATTGGGTGATGTGGGACATTGGTGGTGAAAATAAGACAGAGGCTACCCTAACTACTGAGAAAAACTGTACAACATCACACCATGAAGTCAAACCACAACCTCTAACACTGCATGAGAAGGAAACACCGACAAACCATATTTAACAGCTCTCATGCTTTATGGCACTTCTCTGTTGACAGAGGCTTCCACCTAAATCTACGCCAGCTGTTTAGTAAACTGATATGCAACTCTATTGCATTCCTGCTGCCTAGACGTTCCTCTGCAATATAATGACTAACTGATGTACCACCAGTCTAGGTGCATGCAGAAGAGTATTCAAATGTGCGTTTAACGTTCCTGAATAAGGGTTTCAGGAAGAGTTTCATTCGGGAAAATTATACTTCAATGAGTTCCTTTAGCCACTTCATGGAGGGAAAGGTCATGTGGTTGATGGAGCTCTGTTGATTTTCCAAAGGAAAACTGGAGACTCAGCATCTCTCACCTTGAGGGAAAACCTCCTGGAAACACAAGACACCACGAGCAGCTGGTTGCAAATGAGGAACTTCAGTGTGAGCCCTGCCACCTGGGCTTTCCCAGATGGAAGGATTGCTGTAAGGAAGATTCCTCTGGATGTCAATGCTCTCCAGAGACAGAATGCACAGCAGCTCACTGGGCATTATCGTGTCACACATTCGAGCTGCATTAGAACTCAGACACTTGCACCGAGAGCTTCCCCGTATGACTGGAAGGTTACTGGAGTAGAATAAAGGCAAATCGAAAGCCTGCTTCCTCTTTCTGTCGCTGCCTGTTCCTCTTTCACTCAGCTCTTATTACAGCACCGCACTGTCTGGAGCCCCCTCTGGGCTTCTCCAGTACCACCAGATAGTGGTGAGTGAGAGGTGCCAATAGCCCTGCCATCTTGTTTTCTCACCCTCCCTTATGTATCTTCACTGAGCCAGGCACACGAGAACGTGCTCTGATGGCACCAGCCGCAGCAGAGGGCAACGCCCTGAGGGCTGCCATTATGTGGCCATTTGCATCTCGCTGGGTTGTGCTGGCTCAGTAATTCGAAGCAAATGAAGTGGTTCGAAGCCCCGGTTAGCACCCCATAAAGCCAGGCAGCTGTGAGAAGTGCCAGTGTGAGAGGTCTAGTTGGCAGCTGGCTAACCCTGAGCTTGGAAGACATGGGGATTACTGGGTGCAGTCCACTGGTACAGCCATTTGTTTGAAAAACCAGTGCGTGATCCATAGCTTAGTAGGGCCTTCCTCCCAGTAACATGCACTTAATTCCCAATATTGACAAACAGATACTTAAAAAATGTACAAACAGTACTTAAAAATGGCCTTAGCCATGCCTTATGGAAAGGTCATGCTCTGTGCCAAACAAGAAAAGAAACCCCTTCAGAATCAAACAATCTGCCCTCCAGGTAAGAGTTCTTGCTTTCCAGTGCCACCCTGAACAGGGCAAATATTACATTATGCATGTAAATCACCTCAGCGAGACTTACCTTATCAAAACACTCTCACCACTTCAGGAATAGCGGGGTAAACGTAGACAAGCTGAATTCTGGAAAGAGTTTGGGACACTGCCTGTAACAGTATAGTCCAGCACTTTCAGTCTGTGTTGGTATAACGCACAACTTTTTCCATTGCTCAACCCTCCATACCAGTATTAGAAATAGTATTAGAACTTCCGGTTAAATTTGCTTATGTTTGTTGGAGAAATTTGTTGCGTTAAATGGGTATTGACAGGCAAATATATTACATTGTGTTAAATACAAAGATAATCACTCATTATAAGGATTAAAATGAAAAGGATTAAAAATTGTCCGTTAACGAATTTGGCAGGTGACACAATTACGTTAATTATTCGCATTTACCAATGACCTAATATGTACTAGCCTATGTAAAATCTCTAGTGAGTGTAACCTCCGCTGAAAACACCAAATGAAAATTACGAAGAGTTACATCATATTCATTGTTTATAGTCTACATAGAAAACACTGACGTTATGCTAGCCTGTTACAATATGCCGCGAGTAAATGTACTAGTCTTCAAACCGTTCTCTCCGTCGTATTATAGTCAGGAGCAAAGATAATTGTGAGTGTCCTTACCAATTCAGTTCCAAACAAGCGCCAACAAAAATTTAATCCACTAGTGCGTAGTAGTATGCAGATGATGTGAGAATGTTTTTATTCACATATGCCCCTCGTCTTAAACCGGCTCCCCCATCTCCTGCACTTTTGTGTGTTATGAGTGAATGTGAGAGGTAGTGTCTGCGTTCAGAAGGAAGTAGGGACTGAACCAACAGGCAGTCATGCGCGAGACATGAATGTACTTTTGTTTTCCCTTTTGAGTTCAACCGTTGTTTTTTTGAAATATAAGCTTTGTAGTATTTAGTAGCAGCAGCAATAACAATAACACCAAGAGACTTAGATACAACATTAGTAATACACATAATGAATACATAATGCATAATGAAAGTAAAATAATTAAACCAATGTCACACACACAGTGAGTGTCGCAGTCGCACGAGGACAGGCAGTTATCCTCATATCCAACTTAACAACAATTTGCTTGTGAGTGAGGTGGGGGTGTATTCACGACAGTGATAAAGGAGTAAAATGAGTTTGGCTGTTCATCTCTACTAGTGTTCTCTGTGCTCTAAAACTGTCCATCTGTCCAGTGGTAAATTAAGAGATCACGAATGGCTCCATCTCTGTCTCTCACACGGTCATTCTCCCAGTCTCTCTCTCTCTCTCTCTCTCTCTCTCTCACACACACACACACACACACACACACACACCATAGAGGTCTGTTCAGTCGGGCCAGTTTTTACACACTAGCGATTATGTCTTATTTGAACTCTACATGTCAACACAGAGAGTTCATTCTCACAATGCAGGCCTGTGATGTACAAATGTCACTAAGAGCGGGAGGAAGTTGCACTCCTAAACGCTAAAATAGTCCAAGAAATTAAACCATATACACAAAACGCACATAAACGTAGTTTTAAATCTTAAAGCAATGTTCTACAGAATCCTTTGCCATGTAATAAAAGTGGAGAAGAACTAGGTCAAGATTAGTCTACAATAAAAAAAAAGTGAACCATTGAATTAAGTCTACAACGGTCGCCGGTTATCTAGGTGCCTACTTATAGACTTATATGAGTGACACGAAAGGTCCGTATTTCTTGCTTGCTTGCTTGCCTGTGTAACACCGAAATCAACACACACGTCTTCATTTCTGACAGCTGTCGTCAGAATATGTGACCCCACTGTACCACCATAATAAATTAGTTACACGCTATTATAAATTATATTCTGATGACTATATTATATGGTAATATATGGTAATATAGGTTAGTTGAACAGCAACATGAACATGGGGAACCTCAGTAAACCTGAGCCAGACATGAGTTATCGGGTTAGTGGACTACGGGTTCATCTCTACAGGACCGCTACGTCCCGTTTTGTTTACTTGTCAGCGTAACCGCGCGCTGCTTTACCGCGAGGAACAGCAGGAATCGCGTGCACATGCTGACTGTATGGGAACTTTTGCATTCTCGTCTGTGCGTAGCGCTAGTGAAACTGACTGTCAAAGGAGGGGTGTTCGGAGGTTACTATGCTGCGATGCGTTTTGATGTGCGGGTGCGTATGTAGTCAAGGTCTGTCGGAATATTAAAGTGCTGACGTTATCCTTGCTCCATGATGTACTTAATTATGTATTTATTTGTAATCTGTCCCAAGTCCTACAATGCGTATTAGTGTTTGTGCGCTGCTGCGTTTGTGTGTTTGAGCTCTTGTTTTTCACTTCTGTAGAGGCCAAGACGTTAAAGAATGTTTGCAGTACCTGAGCCTTACAATCACAAGCGTTTCTAGTTAGCGATGCGCAGTATCGAGGTTGATGTTTGAAAAACAAAATATGTGATTTAAGCATAAATTAATCGATATATTTTTTAATCGTATGAACAGTTCAGAAACTAATACATTTTTAATAATTTTGCAACAAGTTATTTACATAAAAAGTAACGTATACTATTACACAGTAAGCAAATCGCACAATTTTGTTGCAATTTTAATTTTACAAATTAAATAACATCAAATTAGAAACATTATATTGTCACAGCAGGAAAGAGCACACTGCTGAAAAAGTCACTATGAGGGCAGTCATTAAGTCCCTTGGTGATGCTGAATAGTCATACAGTATATGGCACTGTTAGTATTATCATTCTAATCTGCTAACATTTCACATATTGTGAAAGCGTGCTCGAACATCTCAGTATTTCTTATAAAATAGTTTCCTGTACGTACACTCCATCAGAGGAAATGTGTCCACAGCGCAATGCCACATACCTGTATGGAAGTAATACAGTATCTGCATGAAAATCATTCACTCCGATTTATTTCAAATTACACTGGTAAAAAGGCTGGCATTTTCAAACACCAACATGCTGTCGATGCTAAAAGTGTGTATCGGATGGAAGGATCTATGAAAGAATTCTCTCAATGAGTTTGCAGTGATTCAGTTCAGTTGACATTGAGAGTATGGCAGTGAATAAGAAACGGTAAAATAATTATTTATAAGCTTTGTACATTGTCACTTTCACTCCTCTGCCTTACTGAGCTTAAAATGCCTACAGCTAGTGGAAAATTCACTCTTACCAAACATGTGTTCTGCTCTCAAAAAACACACACACACACACACACACACACAAAAAACAGGAAGTGGAGGGTGCTCAGTTTTATCACATTTACAAAATGAAGATCTTAAAATTTACTTGGACAAAAATAGCCTGAAGAGCTTAGTGACTACGTCTATGAAGAAGAGCAACAAACATAGTGGAAACTGACTCAAGAGGAGATGTAAAGAGGGGCAGTGGAATCAAAAGTCGGGTAAAATGAAGAACAGAGAGAGAGAGAGAAAGAGAGAGAGAGTGAGAGAGAAAGAGAGCGAGAGAGTGAGAGAGAGGGCGAGAGAGAGAGAGCGAGGAAAAAAAATATCCAGTTATAAGTCACGTTTTTTCACAGCCTCAGGACAGGCCAAACATTCACTTCTTGTTTGGTCCAGCCAAAGGGAGATGGAAACTGGGAAAGAGCATGTGGTAGACACCAAGTGCTGCACCAAAGAGGAACCTGCTTGTCAGGCTGTCTCAGTCTCCTTCAGAAACTCTTAAGTGCTAAGATTAGATGTTGGTTTCTTTCCGGTGTGGTGGGGGCTCTACCTGTCACATGACACATACACTATTAGGTGTCTAGGCAAAAGGTAGACCTACTGTACAGGTCTACTTAGAATCTAGAAGAATCTCAGATGTAGGTTTGATGCATGGACCAAGAATGAGAAGACAGCAGGCAACCAGGTTGATGCACTGTGATTAATGTGTTCCATTTGGTGTCTGTAAGACATTAAAGCAAATTATTAATATCAGGTGAACTGCTGCATGGTAAGAAGCACATATACTCATGTAATGGCTACTGACTCAGCAAAACTCACAAAGAGAAGCGTAATGAAGTTATTTCAGAACGTGATGGACACAAAGAGAAGCAACTGTGAAAGAGAAAAGAGCAGTGAGACCTTGATTCAGCCCTGCTCTGCGTCTTCATGCCTGGGTTCCTCGGGTATGACCATCACCCTCATCCTCTTCTCTTTCAGTAGATGTCGTGGAACAGCTGTGCCAGGAAACCATCCCAAACCACCACAAGAGAAAGAAAATGTTATAATGAATGAATGCAAGCATGGTTGGAGGAAAGCATGGATGCCCCACGTGACCAGCCTTTAACACCTTCACCACATCCTTAATTCTTTTCTACCACAATCTTCAATGTAAATACATGTCCTGGACCAATGACAGGAGGTGCTACAGTTCATCAGCATACTAGATTCAATGCATTTAGTTAGTTACACTTCCACAATTCTATCTACACTGACTGGGTTTCACGAAAACCTTTTCAAGAAGCGATTTTTTTAAAAAGAATTTTCTGCAGAGCATTGGCACTTTATAATCACTTCATAACCCCAGAACATTCACCTCTGCCAATGAGAGGAAAGGCATCTTCCAGCAGCCTGTAGTCAGACTCCTGGATCACCTCAGAATGCTTTGTTTGAACTACCAGCCTGCAGTGTGTGAATGAGTAGATTTACACATCACCTTCAGGAGCGTGGCCGGCTCTCTTTCTCATCGTGCTGCGGCCGCTGTCGCCTTCCTCATGGTGCTCCTGGGGGTCATCACCTGACCCGGCGTCCGGTTCTGTCTGCCACAGCGAAGGACAGGCAGCACATTACAGAAACACACTTTCAAAGGGCTCTGGTGCCTCAGACAACGGCATGTTGATGTTAACCTGAGGCGGCCGTCTGTGTCAGGTGAGGGGTTACCTGCTGTCGAGATTTTAGCGATTCCAGGATCACAACTGCAAGGATGAACGGAAAATCATATGATTTATTGGGAGAATGCTAAAAATAAGAGGCACATGTGTATGACTGGTATAGAGTATATTCTGATTTGAATGGTCATGTTTTGAGGGTCCCTGCCTGGGCGGAGGGAGATGGTCAGCGTGGGGGCCTTCTGATGCTCAGAAGAATCAGCACTCTGGGTCGTCTCGTTTTCCTCATCACGCTCTTCTTTTGGCTTATCCTGTATCTCACTCTGTTCCGAATTTCATGAAAGAAACCTCAACTTTTTTATTCTTAGAAGGTTAGAGACCTATTTAAGAATCATTGCTCAAACACAACATCCACTGCTCGAGCAAACACAAACATACGCACAAACACACAAACGCGAACATGCAAGCCAGTCGCAACATCCTGACACCCCCGCACAACCACATCCCCTTCCACACCCACTCCCGGAAAGGCTCTCTGCAGCCTACTCTGTGTACAACATAACATACTGTATACTGATATTCTCGGAAGACAAGTGATATTTTCTCAGCACCTGTGGTTTAGGATCTCCTGCCTGAGGGTCACTCTGTGGGCTGGAGCCGTACCGAGCCGAACATGGTGAGGAGAGTGGAGCATCGGGTGACGAAGATGATGACGAAGCCACCTCGCTCCCACACTGACTCGGCGCCATCTCTGTTTCTTTGGCTTTGTAGCCTGTGGCGTTGGACAGGTCCAGAGGGGCATCTTCTTCAGCCCTCTCTTTCACATTGTCTTCAAAAATCTGCTTGGGCTGCACTGCAGAGCTTTTCCAGCAGGGCGGCGCTATAACCGATGCTGGCTTACTTCTGTCATCGCCATCCGCCTGCTCGGAGAGACTCTTCCGGCCCTGACCAATAGGCGGTTCCCACATGTGCCGCAGGTGGGTGAACACCCGGGCATGCCGGTTAGACTCGAAGCCTCTGGGTGACGAGAGCATGCTGGGGAAACTCAGCATGGCGGAGTCTTGGTTGAGGCTTGGCTGGACGATGATGCCACCGCCTCCACCACTATCCCCACTCCTCCTGTCACCGGCCCCCAATGTTACCCAATCAGAGTGTTCAGGGAGTGGCCAGCGGAGGGTGGGAGGGGCCGTCTTGATCGCATGGGGCCGTAAGGGGGTAGATATGAGGGTGTGGCGTTCCCCAGAGGAACTGGGGGAGATGAAGGGGCTGTTCTTTAGGAGACGGAGGTGATGGGGGTGGGACGGGGATGTGGGAGAGAGCTGTGACAGCAAAGAGTCTGCGCTAGCCGCTCTGTGGAGAGAGAAGGCCAAGAATTATTGGTGGAAATAGCCTCCATGTCAGGCAGGCTATGGGTGTCCTTTCACAGCACTTTCTCAATGGACTGCTATGGCTGGATCTCACCTCCTGTCCCGCCATGCTGCCAGACTCGCTCCACTAGCAGTGAGCGTTGACACCTTGCTCGATTCCTAATATGGAAACAGGCACACATTGGTACGCAATTAGCATGTGCGTAGCAGAATATGCAAAAAATGTGCCATAATTAAAGTGACCAGTTAACATCGATCACATGTTAACACTGAAAGATCACTTACAAAAGGGTGTGTTCCACTCCAGTCTTGTAACTGTTTGCTGTCTGATCCTTTTGAAACAAGCAAACAGGGGAAATAGGGGGAAAATATAAGGAAAATAGGAAAATTAGCAGACTGAATTGATACTTTGTATCTCATATCATCTGACTAGAATAGGCACCTGGTATTTCCTCTCTCTCAGGCAGAGGTGCTGTGCACTGACTATGTTCGGTCTCACTCTTCACAGTGGCAGTTTGCACAAAGGCGCCCCCAGGTGGTGGTTGTTCAGGCTTCAGCACCGAGTTCACCAGGGTGAAGGTGGAGCTGGCGGGGTCAGGCAAGGGCTTGACCTCTGGAGTCCCTGCTTCCTCAGAGTCACCATTCTGTTCCCTACAAGATCAAGAAAAGTGCAAAATACGACTGAAATATATTCCTCTCTTTGCTTCTTGTTCCTGGACAAACACAGGATAAAAAAGATGAAAGAGCAATTCAGAGCCGTAGTTTGATCTAGAACTAGGGCCAATACAAAAAGAAAAGAAGGATAATACCAGCCAGCAGTAAGTTACATTTACAAATGACTAGCCACACGGGGGCGCCAGTGAGCTGCACTATGGGTTGGACCGCCACTCACTCTATGCGTCGACTGACGTTCTTCAGCTCCCCTCTCAGCCTACTGTTCTCCTTCATCAGAGTGCTGATCTCGGCCACTGCAGTGGGGGAGACAGGAAACAGAATAACATGGGGGGGTCATTTAGAGAACTACATGATGGAGAAAAGACTCCTGGCACACTCGAGAGCCAGAGGAACTGTACAGGGCAAAGGGCCTACTCAATAACTCATGAAGACAACGATTTTAACAAGTCTTTAGTGAGTTGTAACTAAATTCCCATTGTTCTTGGTAATTAATCAAATAGGTAAATAAGTCAAATAGAGATCCATTAGCTGTCAGAGGCACAACAGCGGTATTAAAGGGTACAGTTTTGTACCTAGTAGTTATGGTACCTAGTTGCCAATTGCTATTTCCCAAAGTCCTGTATGTGTTACAGTATTTGTATAGCATACTCATACATGTGAGAGAGTATTTGTATAGTGCACTTATATGCATGAAAGAATACTTGTATAGCCTATATGTGTTTGAGAGTATTTTATAGCCTACTATATATGTTTGAGAGTATTTTATAGCCTACCATATGTGTTTGAGAGTATTTGTATAGCCTACTGTATGTGTTTGAGAGTATTTTATAGCCTACTTAATATGGAGATGTGTTGCAGACTCTGGAGCTGGGCACTCTCATACTCTTGCTGTCTTTTCTTGTCCACCTCCTGAGTGACTGTACACCTATCACACAACCCTGCTCGCAACCTGTGAACACACACACACACAATATTACATGCATTCATAGATGCAGTTATGGAAAGTCATGCAACAGTCTGCGAAATGCCGTAAATGTAAATGTAAATGTAAATGCAACAGAAAAACAGACAGACATAAACACACACACACACACACACACACACATACATGTTCTCCAACTGTTTAATGTTTTCCATAAGAACTCTCTGTTGCTCCCTCAGCTGCTGGTTGCGGTTGTATAGCTCCTCCAGTCTCTTTGCATCACTGAAAAGTAAAGTTCAGTGTCTCTGAGATACAGCAAACTGGTTTCCTTCTTACTGTGTACTTGTCAAAGATAAAGTGTCAGCCACAAGTAAAACAAATCAGTCTGCTTTATTATTCTTTGGCCTCAATCTCAACAGTTAATCCTGAGTTTAGGCTCATCTAAGACCTAACCTTGATCCTTATCCTATCCTGGTTCCAACCTTAACCTTACCATTTCCGTGACCTCATGTTGATCTGATAAGCTCCTGAAGGACAATACAAATGAAATGGGAGCGAACAGACCATTTCTTTGCCATTAATGGATCATAGAAACCCAAAGCTAATGAAAATTCAACTGATTAGGTCAAATGAATCTCAAGACGGTTTGAGACTCACCAGTTCTTCTTATTGGTCAGTTCCAGTACCTTCTCCTGCCATCCTATTGTACGAGAGAAAACAAACAAAACTGCCAATCACAGTGACCGACGAGAACAAAGCACGTTGCAGATCAAACACTTCTCGAATCAAACTGGCTATTATGCTGCTTATGTGAGGCTAGAAACCTACGGGAAGAAACCTGGGAAGCAGAGGAGCACGAGGAGCGGCAGAACTGGGGGTGCTGAAACTCAGTGCTGAGGGTGTCTGGGCTTACCTTCCACCTCCTGCTCATGGACCTCCTTCAGCTTGTGCAGGAGCTCAGCAAAGCGCTCCACAGCCATCCTTCCTCTACATGGCGCACAAGGGAGGGAGAGCGAGGGAGGGAGAGAGAGAGAGTTTCTTTAAATTGTTCTGAGATACGCCCAAATCTTTTTTTTTTTACTGAAACCGATCCCTGACATTAAATTAGTGTTAATGTCAGTTTGTGGCATTTCAAAAATGCTTTGGCAATACTTTAGCAAAGCATAACGATCCCAGTAAGGCCTGCTGAATGCAAATAGAAAGAGAAGAAGAGGCAAGGAGATGGAGTGAAAGACTGAGGGAGAGAGATGGGGTGGTAGAGAAAGGGGGAGAGAGTGGGAGACAGGGAGTAAGAGAAATAGGGAGATGTAAGATCACCGGGCGAGTGAGAGGTGTTTTAATATTGACGTGATATATAGTATTCAGGACACATTCCTCTCAAGGCTTCTTGCTCTTGTGCTCAGGGAGTTCATCCTTCACACTATCACCTCATCTTACTCTTTAGGGGTCTGGACCTGGATTCAGTGTATAAATCAGTTCTCTAAAGCTGCTTTGTGACAGCACATGTAAAAACACTACACAGATAAATCAGAACAGAAATGAAATTGCGATATTCTGCTGCCTTTTCTTCCTCATCACGAGAGTGCTGAAGGTCAGAGCGCTGCAGTCCAGACAGCCCACCGTCTTCACGTCTCTCCTATTCCGAGATCTGCCCCTCTGGCCGTTAATCGGGACCACAGCGTGCGGACGTCCGCAAACGACCAACAGGACACATCACATGCCCTCAGGAGCTGCGCAATGACCTTCAAGTTGATCTGTGTCCCTGGCACAGTAGAGCAAACGTCAGAGCGGAGATATTGGGAACAATTACAACCTGTCCTGGCCAGACTGGTTCTGCCACAATGCTGCAGGTATAGCTTTATTTGTGCATGCGAGTATGTGTGTGTGTTTGCATGCATGTGCACGTATGTGCATGTGTATTTTGTGTCTATATATGAGAGGGAGAAGGGGGAAATAGTGAAGCATGAGGAAGAGGGAGGGTGAACACTGGCTTGTGTTTACATGTGAAAGTATTGGATGTATGTTTAAAGTACCCACACTAATGACACCAATATGGGAGCCAATAGGCATGCTGCCAGACCCATGTCATCCCGTAACATATCGCCAGTAGCTCAGAATCTTCTCCACACTGCAAATGACCGTTTCCACGCTGTACTTTCACATTTAGTTTGAATGCTAATGTGGTTTGGGAATTTCCACTTGCAAAAATCAGATCAGATTACTTAACAAACAGCATTTGGTCTCCTAATAATAGCGGCCTGATCAGACACATCCAGTTATGCTGACACCGTCATGCTCTGAAATCCAAACACACAGAGTTTGTGTGTGTGTATGTGTGTTTGTCAGAGAGAGAGAAATTGAGGGAAAAAAAACGCCGATCCGACTGATCTGAAAGCAGCTGAAGGGTCACTGGCAGAGCTCAATCTCTTATGCCACCTTGAATGTGAAGCCGGGCCCATCTGCTTCCAGAAGAGCTGTTCCTAGGTCAGTTCCGGCCACAGGTTTGGATCATCCCTGGCCCACACAATCACTCTCACTCACTGGATAAATATCCAGTCTGCCATGACTCAGGGGTTTTAAAGGAAGGAAACCACAAACAGGGAGGGACCGCAGCTCTAGGAGGCCAGTCTGAATAGGCTCAGTGGAGGTGTTAATACTGAACGAGTGGAGGTGTTAGTACTGACCGAGTGGAGGTGGAGGGGTTAATACTGAACGAGTGGAGGTGTTAGTACTGACCGAGTGGAGGTGGAGGGGTTAATACTGAACGAGTAGAGGTGTTAATACTGACCGAGTGGAGGGGTTAATACTGAACGAGTGGAGGTGTTAGTACTGAACGAGTGGAGGAGGAGATGTTAATACCGAATGAGTGGAGGTGGAGGTGTTAATACTGAACGAGAGGAGGTGGAGGTGTTAGTACTGAACGAGTGGGGGTGGAGGTGTTAATACTGAACGAGTGGAGGTGTTAATACTGAACGAGCATATGGCATTTGCCATAGGCGCCCATCTAAGCGGAGCGCAAAGCGCAGGACCTTCGGCAGGGCGTATCCCATGATGCCCCCGTCCTGTGTGCACGCTGTTTGGCACCAGAGCAAACGAACCAGCTGCCAATACTCCACTCACAGCTCCCTAGCAGGGGTGTGTTCCCCACACAGGATTTCTCTCGATCTTTTTAAATAAATATGACTTTGCACTTCCCATAGACGCCTCTTAACCTTTGATTTTTTCCCACAGCCCCAGGTACAGAAACAGACTATTTTTTTTTTGTATTTTGTGCCTTGCATTATGAAAATGAAACGACCAAGGTAAGAAACAACAGCCTGCCGAAAAAGCTTTGAGAAGGTGTGTCTTTCTGTCCAGCGCTCCTGTGCGGCGTGAGTTAAGGGGACGGGCTGGTCCTGCTGCTTTCTCGCTCTGCGTTCCCAGCATCTCGCTCTCCCCCACTCCCTCCGTGTGCCTGCGTGTTGGGATATGTCAGCCCGTGTGCCAAGTTACAGGGTAAGAGCAAGAGGCAACCTGCCTCTCCGAGCTCGGGAACCGACTCATCGCACACACACGCACATGCATGCACACATGCCCACATGCACGCGCATGTGCGCACACACACACACACACACACATGCTTGAATGCACAAACATTCAGCAAATGCATAACAGAAGCATTCGTGCGCACATTGATGTACTTTGTGCCAATGTACCACAAGTACATACATTTCAAGGATATACTGTTGAAAAAACCTGGGTCATGTATGCTTTCAACCGGAACTCTGAACTGAATATATCAACATATGGGAATCACAATCATGACCATGATTTTGTTGAATGAATCTGCCCTGTACAGCACTGGCAGCAAAGGCAGATGCACTCACACAATTAGACAAGAAGACAGCTTGACCAGAGACGTTCCAAGTGTCTTGAAGAGGAATGCAACTACACCGTCTTCATGTGGTGCCCCAGCTAAATCAGACGCATGCCACAAGACGAGTACAGAAATCATGACTGCTAGCTAACAAAAGGGCTTTGTGCGTCATATTACACGCACTTTGTGTAAGATTGTTTTCGTGTGTTCATTCCTTGCCTGCGTTGCAGTCGTTCTGTTCAGGTACAGCCCAGTGAGCACAACCAACAAGCCATAGGTGGCTAATATTGCGCATGATACTGGGAAAGCAGGTTTGTGGTTTGAGCCTGAGACTCCATGATGGTCTTTTTCTCTCTTGCCCTTACTGCAATTACGCTTTCCCACCACTCACAGACACAGTGCTGTGAGTGATTAGAATATCTACAGGGTGGAGGCCTCATTCTCTCTCTCTCTCTCTTTCTCTCTCTCGATGTCTGTCTCATTCTCAATTCAATTAATTTCAATTCAGCAGTACTGGCATGAATGTTACAAGTTATATTATTGCCAAAACAATCAACATAAATTGGAAAAGCAAGCACACACACACATACACACACACACACACACACACACACACACAGCAGAATAACAGCTCTGTTCCTCTACTTGCCTCCTTCAATGACACAGCCTCTGCACTCACCCTGGCCCTGTGCTGAGCCCAGGTGGGGTGTCTGCGGGACTCTGCCGATCACGCCCCCCCGCTGCAGCGCCACGTCCAGCCTCAGCCCTGCTTCCTCGCAACACCCGTCTGACAGCGCGCTTGGAGGGAACGGGATTAAGAACAAACAAAACGGCGAAAGGAGAGGAGCGGTTAGGAGGAGTCTTTCCGCACCCCCCCCCCCCCCCCTACGCACCACCCGCCCTTCTCCACCCCCCTTTCCTCCGCCTGCATCACATGGAGGAGAACAGGTCGGTGCAGTTCTCTTGCTGAAAGCACAAACACCAGTTCTCCCTGGATAAACCGGTCCCGCTGAAATCTCACTAAACCTGACCGACCAGATCGGCATAGATGGAGAGAAAAAAAAAGGAAAAAAACCTTGAATGAATATAGAGACAGACAAAGCCACTTTATTCTGCATTGATTTGCTGGTTCAGGAGGAGAAGATGGGCCGCAGAAGCTCTCCACCCTCCACCTCACACCTTTAATATGACAATTCAAATAGTAAATATCAGAATATCCGTATGAGAGAATTGTGGAATTTACAGAATATTTACAATATTTAATATTTTCACACCTACAAAAAAACAACTGAAATCAATGGAGCATTTAAAAGAACTGTACATAGTATAAAGTACAATCGAAATCTAAAGAAGTCTTAATATGCATAAAGGCTAGCTGTTAATCTTAGAACAAACACACACCTACACACACCCACACAAACACAGTGCATTTACACAAAGTCTAGCTTGCATCATTCTGATATTGCACATGAATTGATTAGGCTATTGATTAGAACCCTCTGATTGGTAGACTCATCCTTACCTGTTACCTGGTCAGTGCAGACCTAGGCGGTGGACTACTTGAGATGGAAAACGGGCCAAGAGAAAACTGAAGGGGTCTCTGCACATTCGGTTCATTGGACCAACTCCAACGAGCTACACATCTCATACTCCGAAGGCCACGGAAACTTTGGGCAAACACCAATGAAGACAGACATTCTGTAATGCTAATCGTGCAGAAGAAAATACTGAGAGAAAGAGAGAGAGAGAGAGAGAGAGAGAAAGAGAGAGATACCAAAATATTCTGGAATGCCTGTCAGCTGAGTGTAGGTTTCCTGATTCCTGAGGTCCAGCTAGACCGGCTCTGACTGACCTGCACTCCCTGATACAGCTGCCACACCACAGACAGCAAAACCAGAGGATGTCAGACTCCATGAGTCCACTCTGCCCTGCGAACCCACCCGACTGGGCCAGTGACATCAATCTCGTGGTCCATGACTGTCTCAGGAATATTTTCCAGGTTCGGTTTTCCCTCTGCTGACCTGTTGTTCTATACACATCATTCATCTGCCTGCAGGTCTATGGGCCCATTCTTGACATGCCTCTCACACAATAATCTTATCAGACTTCCATTCTACTGGCACCATTCTCGAGGTGTCTCTGAAAAGCGCATGTATGTTTAGAGGCACGTTTCTGGACAAAAAATACTTCTGGTGCTGCCATATAAAGCATATATTGCTATGAATAACCTAGAAATTAAAGTTCTCTCCACTAGATGGCACAATAACACACATATAGGTCAATTAATGAGAGACTGGCCCAACGGGATAGTTTCCCAAGAACGTCTCTTTATAGCTAATAACGAACAGAGCTAACGAAAGATGTGAGAAGTTCTGCGAGAGTTTCACAAAGGCATTGCTGACAGTAAAATTAACGAGTTTTAATGAGTTTCGCATATTTGTTCAGTTTGATCTGTCGTGTAGGCTACAACAGTTTCACTGCTTTATCCTAAACGTCCTAAAACTGATTTTACCTATTTGGCTGAGCGATGTTTGAAGCCTTTGTAATTTTATTTTATTTTATGTTATTTAACCTTTAATTTAACCAGGCAAGTCATTAAGAACATTTTCTTATTTGTTCTTTGTAAAACATAAAACAAAAACAAATTAAAGCCTTGATATAAATGCGCAACCACATTCAAATGAATTCTGTATTAATGTACCAAGTTATTAATAAAACCGGAAAATTAGGTCCCCTATATATATATATTAGGGGACCTAATTTTCTGGTATATATACATATATATTAGGGAACCTAATTTTCTGGTTTTATGTATATATATAGCGATGTGTGTATATATATATATATATATATATATATATATATATATATATATTCTCTATATATAACATTCCGTGTAACACACAAAGGCCTATTCAAAAGAATAAATAAATCATTTGTTGGCGGAAGTGCTAGGCAGTCACACAAGAGGGAAAAAAAAAGAAATTCAACGACGATGCAGATAGTCGAAGTGCCTGAAATATGCTTTTAAAAGATATGGCGCAGGCTTCCCATCAAGAGTTCTCAAATGATTTATTATATAGTAATAATAACAATAATAACAATTACAATAATAACAACAAATAATAATAACAATAATTATTACTATTTTTATGTATTATTTATTATTATTTACTTTAATAGAATTGCAATTGTCCTCGAACTATATAGCAGACGTTAATGTTAGACATTAATTGCTTGATAAGTCAGATACTAGACAAGATCAAAGTGACTAAGGATGAATGTAGCAACTAGTCTTTCGTCTTTATTCTGAACATTTTCAAAACTAAAAACAAAATGTAATTCGACATGTTTGTGAGTGTGTGTGCCCGCTGAATTCACACTGATTTAACGAGGATACAGGTGTTTTGTGGAAGGTGAAACTGCCCACAGCACAAAGCCGCGTGTTTCTTCTGTCTCTAAGCACAGAATCAACAGTAAGAGCAAACACACAGTTACCGTTTTACAATCATATCAGGGAGACACCGTAGGTGTGTAGGCGCACAGCACTCTCGCCTTTGTTCCCAACGTGTCAGCGACAAAGAGAGAGACCTTATTCTACCTTTAAACCTTCCACTGTGACCTGCTGCCATAGTCTGAATGACTCCAACTGTCTGACCACGTAAAGAAGGTTTATGGTATAGAATAACACACTCTGGAATTGCAGTCCAGTGGAAACAATGGCATATGTTTCACACTGGAGTCAACTTGCTGATCCAAGTGATGTTCAGGCGTAGTAGAAGACTGCAGAAGACTGGCCATGCTTACAGGTTCTACAGTGTTAGCACAGGGGGCAGTGGCATTCTGATCAGGTGACAGCCGTCCTTATATTAGCAGAGTCTGGTTCACCTGCAAAAACCTTTGTTGACCTCCCAAGTCACATTGTATGTTTAAGAATGTGATCTGAACAGAACGGAGCACTGCAGTCTATGCAGTAAAAAGCACAGGAGGCCAAGAGGACAGTGATACCTACGTATAAGACATGAAGTCCCAAACATGACCTGGAAGCATTCAACTTAAAAATATATGGGCAGCAGAGATGAAGATGGACCTCTTGGCAATAACTTCCCACCCATCCTATCCCAGGTGTTAAGTGATTCATTAGAAGGAAAAGTGAGAATGGGAAGACCTAATCCAGAGTGACAGGACACACGTGTCCAGATGACTGTTACCATGGAGACAAAGCTACTCAGCTATGTATCTTTATGAGGGCTCTTCACACTCACTGCCACAGCAGTAGCTAATAGGGTTCACACATTTTATGAACCTTCATTTAAGAAAAAAGATAACACAAAAAATAAAAGACAAAGAAAACTGAGGTGGATGTTAAAACAACATGCTGAAGTATCTTGCTTTATGTCAGCATTAAAATGGTTTCAGTTTATGAAAATTATTATTTGGTGTATAATAGAATAAAGAAATGTATATTTCCGAAAAACATTCTATGACTTAGGAGAAGAAAATGTGATCATTGATGTGTGATGTAGAGGATCATACACACACACACACACACAAAGGACCTGGATTCCATAAGATCCCTCCAACACTATAAGCAATGTCTAGATAAGACATCAAAGAGCGAGCCAGATTTACAAGACATACTGAAGCTCCTTTAAAAAATACTGCTGAGCAAATGTTTATGCAACTTAAAATGTCAAAGTGAGAAAGGGGAGAGAATGAATGTGTGTGTGTGTATGTATGTGTGTGTGTCTGAGAAAGAAAGAGAGAGAGAGAGAGAGAGAGAGAGAGAGAGAGCGAAAGAGTGAATTATACACGAGAACACAAGAGAGAAACAAGTGGCCGGAGGAAACAGTACCCAGTGACATGTCATAAGATAAGTGGATTTAGGTTGGAAGCAACGTTGTGAATAACAGTTCATTTCGATTGCTTGAAATGGCAATCATATCTATGTCTTCAGCATCTGTCTTACTCTTAGGTGATACTACTTTCCTCTTGTAATCTGAGGACTCCCTCTGGGAATGCCCCGTCATTACAGTACATAATGATTTTATTAAATTAATATATTTGTATGGTTTTATATTTCAGATGCTTAACCATCCTGACTTGTACTTTAGGACTTTTCTTATCCGCTTTCTCCATAACCTAAACTAAATAAAGTTTGCAAAAACGTGCCATGTTTCGCAATAAAAACTTCACCCTAGTACCTAAAAATATGCAACAGCGGCTCTAAAAGTCGGTCACACTAGAGGGCAGTGTGGAGTTCACTTTCAAACTTCTTCACAGTTGCACCTGTAAAAAAAAACTCCCTGAAACACTTTCAGTACTTGGTTAAACACACACACATACTTAGTGCTCATATTTAAACATGAAATATTCAATCATATTTTGTTCTGATGTTGCAAGGAGTCTAAGGATGTTAACGGTTTATAAACTGAAGCCCTGGCAGCCATAACGGCTCCAGGCGGAGTGAACACATTCCTCTAATCGATAATCGCCGTGATCGAGTGAGCCGTCCGTCCCAGAACCGCGACAGTTCAAGCCCACCCACAGCTTCCAGCACCTTCTGAATGATACAGGAGCGCGCGCACGCCTTACACCAATGAGAGAAAGCGTCTGCTTCTCCTCAAATAAACTCTGTTCAAATCTCAAAAAACAGAGATTAAATCGCCATTTTTTCCCTTCATACTGATGAAAATTCACTCTGGTCCAGAAAAGTACTTTACAGTATAAATCAACAGTAACCCCACATCCATATTCGTTTTAGAAGTTGTCAGAGCAGTTCATATATTTAAACCTCTTTAATTTGTCGGACAGAGGAAGGGCGGGAGCAACTGTATGTTAGAGGTCATGAGTTTCCTTGATTATCTAGACGGTTTCTGTTTGCTCTCCAGTCTAAGTGGAACAGAGTGATTTGGTGTAGGTGTGTGTAAGTGTGCGTTGAATGTTTGTCCAGCTAGCTGTGCAGTGGTACCCTAACCTCTGCCTGCACTAACAGGTACAACGCTGAAACGCTGAGTTAGTAGGCTAATAACTACACCCTGTAGACAAACAATGATCTACATGGATCGCAGACAGGGTACATACAGAGAATTCTGTACAGCAGGTGGATAAAGTCTGGAACATGCAGAATGGACTAACTTACATACACCTGGACACACACACACACACACACACACCATGGCCCAGGGGGTTGGCTGCCTGGTGGGCGTCTTTTCAAGGAAAAGACAGAGGAAGTCCTGTGGCACAAAGAGGAAGTCTGTGAACAGAAAAAAAAATTAAAGTGCATGCACCCACGCATACTGAAAAATGTAGCACCATCTGTCCCTGCATATGTCTGGGGTGCATGTATATCTTTGAGAAGCTGCATTTTTCTTTTGAGATAATCTGTGCTATGATGAGCGAGTTGAGCCACAAGCGAGAGCAATCAGAAAAGATGATTCGTATAAAAAACGTACAGAGCCAAGAAGAAAAACATCAAACACGAAGCAGGATGAAGATTGTTTGACTGCAGTGGTGAAAAGGAAAGTGAGTGACTCTAAACTTAGACTGCCTCATAGGGTGTGTCTCCACCCGTGTCCATAAATAAACCCATACATACCCATAAATAAGCCCACAATATGAATGAATGAGAGAGTGTCTGATGAATACATGCATCATCATTTGGGTTAATAGAGACTCAGATAGGTGGGTGGGAGGCAAACACACACACACACACACACTGAAAAAGAGAGAGAGAGAGGGAGCTAGAGAGAGAGAGAGGGAGATAGAGAGAGAGAGAGAGAGAGAGAGATTTGTTGATTGTGGAGTATAATACAGTGGCCCCAAAAAGACTGACCAAAAAAAGAAGGGGGGAATAAACAGAGCAGACACCTCATATCCTCAGGACCAGTGCAAAGCCTCATATTTGTTCAAAATTAAGCTAATTTTTTGATGAATCTCAAAATAACAGAGTAAAATACAGTGTTATCTGGCCTCAAAAAAACATATCAAAAAGCAAAAAGCCAAACGACCTGCCCACACTGACTGAGAATAAACCGAGACGCCCCTGCTGAAGAACAGTGACCAGAACAGAGCCAGACAGATTCAAGGCATTGCAGAAGCCAAGAGAGCAAAGTTTGCCAAGTGTGCACACAAAACAAGTGAAATGCACTTTCTAACAGAATGTTCAAAATTCAAGAAGATTCAAGAATTATTATTTTTTTTTTTATTTTTATCCAAAATACAGAGGACTATGAGTGCTATACAATACGTCCTCATCTGACCATAAAAAGGACACGCAGTGACAACATCAGGAGTTATTCACACATGCACACACACGTGCACGCACACGCAATTTCAAACATACACTAATGACAAAAGCAAAACAAACCATCTACCCATCCCACCTTAACACAAGCAGCCTGCATTATTTATTATGCTTTTCCCCCTCTACACTTTGTGATGCACTAAAGAGTTTAGTCTTCACCATTTACTTTCACATATTTTATGCTTTTCACATATTTTATGCTATTCAATGTATTGTATTATTCTCAAAGAGACACAGGGGTGGGGCTGCCGTTAAAGTAATAGATGAAGTAAGTGGACAGGACTTTGTGGAGGGCACAGGTTGACCTTTAACACTGAATCTTCTAGAATGGAAGCTCTGTTAGCCTGTTTCGCTCCCTTACACTAGCTTCTGCTACCTGCTCGTGCAACGTCTCACAGGTTCCTTGCACAACTCTGTGGTTGTCTGTGTGTGTGTTATTGATGACTTGAGCTTAATTTAGAATTAGCATGAGTTATGCATTGTGCTTAAGTCATATACCATCATTGATGTACATTGTATACACCTCACACTCACGTGCACACACACATATCAGTGAAAGCTCATAACACTTGATTAGTGCTGAAGAATGTGGTGGCCCATACCTCACACACATCACCCTCGTCTGGCCCCACTGGCTGTCAGCAGAGACATTTATTCTCTGGTCAGCCAGTGGTGGGCAATGCCAGTTCAAGTTTCAGCCAATCACAAGTCAAGTAATCTTGACACTTATGGAGATGTTCCTATGTGATTCTGAACTCCTGCCTGGTTGACACAAACCAGAACCCTGTATGGCAAAATAAAACAATTAGCCAATTACACTACACCAGCCTGTGAGAATGACTACATCGATGTGTTTTCTTAGCCTTTATCCCCAGTGATAAGACTGGAGAAATGAACAAAGGAGAGAACAGATCATATGAGTGGAGAGAGAGAGAGAGAGAGAGAGAGAAGACTGATGGGTGTGAAGGCTGTGGAGCAGATTAGAACTGTATTCATAGGGAGTCTGTCTTTATTTAGGAGAAGACAGATGAACTGAACTCTGAGTAACTCTCCGACTCAGAGAGAGAGAGACGTGAGTAGAGTACAGTGATGCATTGAAATACAATGGGGAAAGGGTGTTCAGTATAAATCTAAAACCAGAAGAAAATACAGCTTATGACATGTAGCAGTGGGACCGCCATAGCGAAAGCTCGAGTGAGAACCTCGAGAAAGACAAGCTCATGCAGAAACCATCAGATGAACTGTGTGAATTCAGCTCTGACTTTAAGCCTAGCCAGAAATACAGTGGTTTTGCTTCCTTTTTGTTTTTTTCCTATTTATTATTATTATTATTATTATTATTACTATTATTATTATTATATATTTTTGTATGCATGCTTTTCTGCCTGTGCTCACCACACAATTAAGAGGGGACATTTTAACTGTCTGGGTACTTGTCCACATTCATCCACGTTCATCCATTCAGCCAGAAGACTCCTCTGTGGATATTCTTCACAAATAAAACATGTTAAAGGGAAATGGGTAATGAAATGTGATAGCCACATGGTTGTGTGTACTGTAAGCGCCTGAGGTATATTAATATTATCCAAGCAGTCTGACCCAGCGGTATTAAACGACAAAATACCACCCCGTGCTGTATACTCAACACCCATGTTTAAAGATATGCTGATCAATCCATTGATTGTGTCAGTATTCAGCAGAGCTTTGCTGCTGTTCTACAACAAGGGAATAAAATGCCCTTTAATTATGCCAAATGCATTAGGTAGAGCAATCTAGTCATGTAACCACCGCCAGCAACATGAGATCTAATACAGTTTGGTAGCAGCACGATTTGAAAGGCTTAGCTTAAATCAAAGCTTTACTTTAGTATATGCTAAACAACAACGAATAGCTACAACATATATTCTGCAAAGAGGTGTAGTGTACCTACATTAAAGACATAGGTGATGTTCATGGGTAAAGACACTTTCAGATACAAGTACACACTGAGTTCTGATTGGCAGTCATATTCCTGAGAGTTGATACATTACAGCCTGCAGGCCTACAACAGGAGTGCTGGATGTAATATGACAAACAGGGTGAGGCTATAAGGAGTAGATTATATTATACAAAAATGTCATTTGATTGGCTGTGTCACAAGCTCAAATGCTTTGATCCAAAGGTCTCATTCAGGCCCTTATATAATGCTACACCACTAATAGAATGCTTAAATAATGCTAATACAACACTCATCACAACCAGCACTGCCATAAATCTTTCATGCAATGAGCCTCTAGACATTTGGGTGGTCTGCCTGTCTCTCTCTCTCTCTCTCTCTCTGTCTCTCTCTCTCATATGCTCACTCACTCACTTTCTAATTCTCTGTCTGTCTCCCTGTCTCTTCCACACTATCTCTCCAGTGTCTGTCCTTCTTCCCTAGTCCTGCTAGGGATGGGAAAAGAAGCCCAGCATCCTGCATCTATGAAACAGGATGGATCGCTCGCGCCAAAGTCCTGCTCCATCCCACTCCGTCCTGCTCCATCCCACTGAGAAGAGCCTCGTGCCGGGCCCAGCGCTGCCCCATAGGAGATCCCGAATGTCCACCAAAGCCGCTTCAAAACTAATAAACAATTGTCAAAGGAGAGGGAAAGCAGAAAGCTCTCCGGCCATTCTAAAAGCACATCAAAGGGCTCGGACTAAGAGCCGCCCAGATGAGAAACGTGGACGACCTCTACAACATACACACGTACTCATATACACATACACACACACAGACACACTCTCACTAACGCACACAAATCACACATGCACCTCACAAATAACGCAAGCCTGCATAACTTCAGACATTTGGATGAAAGTATTTCAGAGCTAAGGGGAGAACAATGTCATTTTAATGGGACCAAGCCTGCTCAGAGTGACTGTGTACAGCTTCATAAGGAGGAAATGACATATGTGGTGCCAGATGACAGTGGTCACCTAGTGCAATACGTCTAGCAAGGCCTGCGCTGACTGGAGGGAAAGGCTTGGTTAAGCTTCCCCTGAAACCAGGGGAGAGAGTGAGATGCAGAGAGCACTCCTGCATGTAAGCATGAGAGAGAGAACCTGAAGAGATCAGTTTAATGTCTTGGATTAAAGAGATCATAACTGAATTTCTGACAATGATAAGCTGGCATTTCAGGACATAATTTTATCCCCCCTAACTACAACTTGTCTTTTTCCAGCCAACATATTTCTGTTTCTCTCTCCCTCTCTCTCTCTCTCTCTCTCGCTCTCTCTCTCACTCACACACACACACACTCTGACCTGGTCTGGGTGCTGTGCTATAGAGGAGCCAGGCTGGCTGAGCCTCAGACACAGGGAGCCAGCCCCCCTGTGTGTGAATGTGTGTGTTCCTGTGTGTTTGTGTGTGTGTGTGTGTGAGTGCATGGAGGGGGAGGAGATAAGTAAGCTTCACAGCCCATGACATAAATCACATCAAGACATGACAGTAGGACACTGAGCAGGACCACTGATAAAACCAGCAGGAGAATGGGAGGGGGGGGGGGGTCTGAGAGGGAGAGAAAGTTAGTAAGGAGAACAAGGATGGAGGGAAAGAGGACTGGACAAAAAGCATCATGACAGCTTATATGCAAGTGGGCATGTAAGAGAGAAAGAGAGAGAAAGAGAGAGAGAGCGAGAGAGAGCTCGGGTGTTTTGAGATCAGGTCCCCCTCCAGAACACTGGAAATGATCCAAAGTGCTAATTACCGCGTTCATGAATGAATGTTTGCCGCAGCTGTCTACCTACGTTTCAGTTTGGTGGAAGACGCACCTCCGGCCATATTTGTAGCGAGATATGATTCACACTCAACCTCTTCCAAGGATTGTTCTGTTCCCACTATGTAGTTAGAGTCAACAATTTAGATGTACCACTTCACGCTCACTTATTGCAATTCGTTCAGGGTCATATGTAAAGCGGCATGAAACATGAAAACCAGCATGGTTAATGCAACTGGATTCGTATTATATTTAGAAACTTATAATACGCGTCTGAACTTAAAATAGCTTTTTGAGAGGATGTACTTCTTGTCGTTGGCTACTAGCTACTAAGCTTTAGTTCAAGTGAATCAGCTTTCAGTAAACCATTTGACATCTCCGCTCCATAACAGAACCTAATTGTTTAGCTCAGTACTTGACTCGGGACGAAAACAAACCGTCCAATTGTGTACCTAAAACCGTTATTGGTATTCCCGCGGAACAGGGCCATCAATAGCAACACCTCGTTTAGCTGCCCCTGCCCGCGCGGCTAATTTACCGGCGCCTGTTTGGTTAAAACGCGAGTCATAATTTTCAAAGATGTGAACGGGAAAGGTAAACTAAGAGTTGGCGAATGTGTTTTCCATGAAAATTTATTTTTACACAGAAAGGAGCGTAAAATGGATACCTGCGCGGAAGCGGGTGCACATATACAGCGTCCTCCATTGCGGTGTGGACTGTTTCAATATGGCGGATCATTAAGTAGCTGTCAAATAGCTTAGAGGAGTTGAGAATCCTGCCTCTCTCTGAGACGGTTAAAGAGACGTTTGACCACTGGGATTATAGGGTAGAAGACTTGCACATAACTCACAAAACACTCAACATATCTGGTGCATGCACGTGCAAACACATACACAAGCACACGCACATTGAGGTAAACTAGGTCTGCAGGTCCCTCCTTTAGCTTATCGTTGGACTGCGGGGCCTGTTTTGAGAGTGGAAAAAGGATCTGAGCAGATGAAAGCCAATAGAAGCATGTGTATGCATGTGTGAATGTGTGTGTACTTGTATGTGTATGTGTGTTTTCCTGGCCAGACTTTCAGTCTTGTTGGTGGAGATATCAACTGGAACAGGCGCGCTAAGCAAACCTACCAGCAACTCCGCACAATTTGTAGTCACTGGTTCCAGTGCCTAAAGCGTAAACTTGCTCACTCACTCACTCACTCTTGGAGATTTGCAAATGTATATGTTAATTAGCTATAAGGCCACATGCTCATACAAACTGAGCAGTTATGAGAATCCGACTGATGGAAACTACAAACTATGATGCAAAATTAAGGGAGTAGGAATGTATGTGTGTGTGTGTGTGTGTGTGCATGTGTGTGTGTGCGTGTGTGCGTGTGTGTGTGTGTGTGTGTGTGATGTATCTGGCTACAGTGAGGCCTGGTCAGTGGAGTCTGCATGCTGTCAGTGTGAGTGGCCTTATCTTCCCCAAACATTTACTTAACCCTTTGTCTTACAGAGCTCAGGACAATGCGACACAGCCTAAAGAATCCCAATAGGGCCGTGCTCCTTACACACACACACACACACACCTCCATCCTTGCCTTCTCCAACTACTCCTCCTCCTCTCCTGTTCTGGACTCCATCCTCTCATCCTCTCCTCTAAGAAAACGAGTGATTTTCTTTTTGTTATTCTCATACATCATCAATTCTTACAGTAATGATGCCAGCAGTGCAGATTTGAAAACAGAAAACAGAAATCCTCATAAATCCACACATACCAAATGAATGAATAAACTTATCATCATTAAGTAAAAAGCCCCTCCTTTCTCAAGTATTTTGTGATGGTATTTTGTTTAAATACTTCAGACATTTTGCTGTTTTCTCTTCTACAGCAGAAGAAGACTGTTTATACCATAAATACCAATGTGTGTGTTATCTGTGTGTGTTACAGCAGAGTGCTGTAATCTGCCTTTGTCTCTGTGCCTGCATCATCAGGTCTGGGGGTGGGCAAGAAGACCTTATCAAACCTAGCAAACAATGTAACAGAGAGGAAAGAGAGTGTGTGTGAGAGAGAATGGTCGATTGAGAGAGAGGGAGAGATAGACTGAGACAGAGGCACTAATATTTCAAGCAAATTACCCAATGTCAGGCATCTCTCCATCACTCATTATGTATTTTTCTTCTCATCCTGGAGCCCACTATCATAGTGTCATAGTCTTACAATGTTTAAGAGAAGGGGATGGAGTGAGCTCATACGTGTGTTTGGAGGCATATATAAAAGTGAAATTGTGTCACAACGTGAGCAAGAGAGAGAGAGAGAGGCAGAATGAGAGCAGGAGTGAGAGATTGAGAAAGACAGAGAGAGAGAAGCACAAATGTGGTATTAAAGTACTTCCAGCTCTCTTTCTACTCCCCCACATAATCAAACAAATCACAGTTAAAAATCGCAGGCTGGATTTGTGGGGCTAGAGTCACCTCTATAAATCTGAGAGGCTTTCGTACACACACACACACACACACACACACACACACACACACACACACACTCACACACACAAACACACACAGACACATACACATACACACACTCACTCACACACACACACACACTCACTCACTCACTCACTCACACACACACACACAGTTGGGCTTAACCCACCAGAATATTTTTCCCCTCTTTCACTGCTGTGTCTCTTGCGTTCTTACAGTAAAATAAATAGGGAGCATCTATCTCCAGAGAGCAGTGAGGGGTCAGTGAGCAGGGTTATCCAGAGTGCATGTTCAGAAGCAGTGAGAAGCAGAATGAGAGTGAGTGAGGATGAGGGAAACTGGGTGTGTTTACACGTATGACAGTAAGACAGGCAGAGGCTATGAGAGATTAACAGAAGGACAGAGCATAGCAATGTGACGGACAGACGGGCAGACGGAGACAGAACAAGAGGAAATCCTGAGCGGAGACTCCAAGGAGGGAATGTGGGGAGAGATAATGGAAGAGAGAAGAAGAGAGGGAGGAATTCCACATGTGAAGCAGGCCCTTGCCTTTACGACGGCCATGATTATAATTTAGTGTTGCTGTTTCGGGGATGACATCACCAGCGAACCACCAATCAGATGGCACGGAGTCTATAAATTAATGATCAGGCTAAAGTTCAGATAGCCAGGGCAGGGTCAAAGTTCAACCCACTCACAAAACCCAGCTAATGGAATGTGATCACACACAAAAACAACTCACACTGCCTTCAGATAGTTACTGTACTTGCAGCCCCTTATAGTCTTGGTAGACTTTGATGCATTAACTTGTATCACTTATAGATCAAGAGATGAATCATAACTTGTTTAAAGTTAATGTGCATGTAATAATGCAAATATTTAAAGTCACAAAGCAGTATGGACTTCTCATATCCAGATTAGACCCTAAGTGGTGAATTACCATTTGCACTACAATGTAAGACCAGGTTTGTCCATGTCCACCAAACTAACATGTAAGGTCTCTTTTTACATTATGGTTGGAATTAGTTTATTTTGAAGATAGTTTACTTAAAGTGTTGAGTCATGTTTGCCATCATGTGGAGTGTGCAGTAAAGGCCCACTACAGTCTGGAAGACATACATGAAAGACACAAACAGAATGATGTGTGTGTGTGTGCGTATGTGTGTGTGTCTGTGTGCGTGTGTGTGTGTTAGTGTGAACACGTGTGTGTTGCCTGTGCACATGAGAGAAGGTGACTGATGTGCACACTGATGACGCTGTGTGTGAAGACTGTGTGGGGCAGGTCATGCTGTCTCCAGGCCCCTATGGTGATGGAGGTGGCGGTTGTGCTGATGGAGGTGGCGGTTGTGCTGGTGGGGGTGGTGGTTGTGGTGGTGGGGGTGAACAGCGCCCTGTGGAGACAGCTCACCACTGCGGAGTAGCTCGAGCTCAACCCTGCTCCCCATCACTCCACACCCCCGCCTGGGAGACAGCCAGCCAGAGGGGGGTTCTCCTGCTGCTCAGCACCACCCGCACCTCCCTACCCACGCAATTAGAGTAGGCGTCAATCAGGTGCCAGAGGCTGGACTGAAGGACTGAATATTGCTGGGGGATTTGCCCTTAAACTATAGTCATACTTCCCTAGAAATGGGAGTGAAGTTATGAAGTATCGAAGTCATCAGTATTAAATGATTCAACTTTAATAGTAGAAATTCAGCCACTTTAACTGTGTGTATGCATGATTAACTGGTAAATTAATTAATGGTAAATTAATGTTCATGCTCTTGACTCTCTCTTTCTCTCTCTCTCTCTCTCTCTCTCTCTCTCTCTCTTTCTGCTTCTCTCCTTCTATATGTCCTCTCATCTCCATCCCTCTCTGGCACTTTGTCCATCTATCCAAAGAGGAGAGAGAGATAGAAGGATGTGGCGGTGGAGGAGTTGGCGGGGGTGGAGGAGCCTGGACTTGACCCCTGAGTTCTGGGCTCCACCAAGTCTCCTCACCAAGCCTCCTTGATGACAGATGGATGCATGCATGCATGCACGCACACACTCATACATACAAACGTATGTGTACACAAAACACCAACCTTGTACATATGCGGAAACATATGGCATCATTATGAATTCTGTATAGGGCCACTACAAGCGAATTCTACTGGATTTGTTTTCATGCAGTTGACAAAACCCATTGAGATTCAACCAGTTTCCCCTTTCTGAGGCCCATTAAAGCACTGTTGCAAATGACTCGACTTCTGAAGATTTGCCGCAAAAACAACAACAACAACAAAAAAAACCAAAAACACACAATAAAAAGAAAGAAAATATCCCGCTCTCCTCTTCACAATACCCATTCGCCTCAGAAAAAAGCATCTGAGGAAAGCATGAATCTTTCCCTGGCTTTCAGCACTGCTGTTCCCACGGCGACATGCCGTGCCAACGCACAATAAATACCAAATGTGTATAATATACCTGCTCTGAGCGGGCAGTTCAGCAGCCACCGTGCTGGATCTATGCGCGCTGGTGCGAACTTGTTGGACGGCGCTTAACAACAAGGTGCGAGCCAAATGAAATGTGGGGCTCGTAAATAACGGCTACAGAAAAAGTGGAGACAGGAGGAGGGAGCTTGGGGGTGGAGGGGGAGTGTGTGTGTGTGTGTGTGTGTGAGTGTGTGTGTGAGTGGTGGGGTGTAGAGTAGGAGGCTATTGATTGTAATTCTCGTTCTAGGTTTTTTTTTATCTGAGTGTCGGTCTATCTTTCTCTTTTTCTTTCCTGTTCCTTTTTCCCCGGTAAGGAAACAATCTCCCGCCTGCGGAAGTCATCGTTCTCGCACGTCTCGGTTATGTTGTTCACAATGCTGTTTTCCTCTCGTATTTTTGGCATTTTCCCTTCACTTGCTTCATGTTTGTTTTTTTTTCACACTGTGAAAAATAACCCAAAGAATGAGGCAGGTTTGCTGGTCCGTCTGCTAATTATAACCATGCAGTGTATCATTAATTGCCCCTACAGGAAAGTTACATGACAGCAGCACACACACACACACACTCACACATGCACACACACATACACATGCACTCACACATGTACACACACACACTCAAACACACACACACTGTGTATGACAATCAAGGTGGAGGGAGTAAAATATTTACCCATAGATCGATGCAGGAGGTTATTGCAGAACAAACTCATCGGATTTTGTGTGTGTGTGTGTGTGTGTGTGTTTGTGTGTGTGAGTGTGCATTTGATGTCATTTAGTCAGAGTTTTGCATGTGGGTGTACTTTGGTTTATGGTGCTGTGGTTGCACTGGAGTCTTTGTCCTGGACACACCTTGACCATTGGACAGGCGAGGCTGGTCTTCCATTTCACATGCTCATGGCCATCCCAGTCTCCTACAATAGCACTGAACAAAGCACACACACACACACGTGCGCATGCACACACACACACACACACACACACACACACAAATGTAGAGGGAGTGAGATCTGTGTTACAATGCTCTATAAATTAAGGGTAAATTTCAGAAATTTCACTCTACTCTGTATTACGAAACAATAAAATGAGTATATGTTAAAATCTCAGTGTAACACATTGCTACATAAAGTAAACTTTAGGGTGGTGTAAATGTCATAATTAGATATAGCTGCACACAATGATTCAGTACATTAGATTCAGTACATTAGATTAATTACTTTAGAGCTGCTGAATGTCCCCATTTGTCCCTGTAGGAGCCTACGGTGTGGGGGCTGCTTTAGAATTGAATAGCAAATCAAAATATAATGGAGATCCTAGGGAGAGCCCCCTGGGTCCACTAAAACAACACATGAGTGTGAGTGAGAGTCTGCGTAAGTGTGAGAGAAGGTGTGTGTGTGTTGTTGTTGTTTTAACCAGTGAGAGGGCAATAAGCCAGTCACTAAGTGTGTACTGTGGTTAAAGGAGAATTCTGACATGGTGTGTCCGTGTCCGCGTGAATTTGATAATGCTCATTGTTCATGTATTGCATTTAAAACTATTTGAAATATATAAGAATGAAATCTGTAATGAAATGTTATTACCAATAAAAGAGCTGCTAACACATATTGCTCTGCTAACGTATTGTTAGCAAGTGTTACACCGGTCTTTCCCAGTTTCTAGTTTACACTCCTCATCACAGTCAAACCCTTTCATGGTCTTGCTTCAGGAACCCTTGCGGACTTGCCCATGCTTACATGCCATCTCACACACACAGGCCTTAGATGGTTGGCAGGTCTTACAATGCAAAGGCCCCTAATCTTTGAAAGTTTACCACAGTCTCTTTGTGATTGTGACTCTTCTAATTTATATTGCAGGTCTCAGCTGAAAACACTATTCGGGCAGTTTTAATCTTTTTTATCTCTAAATCTTTCTTCCTCTTTTATTTTAGAAGCATACTTTGTAAAGTGACCTTGGTTATCATAAAGGTGCAATGTAAATGAAACATTTGCCAATGAAAATATATCATATATATAGTTGCTCCTTCTGGAAACGTCTGGAACGATGCATTCCAAGTGTGTCTAAAGTGATCTTTGTGTCTGTGAAATTGTTTTCTATCATCTTCAGCCTAGCGTAACTCGCATAACCCTTTGTTTATGAATCACACACCATGACTGAGTCAAGTTTGAGGTTTGAGCGAAAAAAAAAACCCTTCGTAATATCCAGTCCAATGGTATCATGACAGTCTTCTACCTCCAGAAGCAGGACCGTAATACCGGTCCCCATATCATTCTTCTTGCAGCCCACAGAAGCCCCTTCATGCACCGGGACTGGTCTGTCCCGTCCAGCCCAGCGGTGCAGGTGGGATCGCTCACCCGCGGGACTCAAACACAGGACGCACACACTTGCATGCTAATAGCTGTTAGCTGTGTCCAGTGTGGGCGGGGCCTGAGTGGGGTGCACACTGGGATGTTGTGGAGGTCGCTTGGCTGATAACGCGGTGTGCGTGTCAGTGGCCTCAGTGGACTCTCACCTCCTTCCTGGGACACAGGCATTTGAACTCAGCTTAAAAGGTCAGAGGGAGCTCCTGCTTCTTTGAGCTCCATAGTCTTGGTACAGCTGACTTAGGAAATTTTTTCTACATGACACCCCCCTAATCACCACACACAAACACACAACACACACACATATGCATACTTTAGGTGGAAGTCACATTCTCTGTCTGGTGACTGGTAGGGTTTTCTAGTAACGCGCAATCCTGTGAACACCCTGGTCCACACCTTCTTTGGCAGTGATGTAACCTCACATCGTCTTGCTTCACTGGCATGTTTCAGCTCTCGTGGTGCCTGCCGTGAACTGTTCTGCACCTTTGCTAACCCTGTTCAGATATTCTTCTTGCTCAGTAGAGCCAAAGACAGCGTCTAACCAGACAAAGTTTCCATAGCGCTGTAAGTAATTTGATGGTAACCCAGTTTTTGGTAAAGGATGTGACTACCTATACTGATTAACCATTATTAGATCCCAGCTCCCTTTATGTAGAAAGTCAATACATTTCATTGGACCACATCATGTTACTTATGGACCACGATACTGCATATTGTAACAATTACAGACATTCCACATGCACAGAATACACATTCTGTTCTAAACCTTTTGCAAGTGCTGGTCCCAGTGCCATGTTGACTTAAGGCTTATGATGAACGTGTCGGGCATGAGATCACCAGTGATACAATGACATGTAGAACCGCAGTGGGTATGATGGTAGCAACTGTGTGTGTGTGTGTGTGTGTGTTTGGTACCTTGGAATGAAAGAGGCTGAGACTGAGGGGGGCAGTGATAAGGCTCAGGTTTATCTCTCCAGTCTGGAGCCTGGGCCACTGCACTTCACCCCAGTGCACTCGGCCTTCCCTGAATCCCAGCAGCAAGCTGTGTGTCCAATTACTATAAGTTTCCACTGCCCATAGATAAAAACACAGCTTCACACAATCCTGGAGGTCTACATGGGTGTGCTCGAATGTACACAAGCTCATAGAAAACACCCTCTTGCTTTTTCTTTGTCTCTCACTTGCTTTCTCACAGTCAAACACACACTCTCAAACATGCGCAA
The DNA here is from genome assembly GCA_020368025.1 of Brachyhypopomus occidentalis. Lineage (NCBI taxonomy): Eukaryota > Metazoa > Chordata > Actinopteri > Gymnotiformes > Hypopomidae > Brachyhypopomus > Brachyhypopomus occidentalis. Next base: position 10,791,988 of record JAGXOD010000011.1, read on the forward strand.
GCACATGCATGCACACGCGCATGCGCACACACACAGACAAACACACACACACACACACACACACACACACAAAGGTCCTCCAAGTGCCCTGTCATCCAGAAGGATGGATCGTGCCCAGGAGATGTTGCTGCAGAGACAACACGCGGAAGCTTTGATTTAAAGGCTGAATATTAGCTAAATAAATGCCCCATGTTACCCCCCACACCCTCCATCCACCTTCCCCTGGGCCAGGATTGCGGAGCCATGTTTAAAACACAATATCCTGTTTTCTGTCACAGGGAGAGAGAGACAGAGAGAGAGGGGGCATTTGACTGAAGGGGGAGGCGTGGACAGTGACCCTGGGAAAAATCCATCTCTGCCAAGGAAAGGCTATCATTCACAGAAAAAAGAGAGAAAGAGAAAGAGAGATGGGAGTGAAAGAAGAAGAGAAGGAAACAGGGATAGAAAAAAAATATATGAAATGATCATAACCTTGACTGTGCACTACCCTCCATCTTGTTGTGTTTAGTCACCAGAGCCTTCAGTGTGACCTTTAGGATAAACAATGTGTCATAAACAGCTTCATGGAAGGTTAGAAAATGTGTGTCCTTTTTAAGTAACTGGTGCATCCCAGAACTCGCACAAATATGCCACTCTGGAGAGACCATTCAAAGCACTCGTTTCAAATACTCGAGAACAAGTACATTTACAGATAAGAGGGGATCATGACTGGATATCCTTGTGACCTCCCCCAACACCACACACACACATACCCACACACACACACACACACTCACACACATGCTCCTCCAGATTTTACTGTGTGGAGCTCCTAATTCGTGGCACTTAGAGAGAGACAATGGGGAGCAAACGTTGTCGCGAGAGTCGCAGGGATCCTTTGAAGTTGTGTGTGCACAAGGACAATGGGCACTGCAGGCAGGACCCCTGCACCGTGGCAACCCCACAGGGGCCACCAGGAGAGGACGCAATGGTGCGGGGCCGAAGCCACCAGCATCCGGGGGCCACCGTGCCAACAGCCTTACCTGTTGAGAAACACATGACTGGACGTCACTAAGATGGCCGTTTGGGGACAGTGAAGGGCTGAGGGTGTGGTTCATGATGCCTATAAGAGACGGGTCATTTCTGGAGTCCATAGACTGGTGTCACCGCCCATAATGGACGGTAGTCTCCATTAAAGGAGACAGTTCATATTCAGCTTTAAACTTATTGGTATCAAATGGGAGGGCATAGCTAGACATCCAAAGCCAAGAGGTTTATGGATCACTGATAAGGCTAGTGGCAAAAAAGTGGTTGAAGGGCTTTGCTTGTAGTGCAGTGTACGCTCTGTATGGGAGGTAGAGGCGATGGCAACGGCTTTGCTCTCCCTTACTGCAGAGGCCCATGCCTCACTGCTGTGGTAACAGAAACCATGACAGCAGCAGATAAGAGAGGCTAATTTGGCCAATAGCAATAAAGGCGGGTGTGCGGAGCCTCACTGTCGCCATGGGGCTGTAAAGCGGGGTGGGCGTGTGCATCCGCAGCAAACGCGTGCCAACCTGACCCAGACCCTCAGCACCATAAAGCCAAGTTGGAACGCAACCTTTGATCGCCAACATGAGGGCGAGAAAGAGAGAGAGAGAGAGATACCCTGAGCTACAGTTGATCACACAAACTAACTGAAGCTTTAAGTGCAAGTGTTTGTATGGATACAGGTGCAAAACAGGAATTAAAAACCCTTTGTTTCCTTTTTATTTGGTTGGAATAAATTATTCTTGAGACTTGCGGTTTCATCTACTAAAGAAATGCCCTCATTTAGTTTGATGTCATGTAGACAGTGATAGTAGTCACTCTTACAGCTGTAGTAACTGTAGATAAAGAGTATAGCAGCTATGGAGAAGCACAACACCAAGGACCAATGTCCGCATTTATGCAGACTTCAGACACTAGTTATTTTTTTCTGTACTTGGAGTTTTTAATAGCTTTTTTTTATTGAGTTTATAGTTTTCCCCTTTGTTTTGTCTATTGTTTTAATTAAGGTCTTAATATCTAAATGAATAACATGTTGAAAATGATGCTCAATAAACAAACAGGCACACATCTTATTTAATAACATTTTATATTTCAATTAAACAATTATATAATTCCATTACATATCAGCAAAACACAGTAAAATAAAATTAGGATTAATATATTTGGACAAAAAAATCTGAAAATAATTAAAATAGTTGCGCCCCATTTCAAAAGTTTCTTAATGTTTTGTCATTGCACTTGAGATTACTGGACAGACTACTAATAGCACTTCAAATCATTAGAGGCAATAAGGAAACGAACAGCCTTAAAGAAACGTTTAACAGTCTAAAAACAGTATGTGTCATCAGATGTCTCCAAAGTCTTTATGACCATAAAACACATAAATCACTAGATAGCTTTGTGTGTCCAGACTGCTTATATCTCAACATAAATAAGCATTCACAATCATCTGTTGAGAAATGAATGTTCAGAAGTTTACAAAAGAACCTGTGCACTTTTTGTCTGTATTTTTGTTTTTTACTTTTATGGTCTTCTGGTTGTTGGTTTAAAAAAACAACAGTTTGACGAAGCGTCACTCGCTTATCTTCATGAAACGCCATCACCACGAACTCGTATGACATCACAAACAGATACGCTGTGCACTACACCAAAGTGCACAGTAGCGCTGGTTACACTATGGCCGGACGTGCCCTGCACCCACGCATGCCCGTCGAGGGGCGCCCGCGCTGGTTTTTGTACGTCAAAAGCCGGCGATGGGATAGGTAGTTCTCGTCAAAAGTCTTTCTGATAGATTGCACTTGGGGTGTTTTTTCATTGTTTGTTTGTTTTTAAGTGTGACCACGTCACGCTTGTGTCAAGGCACACCAGGGTGTCTGCGGCCCGATGGCCGTGGGGGAGAAGGTGTAGTCCTCGTATTTGATGTCCGCAGGACCGGAGCTCGTGCTGCCCAGATGTGTTGAGGCCTGACAAAGACAGACAGAAATTAGTTCTGTCTGTGGCCTGTCACACATTGCCTGTGACACATTGCAGTAAAGCTTCAGTTAATATGTCAGGTTTTACTTCCAGAAATGATTACAGACTGCAAAAAGCTTAGGACAAACCCCAGTCAACCTTATAACAACTTACTTTATTCTATAGTGAGAGCTAATATCAGCAAATTTGCTCTCAACAGCCCTTGGTGGGGAAAAAAAACCTTGATTCAGTGGCTGTTCAGTCTTTACAGGAGTTGCCTGAATCTACAAATGTCTTTATTAATATGCCATTACTGTTCAATTCTAACTGGGTTACAGGACAGTAACAATGTACCTGTGTGACTGAGACAACAGTCTGACCAGCATATGGTGATGCTGCAATGGAGGGTTCACTCTTTATCGTGGAAGCGTTCTCTGAAATGGCCTGTGAGCTGGGAGACGTAGTGCCTGGCACGGAAGAACCTATAGTACAAAAAAATAAATCATTTGCTTCCACAGTGTTAGCATTAGCCTTTGCTCAACTCCCAAACCAAAACCACACTGGACATAGTTGCAGTGATACAGGTGATGTCTCTGTCATTTCAGCCTCCCCGTATTCCTCACCCTTAACCCCCTCCCTCTGATTCACACGGTTCTCTCGTCTTTACTGTATTACATGAATAAACTAGTGGACAAGGTAAACATTTACATGAGAAGACAGGAACACGCAGTAAAGCACACACACAGAGTGTGACGCCAGCTGTCTCCTCAGGACCAGGCTGAAGATTTCCCAGCATGCCGCACTGCAGTGGAGTGGGCCGTGGAGGGAGAGCAGGCAGACCTTACCTGATGATGCTTTGGTTTTGGGCATCTTGGGTTTGCGTTTCCTTGTCTGAATGCTCTCTTTCTTCATGGCTAGTGGTCTAGGCACCTGACAGACAACAAGAACATGGATGTGTCCCTTTAGTTTTATGTCTAAAATTTAGTTGGATGTCTAAAAGTGAAGGAGAACAAAGTGAAATTTAAAATGCACCAACTTAACAAGATTACACTTGTTATCTATTCTATTTGGTAGATTAAATAAAACTGAAAGTGTTTAGCAACTCTTGAGGGGAAGAAATGGTGGCTCTGTGGTTCATTTTGAACAGGACTACAAGGTAGCTAGGAGGGGGACAGAATCCAGGTTCTGATGTTCCACTGCAATATCTGTGACACAAGCTCAGAGATCATGCAAAGATGGGATTTCTACAGAAATCCTGGAAATATAAGTTAACAGGGCTATGCCCCAACCTTTTTACCAAAATGGAATTTGAGTTACCTGCTCCCTACCCATCACACACAGACTCAGACACAAACACACACACCCAAACACACACACTATGCCAACAACAGCACACAGCCCTAGAGCACTAACCCCATGAAGCTTCATGTAGAGACCACAAGCATTGCACACGGGCTCTCCCTCGGCGTTCCTCCGCCATAGTGTCGTGGTACTGGTATGGCAGTTAGTGCAACACAAACCGGCTCGCCGAGACGTCGTCTGCTGCAGACACACCCCAAAGACAGGAGGGGTTAATACAGACCGCAAAACACTGGCAAGTTTTAATGTAGACAAAAACAAGAGAGGTTAACGGTAATTGCGCGTAGGAAAATGATGTCAAGCGAAAGCTGCAACAGAATAGCAACGGAGAGCTGGATAACTGCCAAGAAAAGTTAACCGAAGAATGACCTTCACAAACGCGCGTGCGATGCCACGTAATACAATGAAATTTTGACATCCTGAACGTCATCTGCTTGTGCTAAGTTGTTCCCACGAAATATTAGCAAGCTCGGTGCTAATTAAGTAACAAGTAATACGCGCAAGTAGGCCACATACTCCAATTGTAGCACGAATTAATTTCCCCTGTTTTAAGCACCTTTTCTAGTGTGGGAAAGAAGGGGCGTAAATGGCTAAGGAAGGCACACTTTCATGGATTCTGGAGCTTAAATACAGTATGCTGAGCATAAGAATGCTCGCGCGCAGTGAAACAGCCTGAGACAGTAGCGGCTTTGCTGAGTTTTGAGTTGGTTCTAAAAACGGAGTGACTCAAGGACCCAAGGACAAGGCCACCGAACGGCAAATAAAAACAAAATGGAAAGGGTGTGCTAATTCACAGCAGCTGTGAGGGGAGGGAGGAAGGGAGCGAGAGAGAGAGAGAGAGAGAGAGAGACTGACTGACTCTTGGGAAACTAGACAGCAGTGAAGGTCTCTCTAACTTAATGACCTTCGGTTAGAATTGGCTGAGATAACCTCTCCTCTTCCTTTCTCGCCACAGCTTTTGCCTTCCACATAAAGCATTGTCTATTTCCCTTTAAAATCTAAAGATCTCCAGCTATGTTTGTTATTAGACGATGCCTTGAACAGTTCTTATCTTCTTTTTGCAAATACGATAAATGTGAACATAACATTTATGTACGTTGAATTTGTATTTAATTTTTTTTTCTGTCAAAAAGGCGCTTACCAGACGTTTTTGGGGTTTTATTAGAGGACGGTTGATTCCGTTCATCTTGTGATATAGGCCACATGCGTTACACAGGTAATGGCCGGTTCCGTCTCTCCTCCATAGTGGGGTAGATATAGAACCGCAGTTCACACACTCGCGGCCTTCACCCGGCAGCTCCTCGAGCATATCTGAAGAGAGATTGAGAGAGATTGATTCAAACAGCTTTTCGTTTTATTCTGGTTTAAATGAGTTTTTAACGGCCATTAATAAAAAGAGAAGCCGAAGTATCGTGCTAATAATGGGTTTTAGATAAGTGTATCCTTTTTTTCGATAACATAAAAAAGGGTCAGTTAGCTCTAATAATGCATGTTTGATATAGGGAGGATATATCAGATATGTTTTATGAAACTCCGATATTTTAACCATCTTTGCTTACGTGCTATGAAAAGGCAAATGATGTTATTACACGAATAAGTATTTTTTTTATAAATACGGAAATGTGCTTATCGAGGAACATAATTACTAATATTGTGATAATTGGGCTTTTGGGGGGGAGGGATGCATCCATGGTTAGTAAAATAACAAGATTAGAGTGGCGCATGATGAATATGTGCTTTGGCATCAATGAGGTGGAATATCAGGCGCACGCGGCGGTGAGAGGGAAGATGAGACAGAAAGCAGAATGTATCAATAAGGGAACACTCGGGGTCACTGAAGTGTCTATTAGGGCGTCTGGCAGGGCACGGGCCTTAGACGGGTGGAATGTCAATGGGGCTCTTATCAGTGTTAAAGATCCAGGGGTCCCCAATCAATCACGCGAATGACACGCGACGCCCTCCTAAAATTAATCGCTGTAATTCCAAAGAATAGATTAGAGATGCAGCACATTATTATTATTATTATTATTGATAATAATAATAATTATAATAATAATAATAAAAAACACCATGATGTAGCTATTATTAATTCGAGGCCTAATTTAAGGCCGAGTCTTTTATTGCAAATGTGAAAAAGTGTACTAGTTATACGTGAAACTTATTATGGAAATTGTATAGCCCACGTTCACATAGATAACATTACCTCAAAATATATGAGGCCAGCATCCTGTTATGGAAAGTTGTGTATAAATTAAATAACAGGCATATATTTTAGTAAGAGAAAAGGTGCGAAAGTATATCCTAGTGTATTTTCACTGGAGCTACATGGTATGCCTGCGTTTTGTGTATCAGACAATGATTCGTTAATTGCCTGTTTAGGTAAGTCTAGGTAGGGTGACAATAGCATTAAAGCTGGTGTTTCACAGCACTCAGAAACCTGCATTTTTTGCGCTTTCATCAATTCACACACAAACGACGTCGACGTTGAGAAGATTAGCGTCAGTAGTGTATTAGGAGTACCGTCTATTTAAGGATGTGTATTAATTCTAGCTTTGATAGAAAAGAATGCTTTGCCATGACAATATAACAGCAGACTGGCACAAACTGAATGGATTTCTTCTGTTTAGCTAAGGATAAAGTTCAAACCTAATCCATAGGCTTCCATTACATTTATTTAAACACTTCTGCTATAAATTCTGAGATCATAGTATAAACGAGACTCCTCCCTTCCATTCCAACCATTCTTCCCTGCGGACTTGAAAGACGGATTTAAGCATCACATTACAGAACGTCGTTATTGTTAGCCAAAGTGTTGCCATTGTACTACAAAGTTGTAATACAATTAACGATTTTTAAATGACTGTTTTATGTTATTGATTAAAATGAAAAGATCATTTAGATCTTCGCATTCCGAGTCCGAATGCTCTAAAGTTGTACTTAAAACTTGTTTGTAGAAAAAAGGATGGAAGAACGGAATGATACCTTTATTATCCTCTGTTTTAAATTTTATGATTTTGGGCCACATAGATACGCACCTAGACTGGACCTTCTTCCGGTTAAAGCTCCTTGTCGCCCTTGAAAACTGATCATGCCACCATCGAAATGGCTGGGCGTCCAAGAGGTAGCCATGTCCGGACTCATATAGGCAGCATAAGGACTGGAGTAGGATCCGCTGACGGAGCGTACCAAGGCCCCTCCGTACTGATCGGCGCGTCCACTGTTGCCCAGCACGAGCGGATTCTGGTAGGTTGTGTCCCTGCCGGTGCTGCTGCTTACGGGCGGGCTGTGAGTGTAAGAAAACCCGGGAGGAGGATGCGGACTGCCCGGATTGAATGAAGTACTGTCCGCGCCAGTTTGAGGCCAGGCATGGTGGTTTCCAAGGCCGTGCGTCTGATGGGTGGATTCGCATGTCTGTAGGTAAGGCAGCATAGCAGGTACGCGGGTGGTGGGTACATACACAGGTGAGCTCGCCGACGGATGGATGTAGTTCCCGGTGTCATGAGCGTAAGGGGAAGGATTGGAGGATAAGGCCAAACTCGAGTACATTCTGAGCACAAAAATCTAAACACTCCGTAAAAAAATAATCTCAGTGCAGTTGTCAATGAAAGTGAAGTTTCGTCCAAAGTCTTCAGTTCATTAGGTTCTTGAACACCTTCCTGACGACAAACGGAGAGAAGAATAAAACTATGGTCTCCATATTTCAAACAGCATATTTCAAACTATACTCATTCGTAGTATATTTTTATATATAAGTTCGTATATAAGTTTGAAAACATGAGCAGTCGAAATCTGGGGTGTGGTGGTTTCTCATTTGTTCATAATAAGCAAGGTCGCATGCCGAGGTGATCTGTTATTGCACCTCCTTTAGCCTACATAAATTAGGGGTTATTACCAAACGGGGGGATAAATATAACAATACTACCAAGTGAGTTTAAAAGGATCACAGTGCATACACTAAATATCTAACATCATCTTGGACAAATCACAGCCTTAGCCTTTTCGATAATTTTATCTGCAGAGTTTTGATTGATAGTCTATGAAAACGACATTAATGGGCACTCGTATCTTTGTGCACAGACATTAAGAATTACCCACGATTCCGGCTATTCCAGAACACTCCAAACTACTTCAACCGTGTCACCAATAGAAAGTCGAGTGGGACCAAATCGAAAACATAATAGATAATCAAATCGTAACGATATCTCTGATACATATATTTTATCATTGGAAACGCAGATCACAAAAAAACATTGATAGCTGTATGCACAATGCTAATACAGTTTCATCCAAGAGCACTCGTTGTATTATCTCACCAGATAAGGACGGTCGGTGATAAAGTTAGTATCCCTGGTTTCCAAGTGACTTGATTGAGTAGCAGCTCCGATGAAGGTTCCCCTTCTCTGCGGTCTCTTCTTAGCCCAAGGAAATATATCGTTAAAACCAAATAAATCTACCAAAGGCTTTACGTTAAAAGGCAAAGTTGCGCGCTTTCCTTGTGTGTTGCGACTTGTCACCGTGCCTGCTCGGTATCAGAAGATAGCTGCGGAGACCGATAATGCCTCATATAACTGTTCTCTGATTCGGTCTTTACTTTACTTCGAGTTATTTGTAACAGCGGGACCACGTGACGCCCTCCAAAGGTAGGACCCGTGGAGGAGGAGAGGCGGACTGCAGAAGGGATGGGGCAGCGGGGGTATAGCAGTGAGTGTGGTGGGGAGGAGGGAGACGACCAGTTGCGCTTGGAATCTACCTGAGAGACCTGCCTTTGCTGAATTTGCAGTGTGTCGAACTTTGGTTTTAGTATAAGCAAAAGTTAACGTTTAAATCCGATTGATCGGAGGACAATTCAGATGTAAATAATCAAAAAGAACAAAAACAAACAACGTTTTAAATGTATTAGCGAAAAGAGTCGAGAAAATTATAGAGTTTTCCTACAAGCTCAAACAGTTTACTTAAATGCAAATAATGGACTAATTCGCGCACTGCCGATTCTATTATTATGTCAGGAGTTTAATTTACCTGTCTTGTAAAATAAAACGTTGCAGTAAAATAATCTGGGCTTTCCAACGAGAGACACAGGACAGGTTTTATGGCCAGTTAAATCTGGATGAGTTCACTATAAATGCAGCAAGCAGATAAGAGAGACGAGCAGAAGCTTACCATGGAAATGCAACAATAATCACTTAGCTCGTCATACTCAGTGGGAAATATTGCTATCTTATAAGTGTACTGTTTGAGTTTTAACTTTGAAAAAATGTTGATAATGTTGATGATAGTTTAATATAAATAAATACATTTTTAGGCACATCCACTTTATATTAATTATAAATTTAAGGTTATCTTGTGACGACAATTCTATATCCCCGGACTACTGCACATAAAACACTATTTGATTAGATTAAGATTGATGGTTTACACTTTAAACGAACGGATATATTTAAGTGGCGCTTATGTTATATGTATTTCTTGCAAGAAAAATGTGAACGTGAGCTTTCTTTCGGACACGTTGGAGAGATTATCGATATTTTCGAGATAAACGAGATTGTTAAATAATTCTGTGACCTGTAAACGTACCGCGCACTAAGCGCTTTGAGAGGACAATTGACCACACAGTGTCTGCCCGGCACTGCCATCGAGTGTTTGATCACTGTGAAGGCCGAAACAATCTGCGAGTTCAGGTCACAGTTAATATTCAACACTTCTTTTAATCAAGGACGCGTTTTGCCAACGACTCAATCACCACAGACATGCCAAACTCTTCAGACCTTGTTCACGTTTAAAAACGAATCTTGATTGTTGACGCTTAGTCACAACTGTCACCTATTATTATATATTCGGGATACACCTTTGTCATAATACGAACTGGTGCACACAATCATTGGACAATTGTAATTATTTAAGGGATTAACAAGGCAACAGACCTTCACAATAAAAGTGTGTAATACCAGACATATGCAAATATATACAGATCTAAATACATAGGCTATAAGAATAGATATAGCATAATATTTTCACCAGAAAAAACGTGTTAAATGTAAAGACAAATTATATCAAGGAACAATTTAGCTACCCGACCTTACAAAATACCAGATATCACGGCGAACTACCAAAATAATAGAGGAAGACTTGGGCATCTTAAAACATTTTAAGACATGTCAAAAACTCGAATTAATGATTAATGGAAACGAACAGAAAATCCTAAGAATTATTTTTCTTTGTCTGAGGTCATGCAGGTGTGTGTGTGTGTGTGTGTGTGTGTGCACGTTTTGTGTTATAGAAATATTTGCGTGCTTTTATTTGGTGATGGGTATAATATTGGGAAACGGGGAAAACTCTTACAGAATCTGGCGAAAACTGTAATGCAAAATTAGCCAGCGTTCACTGATGCTGAGGTTAATAACGTTACTCTTTAAACCAACAAAGACTACGACACATTAATTTGAAATTATGTACTTATGTCTCTAATCAGACAAAACGATAAGTCTAATAACAACTATAGGAGAAACGATTTTTAATTCAGTCTATTCATTTATTCATTTATTGGATTGAGGAGCAGATCAATAAATTATCGTTAAACAGCTACTCTATCGTCACAGTACACAAACCTGTATTTGTGAATCATAATTCTTTGGCTGTTAAGATAAAGATATGTCATATTAGTTTGGCGATAAGACACAAGATGGGCCTCCACTGTGAAGACATATCTTAACTGGAGACACCTGAAATGAATGAATGAAAGTGAAATACATTTACTACGATTAGGCTATAACTAGTAGGCTAATAAATTAAACTTTTAATTTTATTTTATAAAATTGGTGTGTTGGTCTCAATATATGCATTTATACTGCGAAGATATATTGTATTATCACAGTTAAATAACAAGTTTAATAGCCTACGATTAACGGTGTGTGTTATTGGGAAGGGAGCGCAATTATTAAATTTAGCAAACTATATATTATAGAAGATATTTCGAAACATGTCTTTGAACCAGTTACTGAAAGATTGTGATATTAACATAATTTTGATTGTTCCCTGAATCGGAACCCCTACATTTCAGAGGCTACCAAACGCTGGGGCTAAGGCGCTGTGTAATGGTCGTCTTTCAGGAGTGAATTGCTGATCCAATGCTTATGAATGAGGTGTCTCCAGAGGCCTTCCCTGAGCGAGCCTCATTACGCTGTCCATCATGACGCTCCACGCAACCGCGCGAGGGGGTAGACAGCGCGCCTCTCCGGCCAGTGTCTGGTTAAGTAAATAACATACAAAGAGCTATCGCTGTATTCTAAATCACCTTAATATACCTTATGTATATTTCAAGAAATGTTCTGTCTTTCCTAAATTGTTAAACCATTTTTCCCCTACAGCAGTTTTACTTATTATTGTCAAAATTCCCATAGTGTTACAGCGTAGGTCTGCGTGGTTAGCTATCTTCTACTTTAAAGTCTGAAGGATAACATACTAAACTTTTCAATGTGTTCGCAGTGTCTCAGACTGATTTATGTCACTGTATGCCTTGGCTTTTCATGCCAAATGATGAGTTTTACTGTTTGTGATTCATTGTCCTGAAGTGTTTTGGGAATTCTGCCACTAGTTTCCATACATGACCTCGCTTTTGGTGAAATTGCTGCACCGGGGTTTGTGAGTCTTAGATGATGTGGATGTATGTTTGAGATTATGGGTTCACACTGTGATTTCTATGACGCTATGTTTGTATCTTTGTAAGATTGCATGACCATGATTTGGTTGCTCTTGATTACAGTAAAAACGCCTTGACATAACGATGAAGGCACAGATCACACTCTACCCTTGTATCAAGACATATTTTACGATAATGAATATTTTACGATAACTTATGTACAATTGCGTATGTCCTGGGCATTTATAAGAGACTATCATCCTAATCTTTGGTCTTTCCTGCACTTTTTCTCCTATACTCTGCTGTACCATCCCCCAACCCCCCCTCCCCCAATGTGTGTGGCGTATTCCAGGAGTCCAGTGGTGCATCATGGAGAGGCCGATGTAAGCTGGGGAATGCATTGCTGGAGTCAGGCTAATCTGGATGAACAGAGGGCTGGCTCCTGTCTGCCTGTCTGCAGCCCTATCTGAGTCCTCAGTTCTCACCCCCTCACTCCCTATCTCTGCTTCTGCACTGGGGCACAGCAGGGATACACACACACACACACACACACAAATATAAACATGTGCACACACACATGCACAAATATATAAATATGCACACACACAGAGACACACTTAAACATGCAGGCACACAAGCACACACACCAACACACACACACATACACACCACTTTTAAATAACCATCATATTTGTTTTCGTGTGGAACACTAAGTTTGGCTGTCAGGAGGTAAATTGTCACCATTAAGGAGTCCAATCCACATCATCTCGTGTGTGTGTGTGTGTGTATGCATGGAAATGATGACTTCACCACTCTGGGAATAATGTGCAAAGTGCAACATCTAATGCTAACTGCAAGAGGAGCACCCATAGCCAGCACAGCAAGGAACACTGAGAGCTGGGATGCCCTCGCTTCCCATGACCAGACACACGGTCCTACCTCATCCATGGCCTTCCATTCTCACGTTCGGCATGTGCAGACTCCACCGGCCATAGCCGTCTCATCTTTATGTAAAGGCAGGCGAACAACACATCGCGTGGTACAATTGGTTGCTATACAACCTAATACTTTTATATCTCTGTTTGTGAATAAGAGTCAACAGTCAGACAGCACACAGGGGCTTTGATACGGAACTGAAGGAGCTCACCACAGCTGTGAGGCCAGTCTGTAGTCACACGAGGCAACACTCATGCGTGTGTGATGGATGCAGCTCAGACAGGCTGGTTCTTAGGTTCATAGTGCAGGGTTTTACGAGGATACTGTTGTTCTTGGCAGAGGAGATGCTGATTGCAATTGGTCTTTACTATCTGGCCAAGAGTGACTTCAGGAATTGTAACATACTGTAGGACCTGTGTCTCCAGCAGGGGCACTTGGGTGGAGAGATGGGATACCCACTTGGTTCAGCAGGGTGGGGCTGGGCAGAGCGAGGGCATTGTCAGGGGTGTCAGTGGCAGACAGGTGTGCCATAAGTGACAGTGTTACTTACACACACACACACACACAAACACAGGAGAGGTGAGTCTACAGAGTGCTATTTGCTTGACCTAGCCTTCTAATAACATGCTTAAAATCTTTATGTTACACACACACACATACACAGACAAGCATAAAGAATGTGTTGCAGGAATGCCAAATGTGGAGAGGTGAAATAGCATATATCAGGAAATCGGTCTGGCTGGCTAACAATATATCTGGTGAAACAGTGTTATTTGTACAATACCCAAAGACCTGTGTGTGCATGTGTGTGTACGCGTGTGTGTGTACGCGTGTGTGTTCACGCGTGTGTAGGCAGCTGAGTGAAGACCGAGCACGTGCAGCGTCTTTCCATGATTTTGAACCCGGGCATCGTGTCTAACCTGACTGCATGTCTACAGGTTAAACCTGACAATCATCTAACCCAGGTCCAACACTGCTCCTCGCTTCCAGCCGCACCGCCAGGCTCCTCTCAATAGCAGCTCTTTCCCCACACCTCTCAATGCAATCGCACACAGGACCGCGCGGGAGATAAGCCGGAGCGATCCTGATGTCAGGACAGACACGGCGTGAGACATCCATGAGGGACAGGGACTCCTTTAACTGCGAATGAACCCCCACGGCACCACCCCACGGCACCGCCCCACGGCACCACCTTGTTCTTGGTTTTCTCATGAGCTGAGGAAGTCTGTCTGAAGTTAGAGCATTTTGTTTCACGTGTGGGGGCTGGATGGTACAGGTGCTGCTCTAGATGTTGGCATAACTAGATGTTTAAGCCCTATCAAAGTGCGGCTCCTCAGCACACCATGCCATGTGCTCAAGGCCCTTGGATCATTATAAACAAGCGATAAAAACGTGCAACACGCATATTTGTGACGTTATTGTTTTATTGCAGTCTGAAAGTCTACGACTGGTGGCTGAACAGGCACAGTGCTGGTCTGGGCAGATGGAGTCTGCTCTTACCACCAGAGAAAGGCCCCCATTTTCAGAAAGAAATGCTGATAATGATGAAACACATAATGCACATTCAAGGCTTTTGGTTGTGGACTCTGCATTTGTTGTGGATCTGGCAGGCTGGGTAGTGGCAGATGTGTTTTGGTAGTATGTTTATGAACTGCCACGGCAGAACGACGTTGGCGAACGTATAATGAAAGCTGGGAACCAGCTGCTTGGTCAGCTGCAGCATCAGAATGTTGCTTAGAAACTGCTTCCCATGTTCTTTTAGTTTTACTGGACCATGTTTTGGTAAAGATTAAGTGTTTTTCTGTGATGTGGGCAGCAGCAATGAAAAGTTAAATAGGGTGTAAAATATCACCCCTTTTGAAACCATAAAAAGCCCATTTACACACTTCATTTACTCCAACTGCACACACACACACACACGCACACACACTCACACACACACATACACACACACACACACACACACATGCATTAACAAAGCTCTACAAGCAGCTGTCAAAGGGCCAACTGCTCACCACTAATAAACTACTTATTTACAGAAGGTTGGGACTGGGGCAGCTATTGGAAAAACACGCCCATGAGTGAGTGTGTGTGTGTGTGGTTGATTCACTGATGAGCTTATTGATCATGGTAAGTATCCTTTGGTCACTAACCTTTGAGAGCTTTGTCAGTTACAGCGAACAGACAGAGAGCAGCAAGACTGTGCTTGTGCATGAGAGAGAGGGGAGGGGGAGATTCAGAGGGGAGGGGGAGATTCAGAGGGGAGGGGGAGACTGAGACAGAGGCTGACTGTTACATAAAGTTACGATTACACTAATGCTTCCTTTAACTTTTGTATTTCTTCATACTCTAAACTGATCATTAAACATATTTGTGTTGAATTGATCATTAAATATCCTCCTACATTGAATTTGCTTTGTGGTATTGGTCAGTGCAATATAATAGGTTCCATCTTTAATCAGAGCACATGATTTGATAAAGCACTAACACTGAAAGACTGCAATGGAATCCAAATAAGCATCTGACTCATGCCAGTCATATATATATATTTCATGACCATAGATCAATCTCTTCTGCACAGATCCTCTGCACAGAGCCCTGTTAGAACCCCCACATCCTCCCACATGCTCTGTCTGTGCGTTTCTTCATGTGGGTGTCTTGTGTTCATGTTATCTGGAGAAATTCAGACCGATGGGATGTAAGGAGCTTCTGTGATAGCATCGCCATGGTGAGCAGCTTCCTCTGGGAATAGTCCACACTAGCAGCTAGAAGGAAAAGTAAGCAAAGTTGAACTGAAGAACACTGTCATCATTTCAACTAGTATTTTTCAAGGATGCATTTAAAGGCATTATACGTTTAGTGTATTATGAGTGTTAAACCAAACAGATTTACAGGGTCCATACACTGATACGTGCCACTTATTCCATAAATCAGAAGTTTAATACTTCAGTGATTTTTGACAGTTTATTACAGTAAGTAGAGGTGAATAGGATAGATTTATGATGAAATGGTGGCATCTCTAATAAGCAATCTAAATAAAAATACAAAAGTACTATAATGAAATCATATTGAGACCCAATTATGTTTTGACTTGTAGGATCATCTGTATTAGTAAGCAAATGAAACCTTACAGCCCCCCTCACACCCAAACACACACAGGAAAGGCTTCACCTCTCTGTGGATAGCATATAGAAAGGAACAGCTTCAGGCTTGCTTCATGAGCCTTTGTAAACACAATATTCTCACACCAGTTTAAAATGGAAAAATGACAGCATGTGTAAGTAAAGGACTATTCCAGCACAGCCACAGACAGCTGTGCTGAGATTAGCTGAGCAGAGCACGTGCGTTATCACACTGGATCGTCTATCTAATGTAAACGCCTCTCGTCACACACACCATTCTGCTGACTCACTGCTGCAAGGGGCTGTGGAATGCTCAGGTGCTCAAAAAAACATACTTAAACGCACTCAAATACACACATTGGAGAAGGAATCTGAAGTACATTGCAGTAACATTGCAACACCAAAAAGCTGTGCAGTAATCTATACATGTCTGTTAGTCTCTTGATTCAATCTGAAATAATCCACAAGAGAGATGTAGGTGAAGGCTGGCCTGTTTTGATCTGCAATGGGGCCTACAGTGTGTGAGAGAGACGCAGGTCTTTTCGACACTGGGGCCTACACAGTGTGTGAGAGAGACGCAGGTCTGTTCGACACTGAGGCCTACACAGAGTGTGTGAGAGAGATGCGGGTCTGTTCGACACTGGGGCCTACACAGAGTGTGTGAGAGAGATGCAGGTCTGTTCGACACTGGGGCCTACAGTGTGTGAGAGAGACGCAGGTCTGTTCGACACTGGGGCCTATACGGAGTGTGTGAGAGGCACATTTGGAATTTGATTTATTTGCTGACTATCTTTCCAATCATTAGCAAAGGAGTTACACAAGAGTTATTGGCCCAATCAGCTTTACCTTACTAATAACGCTGAGGAATGACAATTCTTATCCGTTATCAACTCACACACACACACACACACAGTAACCACCACCCCCAACTCTTGGAAAACTAAACAATCTCAAGTCTATACAGCTGAAAAATGCTGAACTATGAACACCACACGTGTTACAAACAAAACAACTGAACAATTTAAAAAGCTTAGATATTGGTCACAAATATTCTTGTATTTGCATACTAAATACTAAAATGTACATAACCTTAAACGTTCAATTGATAGCTTTTCTAATGAATGAATGAATGTAGGCAATTTAACTACTTATAAATTGGATTATACACGTCTTTTTTCTCACTGTGATGAGATAGCAAGTTATTTAGACATCCATTCATTATGCTAAACTAAACGAAGTTAAATGGTTCAATCCCACCTTCTGAACACGTGTTAGAGAGTAATCATGAACAATGCACCAGGGACCTTGAAAAAAACGTTCAATAAAGCTAAACGAGTTTTAAAGCATACTATGGCCTACTGTAAGATGAAACGTGTCTTTTATTTCATTACCGCTTTGTGAGTTACTTTCAAGCTTCTGTCTTTCTCTTTCACTTGCTTTAATTTATAGGTGACCTATTGCACCTTTTTGTGTAACATCAATTAATCATTATCAAATATAGCATTAAATCGGCGTAAAATTGGCTAATGCTGATGTTATCGACATTAAGCAAAAGGCCCTTTAAATAATATTACTATTAAGGCATAATAGGCTAAGAGGAAGATCTTTAAGTTGTGTTTAAAATAATACCTCTTTCACACAGCAATCATTGCACAACGTATTTATTTATTTGTTTATTTTTCTCCGTGGCAAATGTATGCAAAGATTATTGATTTGCTAACTGAGGAACTCAGAAACATTTGTTTAGAAACAATTAGATGGGAAAACACTACGCATAGAACTGTGCTGCCAACTGGTCATGAATATCTTGTCCTATTATTATTATTATTTTAATTTTTACGAAGTACTATTCTTTATTATTATCGTTATTATTATTGGAGTTACTGATGCTATTGATGGCTGTCAAAACATTGTCACATCAGTTTATAGTAACTGCACAAATTAAACAAAATATTCATGAGTTGCTCATGCCACCCGATTTTATTTTAAATTATCGCAGTTTCGAGAGAAATCGAAAAAAGATACTGCTCGTTGAGGTATTATTATTTTGTTTGTTTGATTTGGATACAAAATACATTATGAATTACATACTTATATCATAATGAGTTTCTATTTTGTTTACCAGCGGACTTGTTGTCCACAAGCCGCGCACAAATCTCATTTTTACTGAAGTCAAATTATTTCTTATATGAAAACGCATAAATTCATTATTAAGTGGAATATAACTTTATAATGACGTGCAGTAGTACTGTAGTTAGGTTGAAGCCAAATCGATATAATTCGTCAATACAATATCAATTACAATAATAATCAATAATCATTAAGACGGGCGCCTTGCGCCACTTTGCCCTCTTGTAGAATAAGAGCGTGACGGCCTTCTTGCCTCTCGGTAATAGGCCGGTAATATACAGCGGCTAGAGATGTTCAATATTCTATTAAGAAAATAAATGTTTGACGGATAAAAACAACAACGGTGCAATTGCACAAAATATATGGGTACAATAGCAATAACCGATGTGGTTTAATTAACAGGTAATAAGGAATTTGTAATTGCCTTATGGTTTCCTTCAGAACAATTAGGTTAGTCTAAAGATATGACCGCTACTTTGACTAAGAATGTGTTATGAATATTTACAATATCGATATGATCCAATGGCGTTTGTGGTGTATTTCAAAAAGCAGAAATTTGTGGAGACCGCTTGGGGAGTTTCTAGCTTCAGTAGCTGCAATATTTCTAGTTACTGTTTGAACTAAATATTGAACTGAGAATAATGTTCCACAAACTGCAAGAAACAACAGTGATAAAGCTGATTTACACATATCTGCATTCTATTACCACAGAAAATATCTTTCCACAGACAATACCCTTCATGAACCACTAGATGGAGGACTTACAGTATTTACCCTGTGTGCCACTAATTACTCTCTCTCTCTATCCCCCCCCCCTCTCTCTCGTGCTGACAGAGGCCATTAGAGTGCTTAGCTAAATCTCCAAAATCATATTAGCCAGCACTTCACTAAATAACCCAACAAGCCTTTTTCATCAAATCACCTCCACTGAATTATAAGCTATTATTGGAGGCTAAGCAGCTCGTGGAAGCGAGGCTGTGTGCTGTGTGGACACTTTGGTGGACAGAAGGAGTGACACGCTTCACTTCCATACCACATCAACCGATCACTTAGTGTTTCCATTTGATTCATTCACCAACCAACATGATAGACCAACAAATTTAAACTGGCTATTTGAAACCTTGCCAGTTTTTGGGTATTATGTATTATGAACATAATAGCTTCTGTATGCTACAGGTGGGACCAGTGCAGTACGATGTGTCTTGTCCAAGAATGGTCACTTGGTCTTTCAATCTCTCAGTTCGCACCACGTTACGCCCCCTCAAGACCAAAGAAACACTTTATGCTACACATACACATACGCGCGCACACACACTAAAAATTAAGAAACTAGTCCTTCGATCTTACAAGAGTGGGGGCAGTACCGCTTGATTTCTGTTAGCTATGCCGAACATGGTCGATGAAGCAACGACTTAAAAGTCATATCACAAACAATCAATGGCGCGAGCCGACTTTGAACGGTCAAAAAAGCAGTAGCCTACGCATTCTGAAAGCCTGGAACGGCATCGACAGATCGACTATACGTGCGTTCTTCCCTCTTTTAAATATCTCTTCCCCTTTCCTCTTCCTACGACGTTTTGGGAAATATCTCCGATTAAGTGAAGAAAATTATCAAAAGCTGGGGCAAACGTTAAAATGGCCTTGGAGATAAGTATGAAAACAGATAGCATCGCCACCACTTTAAGGAACAGTTACTAGAACCGGCTCAAGGTAAACAATGACTTGTTGTGCACGGTCAAATAATTTAAAACGTTTCTCACTGAAAATAAACAGCTCCAAACTATTGCATACTGTATTTTAAACATTTAGCGAGAAACGGCTCACATGGTAATGACGGGCATCGATCCGCGTTGCTTTAGGCTATTAATGGGACCCGGTCTGGAGCGCTAATAGGGCTCCGCTTATTCTGTAGAGGTTTAATTAGCCTCGCGCTGAAAATGTGCTTACCGCGCGCCTTGCCATTCGGCCGTCACTGTGCCCCGCAAAGGCGCTCATTTCACGGGCGGCTGGGACTTGGGAAGAAGACGACGAGGCCCTGTTCATTCAAGTAAAGCGTTCATTAGAGGGCTGGCGAGGCGAGTTTGTCCACCGCGTAGGCCTGGGCTCGCGTATGTCCTTGCGTTTACCTGCACACTCGTGCGTAGCGCAGCGAATGCAAAAATTAATTAAATGCCACGTGGCTTCAAAAGGTCTGATGGAAACGGCGTTAACTCTGTGATTACGAACTGAGCGTCCTTGTTCTCGCGCGCACGTTCACAATACGGGTCTATTGCTCGTCCATTCGCAAAGTGATTTGGTATTACTTTATGGTGGGTGAGCTTGCAGTGTTCTCTATTCTCCTTTAAAATCGCTGGTGTGTCTGCTCGTCTGTCCTTGTCTCTCTTTCTTTTTTGAGGAGCGAGTCATTCCGGTTATGAACACTAGCATGTGTGTCCTATGCAAGATAAGCGAGAATACAGCAGTGCTCCTTCGCCTCCCTCAGCAAAACCGAAAATGAATAAACAAATTAATAAATTACAGTGACACCGGGGGACGCAGAGTGGGCACAGTGGCGCTACACGTGCTCCCCTCTTTTTAATGTCCCTCTCGTGAAAAGAGTAATTTATTCATAGAGAGCAGATTAACTCAGGCAGAGGCAGGGACTTTATTTTCCCAAGTTCCCCTGGGGCCCTCACGCCTGACTCGTGTCATATTTACTGTGTAATTGATTTTTAAGCGCATTCTTCATCTCGTTTGCTTTTGCCTGCGTCTCCACCCACAGGCATTGATCTCGCCGCACCCCTCCCTCCCCTTAAAGGGGGCGCTAAAGAGCGTTTCATCGTTCCCCGTCTTCCTTCCTCTTGCTCTCTTTCTCGTTCATTACCTCATACCAGAGAGAACGGGTACTGGGGGAGCGGGGGTCTGAGCTGAAGTGGGCATGGATGCTTTGATTGCAAGACATCAAAAAGTGCCAGAGTGCTGTGCTACATGAGGAGGGGGCAGCAAAGGGGGAGGCATCGCTAATCAATCCATGGATGCATTGTAAAATCAATGTGCTGTATAATTAGGGCAATCCAAGGGTAAAAAAAAATATCTGCACTGCACTTTGGCTTGTCTGCAGTCACGGGCTACTCTCTACCTGGTGTCCACAAAAATCTCTCTCTCTCTCTCTTTCTCTCATCCTCCCTCTCATTCTCTGTCTCTTTCTCTCTGTCTCTCACTGACTCTCAATCACTCATATTGTTTTCTGCCATTGAAAGGTGTTCATCTAGTGTATGTGCAGTGTACTCTTATGTGATTCCTGTGTACAGAAGCGACTTAATTGTTCAGAACCAAGCAGCTCAGCTCTGGGTTCTGATGCCATCTGGTTTGTAATCAGGAATTAAACATGATGGTTGTACTGTTGTAACATGATGGTTGTAATGTTGTAACATGACAGTTGTAATGTAACATGACAGTTGTAATGTTGTAACCTGGCAGATGTAATGTTGTAACATGGCTTTGTACTGTTGTAACAACAGTTGTAGTTCATTTAACAACAGTTAATGTTCATTTGTCCAGATACTCATGATTTTTTACATATAAAAAGGACTGTGATTCCTGTAGGATTCAGTCTGTATGGATGAAAAACCATGTTGAATTTGATATTGTGCATTCTGTCATCATTCATGTCTTGTTATTTAACTGCAATTAAACTAATTAGCTTAGAAGTCTAGACATATTAAAAATAGGTTTCACTGCAGTTCTTAAATGTTGTTCAAACCCGGTTTTGCTAACTAGTCAGTGTACATTACAGGAGAGCATGACCCATTACTGAAGAGTATCCTAAATTAAATGCAGGTAATGAAAATGCAGGTTAATGTATTAAAGGTCAATGTGTTGCTCGGTGCAGGAATTCCGAAGGCGTATTGCTGAAGTGGCATGTAATGGTGGTTTGCTGCAGTGATTTCTGGGCTGTTGTAAAAAGGTCTCTACTGCAGGCACTCCCATCAGAATGCAGCAGGACACACAAGCCCTCCTATTGTGATGTATATGTAGTTTTCTCTCTAATGGAAACCTTCCTAGTGAGCATAGGGAATGAGTCGATGCACAGATGCAGACACACTCTGGCACATACAAGCACACACTCACACAGACAAGCACATGCTCACACACACAAGCACACACACACACAGACAAGCACATGCTCACACACACAGGCACACACACACAGACAAGCACATGCTCACACACACAAGCACACACACAGACAACCACATGCTCACACACACGCACGTGTGCGAACCCATACGCTCGCAGACGTGTGCACACAAAGCATGCATGTCAAATATAAGGATAACACAACATTTCCATTTGTATTTATGAAAAGCAATTCACTTTTCTTCAGCAGAAAGGCAACATACACACACAGAGAACAATCAATATCATCTCATACTTTTAACATTCGCAGAGGTAAAGAAAGCGTGATTAAACACCGGCAGCACAGGGGAACCCTCCTTACCGTGTTGTCCTTCAGCTCACTCCAGTCTGACACCGCAGGTCTGGGGACCTACATCCTGTTCAACACCCATGAGTAAGCGAGGAAACCCCAGAAAATGCACAAAAGAGTGAATGAAGGATGAATGGGGAAGAAAAATGGAGAGTGGAGCTCCAGTCAGGGCCTATATGTATGTAAAAAATACATATCTTTGAAGAAAAATGGAATATGCAAATTTACAATCACATAGGCGCTCATGGATACACATATACACACATACACACACACAAAATATCTGCCTTTCTTTTATCTTCCCACCTCTTTTTATCAGTCTTTCCAAGAATGTGACCCTATCCAGGATATCAATATGGAGCTTAAGCAAACGGTCAGTTTTTGCACTCGGTTTAGCTTGTTAAATTTAGCTCAGAGGCGTTCCGCTGTGATATGTTATCAGCTCTGCGATACGCACCTGCTGCAACATTCCTTACCTGCAGTTTCAGGAAAGGGCCAGTAGAGGGAGACTACTAACAATCGCAAAAAACCTACTGGGCCCTTTTCATTTTAAATCGTTTAGAACAGAGGGCAAGACCTTAGTACACAGAGCACCCATATCTAATAGGTCCTTACTTACGATTTCTTACAATGTCACTTAAGGTTGATGATCATTAACTTGCTCTGCAAGTGGGAACGAATGTAAAAGATGCAGACGGAGGCAGTGGATGACAGGAGAGAGACACCACTGCTGCTTGACCCTTTGAAAGTTAATGTGATCTAAAGTAGTGTGCAAGGAAATAAAGGGCCCTTCGGATTAGGTCATGATAAAGGGAAAGAGCAATAGAACGCAGAAGTGTCTCTTAGGAGGAAGAGCGTGAGAGTTGAGCAGAGAGGGAGGGAGGGAGGGAGGAGGAGAGAGAGGGAGGGAGGGAGGGAGGGAGGAGGAGGGTGCTGGTGGGAGACAGAGTGCTGACTCTAGCCGTGCACAGCCCCCTCCCTCTATGCCTCTTTCTTAATCACGGCATTGATTCCTGAAGCTCACGGCTTTAGAAAGAGAGAGAGGGAGAGAGAGAGGAAGTGAGATAGAGAGAGAGAAAGAGAGAGAGAGAGAGAGTGTAGGGGGGTGTTGGTCAGAGGGTGGCTGACCATGACTGCAATGCAACCTGCAATCCCAGTATGCTCTACAGCATACACTGTGTCCACATTGACCAGGAGAGCATTACAAAGAATGTGTAATATTTCCAGTGATTAGTTCTCATGGTAATATGGTTAAAAAAAAACACTGCATAAATTATTGCTACAGCAAATAACTCTTACTGCAGCTGTGGCAATCAATAAATATTAGTAGTGGTCTAATTACTTTTAGGGGGATGGCAATTAAATATTAGTACCCCATATAATTGAATTAAACACCTAATTCACCAACATTAAATATCAAGAGAGACGTTTAATCGAAAGGTGTTTCCTAATACAGTACATGTACAATAAAATATCCCAGAGCTCTTTCATTTATGTTCAATTTATGTTTCAGAATCAATTCTATTAACACATATTCTGAAATTAATGATAATGAACAAAGAAACAAAGAATAATAATAATATGTTTTCTAGTCCTCCAAATAATTTTTAGGGAAATATTATGTTTATTGCTTTAGGGAACATAGTGGAAGTTTATTAATTGGATGGTGCCTTTGATCTGAGATGTAGATTTGAACGCCTGACCTGCTTGATATGAAAGATTATATAAAAAGCCCTCAATTACCCCTCTCAGAGGAATTATGGATACACGATCAATACTTTAACATCTAAGAAACAAATATGTCTGCTCACTTTCTAACACACACACATCAAATTGCTAAATGGTTATAAAAGTCTGTTTGAAGACGTAATTTTGTCATGGAAAAAAACGTCTGATTCTGCCTGTGATTTTAGATTTCGAACTTTGAACTCAAAAAGTTTAATTTCCAATATCTTGTGTGTGTGTGAGTGTGCGTATGTGTGTCTGTGTGAGAGCGAGAGCCGCAGAAGCTCTGAAATTTCTCGAACTTTTGGTGTGGTGTCCAGAACGCCCATCCACTGCTGTTCAAAAACAATCGTTTGACATTTGACTCCACCCCATAAAACAGAAAGGCAATTACCCACGCTCCTCTGGGTCTGCATTACACCCTACTTCAGCATTAAACTCAGCTGCTCTGCATGTTTGGCTAGTTCTGCAGTGCTTCCCTCAGCAGGCTGCAGGCACACGAGCCTCTCCAGCTATAATGGGTGCACACATCCCAACTGGTTCCTCCAGGTTTTAACAGATTTAGGGACCCCAACTGTTCCACCAGTTATAACAGGCATAGGGACCCCAACTGTTCCACCAGTTATAATGGGCGCAGGGAACCCATCTGGTTGCACCAGGCACACACAGCATCTTCAAAATTCCATGTTATGTGTTTACACCCACAAATACTGTCCCTTTGCTGCAGTGACCATAGCTGTGTAGGGCCGCTCAGATACCCCCTCCTAAAAAGCACTCAGTCAGTCTTAGAGGCTGCCGGTAAATGAAATGTTGCTCATGCGTACATGGGGCATAAAGAGAGAGAGAGAGAGGGAGATGTGTGTGTGTGTGTGTTGGTGGTGGTGGTGGGGGTGTGGAAGGCATGTCCAAGTTAGCTAAGCAAGAGTGTTGAAGTTTGATGCATCTAAAAGCATGTAAACTGATGCAGTGGCCTTTTGTCTCGCTTAATTTAAACACACACACACGAACACACACACACACACACACACACACACACACACACACATACACACACACACACACTGTATTTTTAATAAGACAAAAAAATAAAACTAAACAAAAACAACATCAACATCAAGAAAAACTAAAAGAGCCCTATATGCAAAAATGACATTATTCTTTCATTATGAAGACATCTTAGTCTGTTTAAGGGCTAAATACTTGTGCACAGATACACACACACACACACACAATCAGTGGACTCTTCTTTTCCTCGCTTAAAGCTCACCACAGATTTTGAAATTATATTTTATTCATCCACCAGTCCTTACAAATTAAAGCCAACCTAAAGAAGATTACAAACCACAAGTTCAAGGTAATGATAATGAGGCAGGAGGGGAGAGACTGGGGTGACGTTTCCCCTCCCGTCCTCCAGCAGCACAATCGATGCTCGCTGGTGTCCTGCTAATTTGTGTTTTAGCTGTCGGATGCCCAGTGGGACTCCATGATGGATCCATTTGGCATTGACTGGAGTTGACGTGGCGCGCAGTCACAGTGGCGCTCGGCTGTGGGAGCTGCGCTCGGCTGACCGGCTCTGCTGGCTGGGGGGCATTTCTTCCCAGAAGCCCACCTTCACTTTTACGCGTCACCCCCCTCTCATGTAATGGTTGGGGTTGAATGCCTGAACAGTTCAGGTTAAAATGAATGTGGTTTGCTGGTTGGGTCTGGAAAAACTGAAGCCTGCAGTTCAGCCCAAGCCGCTGATACTAGTCAAGTGACCTGTCGCTGAGCTGCTGCCTGGACCACAGCTGTGCCTATGCCCCGCCCCCCCGCCCCTCCCCCCTCTGGGATGGCCCTTCCCTTCCCGTTGATCTAGTTCTCCAGCCCATTGTTCTAAATGCAGCAGCGTGTCGCTGGTGTATGTAGACCACGCAGGCCTCTGTGGGACCGCAGGCTAGATTTAGCCCCTTCCCCAGCTGGAGGGCTCCTTGGGCAGGCACTAGTGCCAGCAGCAATCATCGTAGCTCCATCCTGCCGGTGTGTGAGATGCGGCCCGGAAACGCCCCTGGAGGGCACCTCCTCGTGGCCGCGTTAAGGGCAACCTTGAAACGTGACATGGAACAATAAACTCCAGATCAACACACAGGCACGAGACAGAGGGATGTGTGGGACGACACCTGTCACTCTGCGTTTGCTATATGGCTCTCTGTGGCGGCTGGGTCACTGGTTTTCTCCTGCTCTCTCCCCATTCATCCCTCTCTCCCTCCCCATCTCTCTCTCTCTCCCCATCTCTCTCACTTTGTCTCTCCATCGTCTGCGTTTAGCAGATTCAGCAGAACGGGAGTCACCGACCTTCAGTGAAGAGAGGAGGGGGGCAGACGTGAGAAGCGGGGGGAAGAGAGGGAGAGAGAGAGAGATAGAGAGAGAGAGACACAATAAACAGGAGCTCTAGGGAGAAAGAGAGATCAGTTTGGCACCTGCCGTACAGGGAACACTTTACATGAACAGCAGGGCATGGTCCACGCAGCTACAACTAGCAGCACATGTGATGTACAGTTGCCCTCTTACCTCCCCACCCCCCCTCTTTCTTCCTTTCCCCTGCCTGTGCTTCCAGGCTTTCTGAGTTCCAACAAATGACCTGTATAAATACAACCGGAGGAAAACCACCGTGGTACATTTGTAGGGGGATGGGGGAAGGGGGTGTCAGGCTGAGGTCAGAGCCCCACGGGAGTTTTACTGAATACGAGAGAGTGAAAGCGTCCTGGTGCTAACGTGCCGCGCAGGCTGGTGCGCTGGGTGCAGAACATACGGTGATAGAGTGACAAAGGCTGGAGTTGCCGGCACGAGGGCGTACGGACTTGAGGATAACTGAGGTGGCACCTCTCTACAGCCCCCACTGTCAACGGTGGGAAGAAGCGCGGGAGGCTGTATGCGGCGTGTTCGGTGACGTCATTTGTAAATAAAATAATAACGTACAATCAGAACCATGATGCATACGGGTGTAAGAGTTTCATTTTACAACACAGCACAAACGCACTCACACAAAACATCTTAAGGCTCTGAGCTGTTAAGTGTGTGGGTGTGCGTGTGAGTCTGTGCAGATTGGCGTGCTTGTGCACGCGTGTGTATAAGTAATAAATCTCACGCAGGAATAAGCGCATAAGAAGCTGCCATGTTTTATGAAACACACTCATAAGCAACACTAAGTGAAATGCATTAAAGAGGGTTGGATTTGCCACTGCAGCCATTAATAAGCAGAGATACACGCGCGGCTAATTTATTAACGCCCCTCGCCTGACATTCATTACGGCCCCCTTCACTTGCTCCGGGCAGCAATATAAAAAACGAGGAAACCCAGTGAGGAAAGGGGGCGAGAGGGAGGGGAGATGGGGGGGAGATGGGGGGGGGTCGGCTGGAGAACAGACGAGATTCCAGTATGTGAGATCCGGTCTCATCAGCGAGCCGTTGCGGTCTCATCAATGCGAGACCCCCTCAAAAGACTAATTGGACGCCAGCCAAATTGCAAATTGGAAATGTTGCTCTCTTAAAAACGCCAAACCTTTTTTTTTTTTTTTTTTAGACGTTTAAACATAAATTATCAGTGATGGGAATCAAGAAATTAACAGTGACCACAGGAAGAGAGCTTTTTAAGGGGCAGGTAGTCTACTTGCTGACAAACCAGAAGTTGAAATCTTGGGGGACCAATTAAGTAAAATGGAAGAGCGAATAGTGTTCTGTGTTTGAATGATAATTTGATTGATGCAGAAAACCAGTGCACAGCAGAATGGCAGCACAGACTCAGGTTTCTAGGTCTGTGAAAGACACACCGATTTTTTAAAAGAAGGTTGTATATTTTTTCAAACATGAAACTCAAATATTTCCTATGGTATAATATGATGCAATGAATGACACGGGTGAGAGGGAGATAGAGGGGGACACTACAGTCATAAGGATCCATTCAGTCTGCCACGCATTAATTATTGAAGGTGCACAGTGTTACTACGAGAAGCATGCAAATTTGCATCAAACGTGCTCACAGTCCTGCTCATGGTCTGCTCAATACTCAAGAATACTCCCAAACACACACACACACACACACACACATGAACTGTTTTCTTGTACTGTCAAAAGTGGGTATTTTTATCATAAAGTAATGAGTTTCTCTCTATGACTTTGATTTAACCACATCCGGTGGGGAGTAGCCTGTTTAACTAAAAGGAATGCACGCACAGATTCTAACACACACACACACACACACCACAAGCTTATGTGGCTTTGCACTAGACACTCATTGTATGACAAGGATAATTCATCACAGCAGAATAAAGTTGCCCCTCCTAAGACTCCTATTTTGCCATTCATCATTCATCATTCCAAGTCTGACAAAGCAAACCTGAAGCAGCAGGTTTTTATGGTCAACACTGGCTGGCCCTTCCACCACACATCTTCCTCAAATGGAATATAAAAGTTCCCATTCTGACCTCAATTAAACAACTCACACTTTAAATAGAGCATCAGAACAGAACTTCTGGAACCATCTTATAGCCATACATCACAAACACATAATGTGAGCTGTGGCAGTTACCACTGCTACCTTACTGCCCCATGTTACAACCAAGTAATGCCTTGTAAAATCTGCTATAGCAAACCCTGCAAAACCTTTAAGGGTCCTCAGTGACAGCGAGGGATTTGGTGATACAGGAGAACGTGAATTAAACAGCTGGATAAAATGCCAGCTTGTGAACCTTTCAGCGCCACTGATAGGCCAGGCCCATAAATTTAGTTTACATGACGTGTTTAAGTGAAGTATATGTACTCCCCCCTCCATGAGCCCCTCTCCCAGCCCTACCTCATGCCCCTCCCCCAGCCCAACTTCATGCCCCTCCCCCAGCCCTACCTCATGCACCTCCCCCAGCCCTTCTTCATGACCCTCCCCCAGCCCTACCTCATGCCCCTCCCCCAGCCCTACTTCATGCACCTCCTCCAGCCATACCTCATGCCCCTCCACCCCAGCCCTACTTCATGCCCCTCCCCAGCCCTATCTCATGCCCTTCCCCAGCCATACCTCATGCCCCTCCTCCAGCCCTACCTCATCGGTGCAGAGAGGCGTATTTTCTAACAACGAGAGCCGCAAAACCTGGGACAGCCCCATCATCTGCTGACAGAGAGAGAGAGAAAGAGAGAGAGAGAGCAGAGCAAAAGGGAGAGACAGTTATGAGGAGAGCCCTGAGGATGGAGCAACACAGGTGGACCAAGCAACAATTTGGAATACTAACAACCCCCCTCCCCCGCAACACCCCCACCCTCGCCCCTCCAACACACTCCCCTTTTCTTCGAGCTGATTTAACTCCCCACAAATATGGGAACACAATGTTTTTAGATAGCGGAAGCTCTGGCTGAGGGACAGAGTCACGGAATTGTCCCTCCCCACCAGTGCAGACGCCCCGGCCCGCCGCAGGGCCTTCGCACAGGCTCTCGCAGACGGCCGGTGTCCGGCCGAGGGCCGATGCGACGGGCACAGGGACGGCAGCGGCGCCTTGGGGAGGGCGTGTTTTATGCGGTGCGTAGAGGAGCAGAGTGGATCTTTATGGCTGAAGAATACCGCAGTCAGCTGAAGAGGCCGTATGTCTTTAGCGTGGCGGGCAAAGAGCTGCATCAGCCGTGGCCTTTCGGATGAGGGGGCCCGCATGGTGTGGAGTGGAAACAGCGTTGCATGGGGGAGGTGGAGTGGGGGTGGAGTACAGTAGGGGTGGAGCGCATGCACACTGGTCTGAGCTGCTGGTGCAGTGGGCTTGCAGCGTAGCCATCTAGACAGATGGGAGATGGAGGCAGAGAAACCGTTTGTTCTTCCACACTCCTTGGGCTGTGGTGGATGTGATCAGATCATCAGAAAGCGGAGGAAAGAGGTAGCAGGGGGGGGGTAAGGTGGGGGCAGTTGTTCAAGTGCCGGGGAAATGAACACATAGCACTTTACATTCTTTTCTTTGCTAAGCCCCCAAGTCCCACAGCGTCACACGCGCTGGCATCCCTGAAGCACGTGATGCGTAAGCACTTCTGGGAGAGGCGAGGGAATCAGGGATCGATGGGGCATGTTTGGACAGTGCTGTATTAGTATCTGCTATGGCTGTATCTCCAGCAGCAGGAAAAGTGCACGGAAGTCTATTTTTGATATCATAATATCTCATAAGGTTAGGGGCTGCGCTGATGCCACACCTCTCCACACTCGCTGGAGCCATGCAGGGGAGTTTTGCGCATCATTATTCTGAGGCTATAGCCCTACCCATGAACTGATGCGGCTATATTAGGAACATCTGTCAGTGTTCAGCAGCCTTCCTACGTTGGAAAGTTAGGTAGAATGATACTTTCATTTCTCCCAGTAGGATTGCATGACAACATCCCACCCTAGACACCCATCACACACATTTATTAATTTCTAAAATTTCATGGTGTGTATGAAAATAGGTTATTACTTACAGAGGCAGGTCTTGGAGTGTGGCAGATGCATAACTAATTATCAGGAATGGTGAAGCATATTGCTTTGTATTCCTTGGAGGAAGTCCTGGTTAACAGGACGAAAACCGAATATTACTGTCAGGGATTACTGCTAGTCCTCCTGTCCTCTGCTGTAAACAAGCAAACAAATAGACTGGACCACACTGGCCGCATGGTGTTTCTCATGCAAATGTTCTTGGCCTGGTATATGAGGTGCTTCAGCTATTTAAAGGAATCTCTGACAACAGGCTAGAATGTCATTTATTTTATGTGTTTTCCTGCAGAGAAAAGTGCATTCGAGAGGCCACCGTGAACGCTGATGTGCTTCATTCACCACTGCAGACTGGGCTTTGTGACTTTCTCAGCCATGCAATACTTTGAATCTGGTGTGTATGTGCATTTCAACTATGACAAGACATTCAGTAATGCACAAAGACTATATTGTTAACACTGCCACAATATAAGATGTTTGCAGATGTTTTTCCTCTTGACATGCTTGGCTGCAAAACCCGAGAGACTGTTGACATTTTTCTTAAATGAGATGGATCTTTCATTCCTTACAGCTATCATGCCTTGGTGTCCATTATCTATCTAGCTAGCTTGATAATATGGGGCTAATGTTTGCAGGTCTTGTCCATATGCGGTGAAGGTTAATGTTTTCATACTGCACAAAGAGAATCACATTATTTGCCAAACAATATTTATGATGGTGATGAAAAAAAAAAAAATATATATATATATATGGTATTTATATACCACATATAGATGTGGGACTTTCATTTTTACAGGTATATATATATATATATATATATATATATATATATATATATATATATATATATATATATATATGCATGTACTTATTAATTTCATTAAGAAAAATTTCTATGCTGAGTAGTGGAGAAAAGGATGAATCAACGAGTTAAGGGTCATCAAAGTTTGATTAGTGTGTCCAAAAATCATGTAGTTGCTAAAATGATGGTTTCTGGAAACAGGTTCTTTTTGGGGATGCAGTGATTGTATCACAGGTAGTCACAAAAAATATTCCATTTCTATCCATATTTTATCCAGACGCTTGTTGAGGTGAACCATTTCCAAAAACATTTTTTTTGTCCTAGGAATGTGTGCATATTTTGAATGCACCTGGAAACTCCCATTGGATTAGGATCTCAAAATCTATAATTTTTATGCATAAAATTTAAATTAGTACTTTTAAAAAAGGACTGTTTTCCTACTCTGAGATGCTTAAAAAGGCAAATGCAGGTTTATATACATATACTAATGAGAGACTTCAGAATTGTAAAGCAAAACAGATTTTTGGAATGTTTTGTTAATTTATTAAAAATAAAAATCAAGATCATTCCATTTATATAAGTATTCAGAACCATCAGACCCAAACACTTTTGGCAGCAATGACAGTTTCTAGTCTTCCTGGGAATGATCCTACAAGCTTGGCATGCCTTCCAGTTGGAAGGTTTTCCAATTCATGACAGAATTGTTCAAGCTCAGCCAGGTTGGATGCTGTGTTGGATTCAGCTCTGGCCAGTCCAGGGGCCTCATTTTAAAACCCTGCATGGATTCCAGAGTGAAAGTGTGATTCTCTACAAATAACTGGAAATGGCAAACACCATTCAAACATTCAGATTTACAGAATCTTGAGTATGCACATCTGCACGACGATTCTTTGATCACTTGTGTGCAAAGTGTGCAGGTGAATGAGCTACATATCCCACCCTGTTACCGCCCATAAATATCTGTAAATTGTCAATGCAGATTACCTCATGAATACTTAAATATGTGGTGCTCCATTCATTATTGTGTGAGATAGTGATGACAATGGCCATCTGTCTTTGGGAAGCCTAATGGTGCGCTCTGTAGCGGAAGGCACCAGCGCATCTCTCCTCTGCCATGTTGGTTACAAAAAAGGTAAGGAGCTAATGCTTAAGAGGACATCTGCTGCTGCCTGCTGGAGTTATAGTGATACGAAGACACTCAATTGCTCTGATTACATTTAAGAAACTGGACATTGCTCCAAACTGCATGTTCGGGTTGTAAGGAAATTGGATGTGTGTGTCAGTGTAATTATGCCAACCAGTATGGCTGTCAGGACAGTGCTTTAGGGTATCTGGGATATCTCCAACCTATCGGCTAATTTCCTTTGGAAGCAACTGGTTGCTAGGAATCTGAGGGTCGTTAAGACCTGTAAGTGGACAGTTATTACTTGTATCAGTTTTGCAAGGGTGGTCTCTAAAACAGCCAACTCAGTACATAGTTCCTGGAGAATGTCCTGGACATCTAAATCAGCTCCTTAACCAGTCAGGACTGCTGGCAACAAAAACCTTCATGGTCTCTAAAACGTGTTATTTGGTTGGTGCAATCTTCTAATAATGCCAGTAAAAGCCATTTTGCCATAGACAATGCAAGTTCCCTTCTAGCTTCTACTAATATGTTGTTTTATAAGGCTGCATGCAGCCTGTAATTATCCACTATTACACACCCATAATAAGTTTCAATATTATTCAGATCGGGGATTAACAGTTGAAGGCTGCAAATAGTTATTTGGAACAATAACTACGAAACCATAAAAACAAGCAAATTAACTTCTTTAAAGAAGTCAATCAAGAAACATCAGGCAAGTCTCAAATGGTTTTCATGACCAAATACAGTAGCTGCGTAATTTAACATGGATAAAGTATTTAGTTTAATCTGTCAGAGAGGAGACGTACTGCTTGAGCTGCCTACGGACAGAGCTACATAGACTGTCTGCACTATCAGCACTTGTTCGTACGTTTCTGGTTGTGTACTGCGCTACCGCGCTTTTTGTTTGATTATCGCTACGTGGCATTATGGACAGTAAAGACGTGCCTTTACCTGACTCGCCTCCTGCCTTTACCTGACTCGCCTCCTGCCTTTACCTGACTCGCCTCCTGCCTTTACCTGACTCGCCTCCTGCCTTTACCTGACTCGCCTCTTGCCTTTACCTGACTCGCCATTCACTCCGCAACACCTGATAAAGGTTTTCATCCAGGATTGCTCTACAGTTTCTGCATCCATCTTCTTTTCAACCACTGTGTTTGCCTAGAGTCATGGTATTAATCAGGTGATGCTCAGAGCTCAAGTTACTCCACACACACCATTTGGAATTGTGGCTAAATAGTTAAAACCTTGTTTCATAAGACTTGCTTCTCAAGATCTGAAAGTTGTTCAGGTGCCTATTGGAAACCTCCAATTAGAATGTAATCTTTTGGTGAGAAATCACTCATACAGGCCTGATTGGTGGAGTGCTGCACTGAGGTTGTCCATCTGTAAGGTTCTCCCATCTCTCTCTCTCTCATTCATAAACTACTGGGTTGTTGGTTATCTGTCTGACCAAGGTCTTTCATTCCCAGTTACTCAGCTTGGATAGGCAACTAAAAACCTTTTTGGATCCTTTCTGAGATGCCTTCACAAAATTCTGTTTCGTAAGTCTATGTACAATTAACCTGACCTTAGGGCTTGGTAAATCAGATCTTATAGATTATGTCCAATCAATTCAAGGCGCAGGTGAATGCCAATTAATTCATAAAAGTGCTTGACAGAAGCAGGAAATAGGATATAACAGATTACAAAGGTTCTAAATAGTTATGTAGATGCAATGTTTCTTTCATTTAATAAATAAAAATGTGTACTGTAATGTAGTATTGTGTGTAGTCTCATGTGGGGGAAAAAGGAATTCAATTTGAGATGGTTCAGTATAGTGTAGGTACGAAGAGCAAGAGCTGCCAGGTATGTGATCTTCTTGCTGCTGGGTCTATCTGCAGCTTTTCAGCTCTTTGTTCTTGACTTAGGTACACTGTATGGACAAATGTATTGTGATAGCTACACATTACACATACAAGAGCGTTTGGGCAACATGGAGGCTTGGTGGTTAGCATGTTTGCCTTTCAGCAAGGGTTTTTGGGTTCAAGTCCCTATCTGAGTGGTTTCCATGTTCTCCCTGTGTCTGTGTGAGTTTCCTACGGGGTCTCCGGTTTCCTCACACAGTAAATTGGCTTTCCCCTGAAAATTTTCTCTGAGTGTGTGTATATGTGACTGTATGTCTCCAATAAAAAAAACAGTCTGAGTGTCTGTGCATGAATGTGTGTGTGTACTTGTTTGCCCAGTGGTGGATGGTGCTCTGTCCTGGGTCTGTCCTCTCTCCCCTTCCTGCATCCGATTCAGTACTCCAGGGCACTGTGGCTTCCGGTAGAGAGTATGCTGTATGCAATTATAATAATAACAATCTTTATTTGTATAGCACCTTTCATACACACATGCAACTCAAAATGATTTACAGAATAAATACAAGAAAAACATAATAAAATAAGGTAATAAAATAATAAAATGACATAAATAATTATTAAAATAATAGAAGAAAAAAACAATAAAAGAATGCATAAAATGGCAAAACTATTAATCAGAAGAACAACAAACATAAAATGGAATTAAGTAAAATAATGTGATAAAGTAATAAAATTCATAAAAAAAAATCATCAAAGTTCCTTATCTAAATATGTACAGGAAGGTTTTGAGGCTCTTCTTGAAGCTGTACAAGGATGAAATATCTCTGAGCTCCAGAGCTTTGGGCCATAGTGGCTAAAAGTACCCTCTCCGATCTTTAACCGGGTTTTAGGAATCACCAGTAGAACAATTCCTTGCTGTTTGAAAACCTGAAAGACCTGACTGGAACATATTTAACAATCATATCACTTCAAGATAAAGTGGTGCAAGGCCATGAAGACATTTAAAAACCATCACCAGAACCTTAAAATCTATTTTAAAACTGACAGGTAACCAGTGCAGTGAGTGGAGTGCAGGTGTAATATGATCCCTCTTTGTCCTGCAGGTCAGGACCCTTGCGGCAGCATTCTGAACTTGCTGTAGGTGTGAAATAGAGCTCTTTGGGAGAGCAGATAAAACAGCGTTACAATAATCTAGCCTTGATGTAATAAATGCATGGACAAGTTTCTCACTATCAGCAGGAGAGAGCATGTCTCGGACCTTAGCGATATTTTGAAGGTGAAAATATGCTATCCTGCATGTAGTCATGATGTGTGATTTAAAGCTGAGCTCATCAAAAGTGATGCCCGAGTACTTAACACATTGTTTGGCCTTCAGATTCATTTGATTTAAATAAGTCTGAACATGATTCCTTTGTGAATCACTACCAAGAACAAGAACCTCTATCTTCTCTTTATTTAACTGCAAAAAATTGTTGCACTCAAACAGTGAGCTAATTGATTTTAGGGCTTTAGGTTCTAAAGAAATGTAAAGTTGAGTGTCATCTGCATATCGATGATAACTAATACCATGTTTGTTAATGAAATGGGGTAACGGAAGGTTATATAACCATATATAGGTTGAACAGTAAAGGCCTAAGAATTGATCCTTGGGGGATCCCACAAGTTATTTTTTGATGTATGGAGAAGAAGTACCTAATGCACCATAATAATTGTTCCCATTAAGATACGATCTAAACCAGTCTTAAGACTAAGCCACTAAGGCCTGCCTGGTTATGGAGTGGAGAATAGTTAAGGTAGTAAATGACCTGAGATTGAATAAAGATGCAGGCAAACTCTCAGTCCTTTTTCTCCTAGATTTAAGTGCCACTTTTGACACTGTTGGTCAGAATGGACAGAATTAGTAAAGCTCTTTAAATGTAGCTAGATAGCTAACTAGCTGTTTTGACAAAAACTAAGGTTAAAAACTTAACCTTAAACTAAGGCTTAAAAAAATTTCAGGCGTAATTACCTAACTAGCTAGCTACATTTAAAGAGCTTTACTAATTCAATCCAGTTGGACGTAATGAGATACTGTCTAAAACAACTCTAGTTTCTTAACTAGAGAATTCCCATCGTCTTACCATGTTATGTTTAGTCTATTTTAGTGAATCATTTTGAGACATACTGCATCATTTAGCTCAGCCATAATAAAATTTCTTACTTATCACTAGTTAGTCACTGCTTTTTATTACGGGTAAACAGCTAAATGCTCTTTAAATGTAGCTAGCTAGCTAGGTATTTAGACAGAAACTAAATCTTAAAACCCTGATAAAAAATCCCATTTAATACAACTTAGTTTCTATCTAGCTGGCTAGGGGACTTAATTAATAAAGCTCTTAAAATGTAGTTAGCAAGCTACGTTTAAAGAGCTTTACTATTTAAGTTCTGTTCAAGGTAATGAAAAAATGTATAACACACCTGTTGTTTATGGCTAAAAATCTATAGAGTCCCTGCGCAAAATAATTCGTACAGAAACACTTCCGTTGTGTTTTGGCTGGATTTGCAGCGCATTTCTGAAATGTAGCACACGCGTTATCATTTTGATGCATTTGCTTTGCATATTTGCAGCGCCTTTTTCCTTTGCAACGCGATAGACTTTCAGGGCCACCATAGGGCTCTGTGAAAATGGCACCAGTTCGACACATTGCTGCATACATACCAGTCCTAGCATCAGGGATGGAGATGCCGTTTTGCCTTGAATAAAGGTTTTTAATGAACAATGCAGTCGTTAACTAGAGGTCTGCCGGCTTTGAACGAGTCGTGCCGACATTTAAATTTTGATGGTGTTTTTATCGTCGGGATCATTGTTTCGTGTTGTAAATGTGTTTTAATTATTTGTATTGCAGGCGTAGAGCATCCAGGGGAGAGGGGCGTCGTTAGTCTGAGTGGTGTACATTTGTGAATCACCGTGGGAGATTGTATGGCGTGTGTTGGCGGGTGATGTAGAGTGAGCGTGCAATTCCCTGGGTGGTGTAGTTGGTTACAGTATTTAATGGTTTGCACTTGAGGGAATTCAACTTGGTGCAGCCGTAATCTGAGTTCATTCTTAAGGCCACCCCAGTTTTATGAATATCAAAATGTATTTCTAATTTTGACCTTCGCCAGTGCCTCTCAGCCTGCCTCCATCCTTGCTTCTGTTGTAAAACAGATGGGAGTGTTTCTCCAGGGCATCTTAATTCTACCAGAAATAATTTTAGTTATCTTTGATGCCACAACATCAATAAATGTTTTCTAACTGTGTGAATGTTTCAACTAACTCCATTCCCATTTTCGGAAAGGGGAGGGAGGGACAGTATCAAGTCCTTGAAGGCCACGGAATTGGCTGCCGCTTTTTGCTGGTGTGTGATTGGTCGTGTAAGACTTGTAGTTATGTTAAATAAATTGTAAAGCAACCTTGGGTATCTTGAAAGGCGCTATATACATCGAGCATTCATTCATTCATACAATAGTGTTGGATGAGAGGGTCTGGCTCTGAATCTCCATTCATCCCAAAGGTGTTAGATGGGATTGGAATTGGCTCTGTGCAGGTCAGTTGAGTTCTTCCACACTAAACTTACCCAACAATCTTACTTTTTGCACTGTGGAAACAGTTTCAGCAAGGCCATTTTCTGTCCCAGCATGTCTGTACCCCAAAGGTGGAAGCAACAATCGTCCAAAATGTCTTGGAACACCGAAGAATTACGATTTCCCTTCACTGAAACTAAGGGGCGTAGACCAACCCCATGGAAAACTCCCCTATAGTACAACCTCTGGCACAAATGATGGAATCACCACTCTTGGGGGATGTTCTTTTGGTTAATTATGTAGAAAAGATAAATCACAAACCATGAGACTATTATTGTGTAAAACACCAACCTTCTGGCATTAAGAAACAAAAAAAAAAGTGTTGTAGTCAGTTGTAGCCACAATTGTTTGTTTAGAGTAAGCAGAGGAAAAAAATCTGGAATCACTCAGTTGTGAATAAAGTATTATAGAATATGTAATTTACAGTTCTAAAACAAATACTGGCATCAGATTAAATCTGCTAATTAGTCTCCAGTTAAAAAAGTGCTCACACCTTGGTGAGCTGTTGCATAAAGAGATTGTCTTGAATCATGGCTCCAACATGAGAGATGTCCATTGAAACAAAGGAAAGGATTATAAAACTTCAAGATCTAAAATCTGGAGTACAAGAGTACCAAGTACAAACAAAATGGGAAGGTTATAAAAGGGAAGCATACTGATAGACCAAGGAAGACATCAAGATAGAAAATGTAAAACAACATGTCTTAAACAGAAAATGCACAAAACAAATGAGAAACAAGTGAGCGGAAACTGCAGTCAATGTCTGTGACCGAACTGTAAGATATCACCTAACAGAAATGGGATTTACATACAGAAAAGCTAAACAAAAGCCATCATTACCACCGAAACAGAAAATACCAAGGTTACAGTGGGCTAAAGAATAACAATCATGGACTGTGTGTGACTGGATGAAAGTAATCTTCAGTGATGAATCGCAAATGCGCATTGGGCAAGGTGATGATGCTGGAACTTTTGTTTGGTGCCAGTCCAATGAAATTTATGAAGATGACTGCCTGAAGAAAACATGTAAATTGATATGGGCCTGCATATCAGGTAAAGGCATAGGGGAGATTAAGGTTTCAATAAATTCCAAAGTGTACAATTAAGTTTTGGACACTTTTCTTATTCCATCTGTTGATGGATGGAGCAGGAGTGATGAAGAATACTGTGTGCTGTTAGTTAAGTCCATGACTGAGAATTCAAGCTGTTATAAAGGTGATGCAACAAAGTACTAATGATGCAGTGTTTTTCTCATGATTCCATATTTTCCTCAGAATTGAGTGATTCCATATTTTTTTCCTGTATTTACTCTAAAAAGTCTTTCTTTGTTTCTTTTTTATTTTTTCTTAAAAGATTGCCGTTTAACATCACAATAATCTTGTGGCATGTCTCTGTTATAAATTAAAAAACTGAAAGAACTCCAAGAGTGAGAGTGGTGATTCCATTTTTTTCCAGGGCTTATATTATCTCTCCTCCACCAAACTTTACAGTTGGCAGTCAGGCAAGTGACGTTCTCTTGGCATTCGCCAAACCCAGACTCGTCCATCAGACTGCCAGGTAGAGAAACGAGATTTGTCACTCCACAGAACACGTTTCCACTGCTCCAGAGCCCTGTGGCAGTGTGCTTAACACCGCTCCATCTGATGCTTGGTATTGTGCTTGGTGATGTAAGACTTGCATGCAGCTGCTTGGCCATAGAGACCCATGCTATGAAGCTCCCGGTGCAGTGTTTGTGCTGGTGTTAATGCCAGAGGAGGTTTGGAACTCTGCAGTAATTGAGTCAGCAGAGCGTTGACGACCTTTGTGCACTATGCACCTCAGCACTCGGCGACCCTGCTCCGTAACTTTCCTTGGTGTCTCCATGGTTGCTAAACACTTCCGTTTTACAACAATACCACTCACAGCTGATCATCTATATCTAGGAGAGAAGAAATTTTACAAAGTAATGTATTGTGACAGCAGCATCCTATTACAGTACCATGCTCAAATTCATTAAGGTCTTTACAGTGTCCCATTGTTCTACATATGTTTGCAATGGCAGACTGAATAGCTTGGGGCTTGCTTTAATATGGGACTGGTGGGACTCAAAATAATACAATGGGACTGAATTAAACAATTCAGTGATTAAGTGCTATGTCCCAATAATTTGTACATATAGTGTAGGCCTTAGACAGTGTCTTAGAGTGATGAGGTGTCTCAATGTAGACATGTTACAGAAGTGTTAACCAGTTCTGTGTGTCTCATCATGCACATTACAGTTTCAGGACAAAATGCTGCATTATGCTAAATTATCCACTTGCACCTTGGAAGCCCCGCCCTTCTCAGTACCAGCAAGTTTCAGGGTTAGAACGTGTTTTGTAGGGTGTTCTTGTTGGCATTTGACCTCATTTATCCTTCTTTTCAGAGTATGGTCTTGTAGTTGTGGAAAGACGTTTAGTCATGCTGATTTCACTACAACTTTCAGATACTTGTTTGGTCTGAGAAGAACTGAACTGTTTCCTTTTTATACTGAGTTAGTGTTTCTCACTATGGCAACCAAGCTGCCATTCAGTCCACATGGAAACGGAATGAATATTAATGTGTGAAATTGTTTGAGCTTCTTTCCATGATGCACCTGTTCATTGAAGTGGGGGGATTGTTTTGACTCTCCAAATGTCTTTTTTTTTGTACCTGAATTTTTGTTTTCTAGAGATCTGTTTTAATTTTTATTCTATTTGTCTTAGTTTTTTGTTATTCATTTATAGGGATCTAATTTAATACCCTAGTTGAGGCACGTTCACTAAACAGAAAACTATATGGAAAAGCAACCTCTCTATATCAAGTTTCTCCACGTTGTACCAAAAGGCCAGACAAAGACAAGGGCCATATTGTAACGATCTATAATGAACACAAATGATTATGAACATGTTGTGCTCAGGCCTAATAGGAGGCAGCAGGTTGCAGCACATTCAGTTTTCCTGAATGGCAGCACAGTAAATATGTAGCCGAAGTAGCTTATAAACACGAGAAACCACAAAAGTGAAACGTGCTCATAAATCATGCTACCACTCAAAATGCAACAGCACTCAGTGGGTCCAGCACTAAGTTACCACAAAACTCAATCTGTCAGTCACATTAATAGCAGGCGAACAATATATCAAAGCTTCATCATTTTAACACCCAACAAATTAAACAATGTCAGAGTGTTCGTGCAAAGTCCAAATTAGCATATTCTGCTAAATAGCTAGCTGTGCTGCCAGCTAGGGCTGGCCCCTAATCCAACATAGCCCTATGTGCTTCTAGTAATGTGACTATAGTTGTAGTGTTAGATGTCTGTAAGCTCATGAGATGCGGTGGGAAATGCATGAGCACATAGCCCCTTCTGCTGTTACTTCAGTGAGCCCAATTCCTTGGTGGACTGTTTTTATGTGGAGAGTAATTTGATAATTTAATGTCTTCTGTTATTGGTCCTTCAGATACTTCTAGAATGTAATTGTACACCTGTGCCTAATTGAAGTGATCAGGCATTAATAGGAAAAGCTCACACAGTTTAACAGTGCCATGAGAAAATTGTCCTTGGAAGAACAGCCCACAGAAAGTGTCTGCAATTTTGAAAGTACCCAGGAGCATGGTAGGTTCCATCATTCTCCAAGACGTTTGGAACCAACAGGATAACAATCAGTTTTGGTCTCCATCAATCAGGCCTTGATGGGCCAGATATAAGCCATTCATTAATAAAAGGAAAATTCAAGCCGTCTTACAAGCCCTCCATAAGACACCCGAACAACTCTCAGACCATAAAACGTTCTAATAGGTCACAATTCCAAGGAGTAAACCAGACACAAAGCATCACATCAATACAATACAATTCACACAATACAATTGAATG
Organism: Brachyhypopomus occidentalis; assembly: GCA_020368025.1. Taxonomy (NCBI): domain Eukaryota; kingdom Metazoa; phylum Chordata; class Actinopteri; order Gymnotiformes; family Hypopomidae; genus Brachyhypopomus; species Brachyhypopomus occidentalis. Next base: position 10,834,028 of record JAGXOD010000011.1, read on the forward strand.
GTACCAGCATCATGCAGTGAGGATGTTTTTCTAAGACAGGAACTGGGGGATTAGTCAGGATAAATGGGAAGATGGTTAAGCAAAAACATAGAAGGATTAAAGCCGTTTCTTTCCCAAAGTGCCCAAGGATGGGATAAAGGTTTATGTTTCAACAAGACAATGACTTAAAGCAAACCACGAAGAAAACAGGTGCCTTTGGGAACTCTGGCATCTCTGGAGAAACTTGAAAATAGCTGTGTACTGAGGTTCCCCTACTCAGCCTACCTGAGCTTGAACTATTGTGCCAACAAGAAATGGAAAATCTTGTGACCGAAAGACATGACAAGCTCATTCAGGTGCACTCAAAAAGGTGCTCACAAATGGAGTCTGAAATGCTTGTATGTTTTTCTTAATACATATACAAATATTTCAAAAACTGTACTGGGGTGTAATGAGTGTAAATTTATGAGAAAGAGTTTGAGACATGAGACTTCATTTTAAGATGTGTTTGAATTGATCAAAATGTAGATTTAAAAGGACATTGTATTTAATCTGTAAACATCCAAACAATGCTTGTAATCTATCTTATTAAAGACACTCCAAACTGGGCTGGATCTCAAGTGAAAACCAGTACCTCTCCCTAAAGTACTAGTGCAAACTAACATTCCCCGTGCAAAACGTTTATTTTCACCCCAGGTTTTGCCCCAAGTATGCTAATGCATTCCTGTCAGCTAGCTAGCTTTCTCCTGTCATACAACATCTATAAACGCTGGAGAGCTCAGGTGAGCATGTGGTTTGTCCACCACATTGTGCCAAGCACCACATCTTTTTGAACTGCTGCCCATGATGTGACACAGGGCAGCTGAATGCACTTGGAGGAAAGCACTAACTGCCCTTGTCAGCAAGCACAAGTACAAGCACACAGATGTCCACGATTGGCTGGTGTCACAGAGAGCAATGCCAATTTTGCTCCCTTGGTCTCCCAGAAATGGCATTGCAGTGGCATCATCAGGGCTTAAGGTAGGGGATTCCCAGTGATAGATCCAACGGCTTCCTAATGCTGCAACAGGAAAAGTTAACAGTGTAACTGGATATAAAAATATAATCTTTTTTTTCCTCAAAGCATGTCACCTAAGCTTTTATGACCCTCTCCAAAATAAATCACCAAACTTAATAGTAATGCTTAGCAAGTTAAAAAGTAACAAAGCACATAACACATAAGCACATATGTGCAACAACATCCTGGCTGATGTTGCTGTAGCTTAAGCCAACTCAACCTTTGCCTGTAGCAGGCAATGGCTTCCCTCTCTCCAGGCCTTCTTGAGAAAAAACAGCACTAAAGCGATAGATCAGAGAGCAAAGCTGGCCTGACACAATGAGCAACTGGCGATAGTACGATACCAGCTCTAGGACGCTCCACAAGTCTCCTGTGTTCTGTGTTTTCCAACATAAATGCAGAGCATGATGGGAACTGGTAAGGTTTGCAAGCCTGTAGTACTACATTAATAGTCACTTAATATTAATAAAATCTTTAGTAGACACTTATCTGGCTTTGTCACTGAAACATGCTCTAGAAGGTATCAGTTATCAGAAATTAAGCTCTGTGCATAAGTTTAGCTACTCTAAAAGAGAACAGTCAGAAATAATCTTTAGGGACCACCCATGCACTTACAGGCATGGCTGATTTAATTAATGGCCTCATAATTGGCTCAGGTTTAGACTATTAATTCTGATTACTGAGTGTGATTCATGCCAACTTGGTTATGTGGCAAAAACAAAACAGAAACTTGTGTTTCTTGTGTTTCAAATGCTTGCGTTTGTGTAGCCTTGATGACATGCCAGAGAAACAGAGAGGACTAGTGTATTATCTGAGCCCATGAATAGAAAGAAAGAAAGAATGAAAGAAAGAGAATGAAAGGAAAAAGTGAAAGACAAAGATAGTTTGCACAATGGCAAAGAAAGTAGACTTGGCTGCCAATGCGATGACAGAAGACTAAAGAGCAATGCTACTCGAGAAGGAGCAGGGCATTGTGGGGGACATGGGGGTTGGCACGGCTAATAGGGCGACATCGCCAAGATTAGGTGACAAAAGAGCAGTTGTTTTTTTATTTTTTTTGTCTTTCTGTCATCTGTTCATCTCTGCTTCTGTCCTATACTTATTTTTGAACTCCTCCATTTTTAACTTAAGTTAAAACTCATGACATACTGCACGTCCGTTCCCCCTGGCTCCTTTCCCAGAAGCAGCTCGGTACAGTGGCAGAGACCTAGACTTGCTCGTACTCAGGAGTGATGCAGCTGGGGGGGATGAGGAGGGAAGCAGGCGGAGATTAATGAAGTGATCGGGGGATGGTCCATATTACTGACAGCTCCTCGGAGCTCCCCACCTAGTCTCCTTTACCATGACTGATGACTGGAGAAGCCAGACCTCTGATAGTTGGATATTGCTGTAACTGCTAGTGAGGAAAACTAATATGCACTTTCAAACACACACAAATGCAAACCCCATTCACTCATGCAATCCAAACAACCGCTAAACATTCACTTTCACGTTGTAAATGGGGGATAAAAACAGTAAGCGTGATATTTCAGATTTTACAAAAACTAAACACACACACAGTGTCAGTGACTGTTAATGCCAATGTTGGTAAACCAGAAGATCAAGCAGTTGTATAAAGCCAATAAAGCACATCCAGGGTGTGTGTGCGTGTGAGTGTGTGTGTGTGTGTGAGAGAGAGAGAGAGAGAGAGAGAGAGAGAGAGAGAGAGAGAGAGAGAGAGTACTTTCCATCTCTGCGCTTTGCCTGCTTACTGCATTGCAGGAGCAGCGTTCTGACCACAGTGCGTGGAATGAGTCTCATAAGGAGAGGCTTTATTCATGGAGTGAGAGAGAGCAAGTGAGAGGAAAAGAATGAGCAAGGGAAAGAGAGAAAGACAGAGGGAAACAGAGAAGGAGTGAGAGAAAGACAGAAGGTGAGAGAGAGACAGACAGAGAGAGACAGACAGAGGGAGAGAGAGAGAGAGAGAGAGAGAGCGCATCAGAGTCTCTGAAACATTACTGCTTGTTTCCCTCAGTCTTCCTCACAGCCACTGGTCTGTAATAAATGACCAGCCAAACACACAAAGCTGAACAAAAGTGACAGCACTGAAACTCTCATTTGTCTTTCCTCTCATTCCATCTCTCTCTTCCTCTTTCTCTCCCTCACTCGCTCTCTCTTTCTCCCCGCAATACCACATGAACGGATTACAGATCCTCGGCGCCGGAGACACTGTGCTCTAACTCTCCCGTGCGCTTTCACGTGACAGTGATGAAGTTCCCGTACAGTACGGCACTGATGTGGGAATGTAGCACTGTAGGTCCTTGGTCCTCTCAGCTGCATTGCCTGGGTGTGGAGTGACTGCACCAGCCCCAACTCAAAGCCCTGCATAGAGAAGGTTAAGGCTCTATGTTAAGGGACACAAATGTATAAATATTAAATGCCTGAAGCTAAAGTTTAAGTAGAAGAAGAAAAGGCTGCGTGCAATCTGGAATGGTGTAATTTCATGTAACCTGTGTTGATAAAATGGCATGTTTGTCTGTTCTTATATACAAATGTGTTGATTATTATGAAACATGTTAGTTTTCACTTTAAATATTCAAAAACAATTTTATACATTTCCCTTTTCACACACATATATATATAAGGAACTATTAATTATTATTAATATTGCATGTATATGATTATTAAATAAAATAAAATGTATATTATTGCATATATTAAATTATAGGTCTGCACCATATATTCATGAGCTCTTGTACATGCTGTGTGTGATTGTCAGAGGGTCTATAGAGACTTTAGTTGGTTTACAGAGGGGCAGGTTCAAAGAGGACCTGTGAGGGACCACTACACTACAGAGACCACTACACTAGTGAGCAAACTGACAGCCCTTTGCTACTGTACAAAAGCGCAGGACTGCCCCTAATTCTGGCATTTGTATGAGTGTATACAGTGAGTGCGTGCGTGTGTGTGTGTGTGTGCAGTGAGTGTGTGTGTAACGCTCCACCAGGGTGCTGGGGGACTGCAGTGAGAGGCAGCGCATAGCAAGGTGGAGAGACGCAGAGCACCATTAACATTCTCCTGAGTGCGGAGGGTTGCGGAAGGTGGGGGATCAGTCAGCCTGTCCTCTGTGAGCCGACGGCCAGGGGGGGGTGAGAGGGCTCACGCACCCCCAGAGAGGGGCACGCGCGCGGGGCCCGGAGGAGACCGGCAGGCGGGTTACCCACGACCGTCTTGAGTGCCGCAAGTCACCAGCCACCCTGCCGATGACTTTATTGTCCCCTCTCTCTCTCTCTGCCTCTCTCTCTCCCCCTCTCTCTCTCTCTTTCTCCCCCCTTTCTCTCTCTCACACACATACAGACACACAATTAAATATTCAGTTCAAGGTAGCTTCATTGACTGTTTGGAGTTTAATTTATTCTGAACATATTAGGCTCATGAGACATAAGTAATAATGTAATAATAAAAGTAAAAAATGTGACATTAAATAATATAATAATAACAGTTTCTAATAATTACATAATAATATAATTATGTATGAAAGCTCTTTGGTCAACCATGGCTGTGTTTTAGGTGCTATATAAATACACTTTGCCTAATAGTAAATATATTAACAGTGTATGGCTAATCATTATGTCCAGTGGGCGGAGTAGTGGAGTGTGTTCCTCGCCTTTCTGACATGTCACCTGACACCGCATTTAGCAGTAAAAGGTGCTGCACTTGCTTCTCCTTCTTTTTAGATTAGAGGAGAATCGCAGAATATGTGTATAGAGTCTTCTAGGTTCTGTCTCTGCTGTGGATCTCCAACAGTGTAAAGATATTCTGCTCTTATTAAGTGTTGGTGTAATTATCCCAGTGTTCCAGATAAGCTTCTTTGCTTTGTTTGATAATTTGGTTAACTCTGATTGGACCAAAGCTGCTGCGTGGACAATAGAACAGGTAATCTCAGGACAGGTAATCTCAGGGCAGGTAATCTCAGGACAGGTAGTCTCTGGACAGGTAATCTCAGGACAGGTAGTCTCGGGACAGGTAATCTCAGGACAGGTAGTCTCGGGACAGGGAATCTCAGACAAAACTATAACACGAAGGCAGAGCCAACAGCGGTACAGTAACGGGAACTCAATAGGCATATACTACAAGTAGGACAAAGACCACACACAAAAAGGGAAACCAATAATAATTAAAACAGACTAGAACTAAGGAACAAGACAAAACCAGATACAGCAGAGAATTAAACTACACAGACAAACCAGCAAAGACTCAAACACATAGCGAAACATAGAACAAGGGAAACTGAGCCAATAAATAGCAATGATACGCAATGATACATCCAAAAGCTTAACAAGAATAGCAAACATACGAACATTGACATACAAAGAAAGACTGGAACACAAGGAATATATAACAAACTAAACACTACAATAAACTAGAAACAGCTAACTTGAATATCAAAGGGTGGGGAAAACAGAGGTGTGACAGACTCAAGTAGAATTTGTAGACATATGTCAAATGCTTATTTCAAATGCTAAATCAAAAGCTTATTTGAAATAAACAAAGCATGCAAATGCCTTTTTTGGTGGATATGATTTTTGATAAAACTGAATAGGGTCTAAACATTTTCCATAGCGCAATGATTGGTAAAAAGTAAATTCTGACTCTTACTCAAGACATCGTTTGGTAATGAAGGCTTGTATTTGGGTTTTAGTAGTACAACAGAAAGCTTCCCCAGATTACTGCTCACACAGATGCCTGTACTTGCTTGAGTCAAATTTGTCTCCACTCTTATAGATTAGGGATATAAGGCCCATGTTTCAGGCTTCAGGAAAGCGGCCAGCTTGAAGAACCAGATTAAGGAGTGTTAGTAGGGCGTTGTGCAGGTCAGCAGAGCGATTCTTCCTGATCTCAGCTCTAATGCTGTAAGGACCACATGCATTCTTTGATTTCAGGTATCTGACAATTGTTAACTTTATGATCTATGATTTATAAAAATATAAGTAAATATATTTAAATTATGCAAAAATAATGTAGTTTGTAGGTGTCATTGGTTATTTAAGATTATTTAAGTGCATTTCCAGTTTGAGCTTTTTTGAACTGGTTTTGATTAATAGAATCTTCTATTTCTTTAAGGGTTTTGCTTATAATGATTTATTTTGCTATATTTTATGAATAATTTTCTTGCATGTGTTTCACAGTATTTTTGTGTTAGTACAGCCTTTTGTGATTCTGTGTGATTGCCACTGTATACACATCTATCAGATCACATATATCTAGTTCTTCTCTTGCTATTTCTTTTCTTATGAAACAATTTTTGCTTCTGAGGTCTTTTTCCTAATGTTTTTGTTTGATAGCAAAATTTGCTTTGATTTCAGATTTGTTATAATTTTGCTATTTGTTTAACTGCCAGTCTTTATTGTTACATTGGAACTGTGTTATTAGAAATGTGTTAATAAAAACATCAATCTCCACAGAACTAATTGCACTGCTGAATTCAGACTAAATTCAGAATTCAGACACACTCATTTGGCAGTGGTCTGATAAAGGTAAGACTGCTCTGATAAAGGTAACAGTGGTCTGATAAAAGTAAGACTGATTTGATAAAGGTAAGAGTGGACTGATAAAGGTAACAGTGGTCTGAATGTGAATGCACTGCTGTAGGAGGCATCCCTGTCAGGAATAGCACAGTCTACTCCACTAGACCTGAGAACTGAGCAGGAAGTGAAGAAGCCTGACGAGACTCCTCAGATCCCCCCATTAAACACATGCAGACGTGGGCCTCCACAGGACCACACTAACCCCCCACCATCCATATTTACCACAGTGCCAGGGTTGCTGCATTTTGATGTTGTGGGGCTCATAGGGAAGCCTCTCTCTCTCTCTCTCTCCCACCCTCCCTCCCTCCCTCCACCTGCAGCATGGGGCACACCCGTCGACCTGTCACGGCCTCTCCTTCCCCAGTAAGAACCAAGCCTGGCCGTGGCATATGGCGGCAATGCCTTGGGAGGCCGTGAAAATGAATGACTTCACAACATGATCGAGAGCACACGAATCGAAAACAAACTCGCCCCCTGGCCTACGATCAGACCTACACACACACACACACACACACGCGCGCAAGTGCGCACACACACAGAGGAACTCACACATGGACAGGAATCACACACACACACAGTAGGGCTATTTTGGTCCCCTGTGAAAGTTTAGTAAACTCAGCTGGCCCCCTGGCCCGTATCTTTCAGGCCTGTGGTCGTGCGGGCACAGAGCTAAATCATGAGCTGACAGGGTCCTTTCTGTTTATAGCTGCCCCCTGTGTAACCAGCCCAGAAAAGGGAAGAGGAGAGGCGACAGCCACACACACACACACACACAGCCACCGACATGCTCGCATTCACACACTCACAAAAACACATGCACATACACACACTCACACATCGAGACAAAGGCACCCGCGACCCAGTATACACACTGGCTTAGTCCACTCTCCCCACACCTGCTCAACCAGCATGTTGCTCACACTATACACTGTACAAGCACCTTTCACTGCGGACACCCACTGAGATCATGCTGTGATTACACAAATGTGTGATGGCATTAAGCAACAAGACATGTACCAATATCAATAATTATGCACTAATTATGTACCACTAAAAACCCAGACAATGGCTTGATATCAAATGGGTTTAATTCAACAGGCTGATTAGTGTGTGTTCTGCTAGAGTAGTAATGACCAGGTGAGCCGCCATAAGGAAGGGAAGGGTTTATGTCAGCCAGCCCTGCGGTGAATAGTGGTGATATGAGTGAATCCATCAATTATTATAAGCTAATTATCATTATTATTATCATGACATATGTTTGCACAATTATCATGATCTAAGTACACAACTCAATTACCAGCTAAGTCAAATAAAATGAACCAAAGCACTTGTTACTGGTCCTAATGTATCCATGGAGTATAGGCTTTCCCTGAGCTGCACAAGTGAACTTATCCGTTTACACTGAGATGCAGTGTGTGTGTGTGTGTGTGTGTGGTAAGAGGTGTAAAGATCTACCAGACAGATTTCAAATAGATAGGGACATAGATAGGGTGAACATGTAATTATTATTAGTCACACACACACACGCACATACACACACACACACACACACACACACACACAAAGTATCATGAATTCAAAGTCAAAGTATCATAGATTAATTTATCCATAAGGAACAGGAGAGGTACATGTATAGCCAGTAAAAAGAATCTTTACACACACACACACACATACACAGCACCCTTCTGCTGCATATAGCAGCATGTGGCAGGTGGCATCATTAAACTGAGCTAACCCACTCATCACCTGTCTGTGAAAACATCTGAACCATGCACAGGACTCAGGCCCTGCTGCTGGATTGGCTCTGTGAGTGCCCCTGATTGAGATCCTGCTGCTGGATTGGCTCTTTGCGCGCCCCTGATTGAGATCCTGCTGCTGGATTGGCTCTGTGCGCGCCCCCTAATTGAGATCCTGCTGCTGGATTGGCTCTGTGCGCGCCCCCTAATTGAGATCCTGCTGCTGGATTGGCTCTGTGCGCGCCCCCTGATTGAGATCCTGCTGCTGGATTGGCTCTGTGCGCGCCCCCTGATTGAGATCCTGCTCCTGGATTGGCTCTGTGCGCGCCCCCTGATTGAGATCCTGCTGCTGGATTGGCTCTGTGCGCGCCCCTGATGGAGACCCCATTGCTGGATGTTTCTGTGCGCGCCCCTGATGGAGACCCCATTGCTGGATAGGCTCTGTGCGTGCCCCTGATGGAGACCCCATTGCTGGATTGGCTCTGTGCGTGCCCCTGATTGAGACCCCATTGCTGGATTGGCTCTGTGCGTGCCCCTGATTGAGACCCCATTGCTGGATTGGCTCTGTGCGGGCCCCTGAACTATTGCTGTTCCAGAGTACAGGGTCCAGGCACAAGTCAACCACACCCATCAGACCTGCCTCCCCCACAATCACATCCATGGGATTGTGGATCATTTTTCACATGTCCCTTCACAGGGTCAAATGCATTTGGACTCCATTTGCTAACCGAAAAGTACAGAGCAGGGCAGCGTGTGTCACAGTGAGGAGGAGTAGAGGGCAGCTGGAGCTTTCGCTCTCTCAGACGAGGAAGAGGATGAGGAAGGTGTGGGGCGTGCAGGACGCCTGCACCAAACATCTGCCACCACCATCAATCTCTATTACAAAAAGAGTCAAAGGCAGCAGCATTCAGCCTCGACGGTAATAAAGTTCCACATCGAGGGAATTACGGGGGAACAAAAAATCAATGCAGTTTTGACAGGAAACATATGTAAATAGCTTTGAAATTAATATCCGAGGAGCAATTTTTTAAAATAAGGGCAAAAATCTCTCTCGTCTGCTGTAGGATGTTAGACGATGTTAGAGTTTGATGTTGCGGTTATTTTTTTACTCTGATCAGTAAAATTCTTTGTGAGACAAGCCAGACGAACATGGCTGGTGAGTTGGACCAGCTAAAATTGAGTTAATACTGGCAAGTTTACAGCTCTCCCTATAAAATCTGACCTTGGGCTGCACCTCGGCGTTGCGAAGGCAGTTGTCCTGCAAGTATTTCATTTAAAAACACACCTTAAGGTTTCTCTAAGGCCACTCTCCCCATTGTAACCTCACACTCCTACTATAGAAAGCCATTTAGCTTTTCATTTAGCCTACAGACCTGGGGGATTACATTCATAGCGCGTGGTACTGAGGTAATGGTCTGATGCTTTGAGCCACTCTGAAACACACCATGACTACAGACTACAGTGTCTCATCTGTCTTCTTAGTGCCATAACATGGCATGGTCTCGTTTTTGGGCACTGGTGAAATATTCTGTCTCTTACGTAACAAACGGTGGTTTTGGCCAAAGTGCGTTGGGTCCAGTGTAAAATTTTTAGTCCGTGTCTTTAACATTTATATTGTCTCCTGTCAGGGATCGAGTGTGTTGTTTTTGGTCCCAAGGACCTTCTGACAGCACATAATACAGCTGCAGTCCGAACGCACCAACATGTCCACGGTTAAACAAAGCTTCAGAAGCGAAACCATGTGCACGTTAGCCCATCATTCAAGAGTCTTGTTAGCGTCCCTGATCCTGGAGAGGGATGGCACGGGTTGGGGCAGAAGGGAGAGGGCAGCACCCCCTTACAGAGACAATTGACCTGCCCCCACACCCCTCCCCCACCTAGCTCCTTCTGAGAAAGTACTGTAAGCGGTCAAAGCAAGTGGGGAGCAGCACTGAAATGGTGTGGCCCTACGCAGGCACTTCTGCGCTCATAGGAGAATTGAGGAGAAGCCATGTGTGTGTGTGTGTGTGTGTGTGAGGGAGAGAGAGAGAGAGAGAGAGAGAGAGAGAGAGCTATGTGGAGGCTGGGTCACAGGGCAGTAGCAGTTGTGCTCCTCTGAATGTAAAGCATGTGGCCGTGGGAGAGGAAGCAAGCTCCTCTCCACAGCAAAAGCCTCCTGAGCTGAAAGAGGTACAGGAACAGGGAAGGGAGGAAAGAAGGAAGGAAGAAAGAAAGAAAGGCTGGAAACAAGGGCAGAGCGATAGAGAGCCAGAGAGAAGGTGCAGATGGAGGAAAAGCCGCTCTTGATAGATGACTCGCTCCGTTCGGATGCAGTTTTGCCCTGATAAGGGGGCGAAGGGTAGGAGAGCAGGGACAAACCTAGAGAGGAGGAGTGAGAGAGAGAGATGGGAGAAGAGATGGGGGAGAGAGAGACAGGGGAAATATGGATAGAGAGTGAGACAGAAGGAGATGGAGAGAGAGAGACGGGTGAGGAAGAGCTGGTGAGAGGCAGGGGACTGTGGGGAGAGAGAGACAGGGGGCTGTGGGGTGAGAGAGACAGGGAGGGGAAGAGATTAAGGAAGGAATCTCGTGCCAGTGACGTCCTTCCCACCCCATGCAGACTAAACTCTGAAACGTGTGAGGATTTCTCAGCCCTTCAGGTAGAAAAAATCTCCCTGTAATCCATCACTGCTGTGTTTACTTTTAGAGAATACAAAAAATATTTTCTTAACTTGCAGTTTTAAATGTAAATCTAAATTAGGTTAGTGCAAGTCAGACCACTTGAGAAAACTGAATTATTTGGATATATAGGACACATAATGCACGCACACACACACACACCTTCTACCCTGTCAGATTTACAAGAAATTCCTCTGCCCACGATGAGTAAGGAGTGGAAGCAGAGTAGCCGGTAGCTAGCCAGTCGCAGCCAGTTGCAGCCAGTCACAGCCATCCACCTGATCAGACTAAAGAGCTTTGGACTACATTTGTCAGAAACGTAATGAAATGACACAATCCCCCAAACCTAAACTCTCCTATGCACAACCGCACATCTTTCAATTTGAAAAGATGTGAGGCCATTTTCCCCTCCTTTTCTCCATCCTCCCTCTTCCTCCCTCTTTCCCTCCCTTCCACTCTCTCTTCCAGCTCTTTTTCCATCACTTCTTCTCTCTCTCTCTCTCTCTCTCTCGTTCTCTCTCTCCCCCAGATCGAGGCCATAGTGAACTCAAACTTGTGAGCGTCCCCATATGAGGTGAGTGTGTCTGCTGGCATTGCAGACGAAACGTGGGGGTTGACAGGGATGTGAAGTGCTCTCCCTTCTGCGCTACACCTTTCTCTACACATCTCCTGTTGTCTCAGTGTCTCTCACACTTCTGCTTCCAAAACGTTAGCCTCCACTCAGACAGATGACTCAAAACACCTCACTTGACTCTCAGAGCAAATCAGATACGGAGTGTATAATAAGGTCGCTTACTTTGTTTTTACCCGATGGAATGTCATTATGTGGTTATGTCATTTCTTTGGCCTGGGCCATTAACCTGCTCCTCCACTCCTCCTCTCCTCTCCTCTCCTCCTCCACTCCTCCTCTCCACTCCTCCACTACCTCACTCCCTACTCCTCTCCACCACTCTTCTTCACTCCCCCACTCCTCCTCTCCATTCCTCCATTCCCCCACTCCACTTCTCTACTCCTTCACTCCTCCCCTCCTTTCTTTCCCCTTTGCCTAGTCTGAATTGACTTTATTTTACCCAGTCAGGACAGGATCCTGATCAGAATATTCATAAGTTATTGATCCCGTTGGCCACTAAGACCACCCCATATCTCTTTTACTATCCCTCCCTCTCTCTCTCTCCCTCTCTCTCTCTCTCCTTCTCCTTCTCCTCTCTCTCTCTCTCCTGCCATCATCCTGACCCTTTTTACCCAGCCCCACTTCTTTGTCTTTTTGGTCTCGTTTTTAAGGACGGGGTCAAATGTTAACAGATTAGAATGAGGAAATGCATTAAAGGTGCCAAAGGTGTAAAGTTTTTTTTTTTAATGGTGCGCGCAGGTTCACCATTACAGCTGGCTTTCTGTGAGAAGGGAGAAGGCCCATGGGTTGATGGGAGAGGGGAAATGGGTGGAGTGGTGTTGGTGGAACGGCCAAGGTGGATGTACCCATGATGAAAAGGTAGGACTGCATATGGAGTTATGACACAATCACTCAGTCAGCCTCTCACCCAGAAGGCTTAGGGGTGCCTGTGTGTTGCCTATTTATGAAAAAGCCTTTAATGTAGCTAAGCACAGCATAGCTATTTGGTTATGCTCTCCGCCAAGTCCGGAACACACACACACACACACACACACAAAACCCTCAGCAAAACATTTCTACATCTATGCATACCAATACAAGATACAGTATATCCCATCTATTTATATTTCTTGCTGAACCCACACGTTCCTATTTTCAGAAGCCACACTAATGCCCAAACAGCACTTTCAAACACAGACCGATGTGTCTCCAGGGCAGTGTAGAGTGGTATCGTTTTTTTAACGGACACATAAGCCTCTATCTGGGACAGATCAACAGGCGTGAAATGTAGAGGGGAGACGTTTTCGGATCTAAACTGAAGACTCTAATTAAACCTTTAAACGCTCCACTGGCTGCACTCAGCACACGCATGTCCTGCTATCCAGAGCGCCCACACCACACTTAAACAGCCATTTAATCCCATGCAATGAATTGGAATTCTTCCTCTCTCATTCTCTGTCTCTCTTCCTCTCTCCCTCCCTCCTCTCCTCTCTCTCTCTCGTTCTCTCACTTGTCCAAGTGGCACTTAACTGTAATTGAATCTGTGATATTACCAAGCACAGCTTTTCATGCTAAGAAAAGAAACAGGAAGTGAAATGATAATAGTTCCCCTAAAACATTAAACCGGTCAGCTAAGTTAATGACTAAAACACTTACCTTTTTTCCCCTAACATTTGAGGAATTCCTCCTCCATCTGGACCTAACCAGACACAAGCACGTGTTCCCTCTGCAAGAGAGAGACAGTGGTGCACTCATCAGAAGGAGTTCACTGGGGGAGTCACACTTTGAGATAGTCCAACTATGTCCAGGACCGCACATCCAGAAAACACGCATTCTAAAAGTCATTGCTCTTCTAAAATTATTTGCTGGACACTGGACATTTGGACATTTTCTTGAATAAGGAAAATATTCAACAATTCTGATGACATTCATCTTAATGTTTGATGGTGTGGCATTATGAGACCATAAAACAGAGAGACAGAGAGAGAGAGAGAGAGAGAGAGAGAGAGAGAGACTTTTGTGGGCTTGTTTACAGGGTGGAGGGCAGCAGACCCTAAGATGGTGTCTAACTCCACCCACATCATCAGTTTTCATGTTTGCTTTGATTGTCTGTCAATCACATGATGAGCAGAACTGTTCTGCGCTGCTGCGTAGCTTATGGTAGTAGGACTGCTTGACTGGCAAATCTTAGCAAAATGCTTTATCTAGCCAGTCTAAAAATTCTTCAGATTGTCCATTCCATTTGAAAACCAGTAAGTAAGCATTTCTTCCCCGTCTAGGGTATCATGCAGCAGATTCCTTATTCCTGGTCACATTAGTGGTAGAGCATCCAGACGCATGTGGGAGAAATGATTCGGTCTAGGGTTTCCCTGCAGTGATTACAGTGTAGTGAGCTTGATGCATGGCAAGCAGCAATGTATAGCTAGCAGAGCCAGCAAGGTGGAGTGTGTGTGTTTGTTCTTTGTTTGTGTGTGTGTGTGCGTGTGTGAGCAAGGTGAAGAGCGCATGTCTGCTCGAGTGGATCAGTTCAGTGGTGGCAATGAAATGTGACAGGCACAACCGTTAGAGGCCGTGCAAAAATAGTCACCATACGGCCACGACAAGCATTGGGTGACAGAGCCAGAGCAACACTTCTGACTGTGTGTGTGTGTGTGTGTGTGTGAGAGAGTGTGTGAGAGAGAGAGAGAGGGAATTTTACAGTTTACATTTACATTACCTACTTTAAACCAAAATGTCTGTACAGAAAGAGACAAAAATATTCTCACTGTATTCTCTGTGCTTGAACTACCAGTCCACTGAATAGAAACCATGCAGAACTGACAGTAAGACCTCACAAACATGCGTGACAGTGTTGCCTGGCCAGTGGGACTTATCCAGGCTGGGTTAAGGTTGTTCAGCCCTGTCCTAGTTCAGTGTGTTCCTGCAGTCCTTTGCTATTAAATACCAACACTGCTAACCCATGTCTAGTGTTATGGAGAAAACAAGTCCTGCATTCTTTTAAAATCACATCCTTCTAATCACATTAGAAGAAACATTAATAGTGTAATTAATATACAATGTAGCAGCTAGAGAGGAGGAGCAGGCCCTGTTGAAGGTGATGCCGTGTGCTCTTCATCTTCCTCCACGTCCACAGCAGCAAGACTGTGTACTGCTGGCACACTGACGTGATCTGACGTGTCTCTCTGAAGCTCTGGTCACCCGAGGAACATCCACACACAAGCACACACACTCACTGCAGCGGGAACACACACACACACTTACTGTAGGAGCACACACAGAGACACAGGTACACACACTCACTGCAGCGAAAATACACACACTTACTATTGGAGCACATAGAGACACAGGTACACACACTCACTGCAGCGAGAACACACACACACACTTACTGTAGGAGCACACACACACACAGAGACACAGGTACACACACTCACTGTTTAAAAATACACACACTTACTATTGGAGCACATAGAGACACAGGTACACACACTCACTGCAGCGAGAACACACACACACTTACTGTAGGAGCACACACAGAGACACAGGTACACACACTCACTGCAGCGAAAATACACACACTTACTATTGGAGCACATAGAGACACAGGTACACACACTCACTGCAGCGAGAACACACACACACTTACTGTAGGAGCACACACAGAGACACAGGTACACACACTCACTGCAGCGAGAACACACACACTTACTATAGGAGCACACACAGAAACACAGGTACACACACTCACTGCAGCAAAAACACACACTTATTGTAGGAGCACACACAGAGACACAGGCACACACACTGCAGCGAAAATACACACACTTACTGTCAGAGCACACACAGAGACATGGACACACACTGCAGCGAAAATACACTCACTGACTGTAGGAGCACACAAAGAGAGATGGACACACTCACTGCAGCGAAAATACACTCACTTACTGTAGGAGCACACAGAGACATGGACACACACTGACTGCAGCGAAGCACACACACTTACTGTCAGAGCACACAGAGACTGTCAGAGGCGCACACACTCACTCTAACATAAGCAAATACAAACATACATGTACACACACTGCACGGAAAGCACACAGAGATACACACACACACACTCTGCAATAAAGGCGCACAGACTTACTGCAGCATAAGCACACAGAGACACAGACACACACACTCTTACTGCAATACAAGCACACAGAGACACATGCACACACACTCTTACTGCAATACAAGCACACAGAGACACAGGCACACACACTCTTACTGCAGCACAAGCACACACAGAGACACAGGCACACACACTCTTACTGCAGCACAAGCAAAGAAAAAAATCCCTTAAACACTCAAATACTGAGAATGCACACTTTGGTGCAGAAGCACTAAGGGGTATAGATAGGGTTGGAGACTTAGAAGATAAATCACATGGAGAGAATGGCACAGAGAGAGAGAGAGAGAGAGAGAGCAGCATACAGTATACGTGTACACCCCTGTGCAATATCATATAAATGTCAACATTGTTTCACCACTCAATAATTGCAAAATTTCTAAGTTGACATGTAGAGTATTTTCTCTTATGAACAATCAAAACCAAATACTTCAGAAAGACGACATTTAAAGTACTGGCTTGAAAGTAGGAACTCAATGCAAGAAACGTGAAAACACCTGTGATCACTGACATAAAACTGATGACACCTATGATCTCCAGGTAGCCTAACTGCATCAGCGTGGCTATAAAATAACCTGGGAAGAGCAGAGCTTCCTGAGTTTCTGTCTGAAGGGCTGTGTACACCTGCACGCCTGCATCATGATTCCACACGCAAACGAAAATCGGATTAAAAAGTAAAGACAACCTAAAAGAAAAGGCTTGAAAAACATGGGTGAGGAGCGGCGCTAGCAGTGGTGCTAGCCGGAGCGGAGCTAGCCGGAGCAACAGCGACTGTCCTCCTGAAGGACACAGAGCGACTAGCACAGTCTTACTCCCGCACAGGCGAGTGCTTCCAACCTGGAGTGTCTATGACATCGGACAGTGCTTGCTCTTCTGCACAGAACTACAAACTTTGCTGAAGAAAATGAAGATGGCCAAGATACATTTGTTTGGCTTGAACCCGGCGTGGACCGCCACAGTGGATCTACAGTTCCGCCAGTGGAGTACCGGGGGGTGTTGTGGGGCTGTGTGAGGGTAAAAGATGCTGGGGAGATGTTGCCTCTAGATGGCATATACCAAAACGCTGCCTGACAGGATGGCTCCAGTCTCAGGAGGCTTGGCAGAAGAAGAGGATTCCAAGTGAAAGCTATGACCTGGCCAGGTATGTCACCTGACGTAAATCCTGAAGGTGGACATACAAAGGGTTAAGAAAATAAGATATGAATCTCAGCAGTGAAAGGTGAACTGACATTTGTGCCATTGTGTACTCGCTGTGGGGTCTGCATCTGATATATCTAAACTGTTAGTTTTAAATGAATGTAAGAACAAATACCCTTCAGTTTGGAAGCAGCACGTACTGTAAAATAACGATGAATCATTTAACAGGGTGCACTCACTGCTGCTGTGTATGTTAGCTTTTGGAGGAGATCCTGCATCTACACAACCTGCCATAGACCTCCAGTGAATTCCAGCTCACCATAGACCTCCAGTGAATTCCAGCTGTTTCTCTCTGCTTGTTCTCCCTCCAGCCCTAAAGCAGTGTTTTCGGAACAGTTTCACCTCCACTATGCTCTCACACCAGTTACACACACACATACACAGAGTCCATACTGAATGTATTCACTATAACTTTCCCAGGTGTGTTGGCAAGCCGTAAGCATAAACTTAATCTGCCCTCTGATTCTCTTCCATCTCTTGCCCTGGTCCAAATATCAGTAATGTGTGCTGTCTTTCCTTTTTTAAAACCATGGCAGCTAAAAGCTGAGAGGGCTTGTCATCTCACTCTGAGAGGACAGGACCTCACACTGGGACGACAGGTCCTCACACTGGGACGACAGACCCTCACACTCACACTGGAGGCAGCGTTTGGGTTTGTCTCACTGGCTTCCATCGTAGCTAAAACACAGACCCCCCTCTGACTGAGAAGCTCTTTCACACTGGAAATACACAGATCACAGTCAAGATGCAATGTTTCCTTTGCTCAAGCTATTTATGGGTCTTTTTTGTCTCTCTCTCTATCTCTCTTTCTCTCTCTCTATTTCTATCACGTGCTGAATCTCACTAATTCCAGGACCTTGAATAAAATGTTAGTGATAAATCAAAGCTGCCACTGCAAAAATACACACAGATACATCATGGCATTAGTGCACACACATGCACACACACACACAAACACGCACATGCACACACGCACACACATTCACGCACACACATTCACGCACACACACACACACACACAAACATAAATATACATCATACCATTAGTGCTCTACTTTTATTCATTTTTCTTTTCTCATACCTCACTCTGCCTCTCCCTCCATCTGTAATGTGCTCCCCCACAACATGAACACACACACACACACACGTGTCAGGTATTAAAGGGTTGATCGTATCTGTATTGTGAGATGACATGGAATGAAAGGAGAACAGGTTGAAGAGTCAGGCGAGGCTATGAAGTATCTCCCTCAGCGAAGGCTACAGAAGCTTTCACAGGAGTGGACGAGGAGGTGATGTCACAGCTCCTAGCCTGGAAGTGTGTTAATCTTACTCCAGAGTGAAGGACGGGTCTCCTGTGTACAGTGAACTGGAGAGATGTTCGAAGGATGTAGAGGCATCTGTGCATTTGAAGTAAAATGCCACTCATATGAACACCCACACGCGCTCAAGGCATCTCGTAACAGCACAAATAGGCAGCCCTTAACTTCACACTGCAGGAGGGAGACAAATAGAGCAGAGGACAGAGAGTGAGAGGCAAGAAACACAGAGGACCCTCCTGGTCACGTTTGGGCCGCGCTGTGAAACCAGACAGCGCTTACATCTTACGTTACCAAAGGGATCTAATTAAACACACCCAACCCATTAAAAACACTTGGACGGCATCAGCTCACAATGACTGATGGCAAAAAGAAACTTACTTACACACTCACACATACACGGACATGCGTGTGTACATGGAGAGCATATCTACATATGCGACCTACATGGAAACACATTAAAAGTCCGGAGTCTATGCAGGTAGACGTACAATCACTGGGTGAGGATACTTTTGAGGGGGAGGAGGCAGGGGAGGAGCCAGGCATTTGCAGATGTGGAAGAGCTTAGGCAATGGGGAAAGGGAAGGGCTGTTGACCCAGGGCAGAGGCAAGGGAGGGGGGCAGATGAGCAGATGGATGTGCTGAGGGAAGAGTGGAGCAGGAAGACTCAGCATGGGCTGGCCTGAGAAAATACACAACCATACCTGCAGCTCCGTGTACAGAAGAGTGTCAGGGAGAGATTGCCTCTCTCTGCACTACAGCTGCACACAGACACTGTGCTTCCCCTGTCTTGCAAGAGCCTAGGTTGACATATAAAGTAGCCATTAACTCTATGTGAACTTCCTTCACATATAACAACCCAAATCCTAAATGTACTCCTAGTCCTGACTGTCGCACTAAGGCTAACCTTGAAAGCAGTCTCAGATGCATGTTGTTATATTTTACTTTCAGGTAGGGAAATTGACTTTCCAGAGTCAGCAAAAAACAAATGTTATTTATTCATTTATGCAAATTTGGTACTATGACGTACCATCTTTTCATTTGTACACACAAACCACTTTCTGTTCCAGATGGGCCTCCAACCCCATACGCACATACATACAGACACATACACGCTCACACACACACACACATTCACACACACACACACACCTGCTCCCACACCTTTACCACCTGACCCAGCCTCGTACTGTACTGGTGAAGAAGCTTCATTGAAAGCATGACTACAGAAGAGGGGTTATATTTAGAGGTCTCTCTCCATCGAGCTCTGACACACTACACTGCGTTACGTCGTTTACTCACGGGGAACCGGCACTGCTCTCGCTATCATCCAATCAGCGAAATCAGAGCGAGATCGGCAGTGTTATGGCGAAAGGGTTAATCTCACTCTCTGCGTCACATGGGACTGTCACGCCAGGCAGATGTTCTGGTGTGAGCCGCATGGCTCTGCCTTGGTGGCATCGCCATGACTACCATGGCGTTAGCAATACTTGTTTGGCTCCTCGTGAAACTGTGGTTTGTCACAGAATGATGGAGCAGTACCTTGAGAGGGGTCAGAGAAGACTGAACTAAACAAAGTTGCAACTTTCGAAGCTAAAAGAAACAGAGCTACAATACTAATGCGCTCTGCTGCTGTACCAACTCTGTGTGACACAGGTAATTGGGGTGCTGTCTTTGGAACAGTCTGGCTCTTGGCAAACCTGCTCTGCAGCGCCCAGCAAGCCAAACACTGTTCTGGTATCAGTGCACACGTTGCAGGAAACCCGACCCTATTTTCTGGAAATGTTGAAATTGGCAGGTCTCTTTAAGCCAAAGGTGACCACACCCCCATGCCCATGCGTCCTCCCTCTAGCCGCCGCCCACTAGTGACATCAGCTATTCGTATCACCTCAAACGAATTGACAAGTGTCCAATGTCTCATGTAATTCCATTTTGGGTGGCAAAAAAGATAAAGAAATGTGCTCCTTCCCTCTCTTAATGTGCTCCAGAAATGTCTGCAGCGTTGTCATCAGAACAAGCTTGTTCTGTGCCAGGTGATTTCTGTTGTAGGTAACAGATGCTGAAAGCGGGGGTTGACTATTTTAGCTTTAACCTGTAGTAAAGCTAACAACTCCTTTTTGCGTTTTTTATAAATACCCTTGAAGAGGGTGAAAAAATGCTCTGCCTCAAACATGCTCCCTCAAATGAAAATGTGTGCCAAAGTGAGTCTGTGTGTGTACCTGTGTGTTTGTGAGTGTGCATGTGTGTCCATGGGGACAGTGTATCCACTGCGTTTCCCTGCCGTGCGGTAATGCAGAGAAAGCATCCATCTCGTAGCCAAGAGCACAGTGCCACTAAAGTAATACTGCTTGGGGACAGTTAACTGCACCCTGTGCAGAAACCCAGTGAAACACCACACACACAGTCGGTAAGGTAAACTGCGTGTGTATTTGTGTGTGTGATTGTGGATGTGATTTTGTGTGCTTGTGTGTGTGTGTGTGTATGTGTGTGATTGTGTGTGTGTGTGTGTGTGTGTGTGTGTGTCGGGGGCCAAGTGCTCCCATTCCTTGCTCATTCTCTCCCTTTCTCCCTCTGACACAGAAGCCACCAGAAGCTCTAGCTCTGCTCTCTTTGTCACCTTCACTGTCTCCTTCAGAGTCACCTGTTCATGAGTGCACACACACATGCATGCTCACACACACACACACACACAAACACTTGAATAGATTTAAGAAGAGTCTCACACACAAACTAATGTAGTAAACTCAGATCAGATTTAGAAATGGATGAGGAATGGGAAACCGCTATGGGAGGACACAAGCGCTTTAATGCTTCTCCACAACAGGAACAGGAACTCTCTTAGAATAACTGCCTTCATAGTTTTAATATGAACACTGAAGTAATAGTAGTTTTTTTAACAAGCATAGCAGTGGTCAGTGGTGGTTGTCATTATCATGCCCCCCATCTCTCTCTCTCTCTCTCTGCCCTGTGCGGGATATTATTAGCTGTTACTCTGGGGCCCAGTCTCACTGCTGTCAAGGCTGGGCTGTCCCTGTGTCTCTGCCCTTCATTCTCTCTCTCTCTCTTTCCATGCGAAAGACGACAGGACGCTTAAACAACTGCGTGTGCCAATGCAAGCCTACATGCAAACACAAATGTGTCTCTCTTCATCTCAGCGAAGGCAACACTTCTCAAAACGACACATCGTTTAAAGTAGATACAGCATATCAAGCAGTTGTGTTAAAGCGAACCAAACAGAGAGGTGTTCAAGAAAAACGGCTGTTCTACTGTGCCATAGAGGAGCGGACATCTGCGTAAATCTTTGGACTAAATGAACGATATAAACTTTATGTTAGGCCTTCACAGCCTAAGGATCAATTTTGCACAGTTAATTTCAGCAGCTATAGGAATACATTTAAATAATTCACACCACCTTACTTAATCTACTGTAAATCCCGACATCATAAACATCACTTTCAGACTGTCTAACACTGTAGCTGCTATAATTATAGGTGTATCTAACATAGTTTTTTAAGTAATACTTCAGTTTGTTGTTTAAAAATATCACCCGCCAGCGCTGGAAACCACTAATGTTGCACATTAATAATGGAACGTTTCGCTATGGATTTTGATCTTTTTACAGCAGGATTATTAAACAATACTTGTTTACGCACTAGTTAGAATCAGTTGGTGTAGTTTACACTGGGACCTTCATAGGGACAACACAAAGGCTTGTTCGTCTTGGCACCAAAAGCAACTAAAAGCAATTTAATTTTCAGAATGTTAACAGTCTAATTTTATATTACATTACAAAAGCAACATAGCCTAATAATGATAATAATTTGTGCTTTACGTACTGGCTAGATTAACAAATCATTAAATGTCATGGACTGATTTAAAAAGCCTCCCGAGATAGTGGTGTGTCCTACGTTCCCTAAGAACGGAGGACTCATGAACTCACAATGGACACCACTCCTCCGAACCTCACTGATCGTAGGCCAGTACGCTGATCTAGCCACAGTGGAGCCCCAATCTCCACTCTGTGCCCTTTCTCTGGTTCAGGAGTAGTGACTGACTGAAGGTTAACGTCCCAGTTTGGGATGTCCTGTAGTCCTGCAGCTCATGCTGGCTACAGCATGAACAGCACGATCCAAAACAATCGATCCCAGACATTTTCACTGTGTAATTTATCAATAACATAATACTATAATACACTATAGACTCTTTCTCATGTGATATTATTCAAGAATTTATTACTTAAAGACATATCAAATATATTATTTTAGTATATATTTTTTAAATGTTGCTTTAACATTACCTCAGAGCAGCCTTTATGCTGATAACACTACAACTGGTACTTTAAATAAAAGTCATAAACTTTATTATTATTAAAAACATAATTTGCAAATTGTATTTAATTTTTTAACTGATTAAGCAACTCAGATATTGCTAGGGGATTTAGAGTTGTGGCTCCTATTGCATATAGTGCCAGAATATCTTACCAGGCCCTATGTGTCCCTTTGCTAACAGTTCTTTAATCATCATATTTGCTACTATGACCATAATTTTTTGTTCAATGCATATAGTAATAACGTCTTAACAGATTTATCTAATAGCTCAAAGATCAATGAAAATGCAGTGATGAAAATGCAGTACTCTAAAACTTGTTAGCATTCTCCATTTCTGCTTAGGGATTGTTGAAGATTGCTCAACAACCCCTCAGCACAATTATATTACTGTTGCACTGCAGCAGTAAATAACTCAAACAATTTGTTCCTATTTGTTACTGTATTATTTAAACAACTCAAAATCTAGTTGCACAGAATTTGAAACACAGAAAAAGAGATGTAGACGCCAGGTGTGAGGGAATGAGTTACTACTGATATTGTTGTAACACATTCTCTCACTCCCTTTCCCTGTCACTCTCTCTCTCTCATTCACTCACACTCACATTCACACACACACACACACACACACAACCAGTCACAGCCTTTTTTTCCCTGAGAGCACTTGAGCTGCGGAGATTGCCTTTTTAAGGTGGAAATCAATATCTTTTCTTTTCCCATCTTTCCTCTTTCGGCTGTTCTCTCCATTCCGATCCCTTGTTCTCCTCGTCCCTCCCCACATCCCACAGAGCGGCTGCAATATTCCAACCAGGACAAAGCGGAATTATTATTCACCATATCATTCACATTTAGAAAATGCATAAACTGTAATAGACTGCAATGTTTTCTTGGTTCATTACACACCTGAGGCAACAAAAGAAACCCCAATGTACCAATGTACTGACTGTACTGAAGTGGGCAGGTTTGAAGCATTTGAGAAGCACTGTGTAAAGTGAGGAAGCTGCAGAAATGCACGCTGAGCCGGCAGGACCCGCGTGGGGTAAAGTACAACCAATCACAGTGAGTGCTGTGTGTGGTCGCTCAGAAATACCTGTGCACAACAGCTATCAACTGCACGAACGATCAACTGATCGGTTACATAGTGGTCACATATCAGTCACCCATCGGTCACATGTGAGTCACACATCGGTCACTTGTCCTCCACATAGAGGAGCAGCTTCATAGAGATTCTGTTGCACTCAGATTGGTGGAGAACTTGCTCATGCACGGGAAGAGTGCTACAGGTGAAACTGTGTCACAACGGAACAAACACGCAAAGACTCACGCAAAGATGCGTTACCGGCACCAACTCTGTGTGGAGTGTCTGGGCTCGGGGGTGTTGGTCTGAGCTTGGGGGGAGGGGGGGCTGCCTAAAAATACCTCCACGTATAGGACAGAGAATGCGGAGGTGCAGCCAGTGGGGGGCCATCATGTGTGCGTGTGTGTGGTGGGGGTGTTCATTTAGATCAAATAAGTGCTCTAAGAGAAGAGAAAAATAAACAACAATGGTTAAAATTAAATGAGCACAGATGAGGGATGTCAACATGAGGAAGAGTCATTACTCCGTAGTGACTGACGAGGACTCTCTCCCTTTTCCATCCGCCCATCACTGCTTAGACCCGCCCTTTGAGTGCAAGCTCCTCCCACCTGGAGTCCAACCCTCCTGCAAGTCAGAGTAAGCCAGCGGTACTTGAGGGTCTATTTTTTACCCTGCCTCACTAAATAAGGCCAGAGAGTGAGGGGACTGGGTGAAGGGCCAGAGGGAGCTCGCTTTGCTGCTGCCCCGGGGGTATAAAAGCCTCGAGGCATGAGAAGGCTCCGCTGATCACTGCCACCCCCCGCACACTCCACCTGTGTACTACTAACATGTTGCCCTCAAATCGTCTCGACGCCGTCGACTAACACGAGCTGAGTTTTTGATTTGACCTTTTTTCCCCTCCCCGAGGTCAAGCCACAGCGGAGCTGATGACATCACATCTCTGCTTAACTTCCGCCGCTGTTTACCACGTCAAATTCCTTCTCTTACTCGTACGTGCGGCCAGAGGACGGACAGGAGGGTGAGACAGTATGGAATATACCATAGTGACAGATCTGACAAGAGCGCGGGACGGAAGTCAGGGAGAACCCAGTTTCATGGTCCTGGTGCTGTCTGCCGTTTTCCTTCAGGCCTCTTTAAACGCTGCTCCTTTCCTAACGCTTAACCTTTGAGCGGATCCATCTTTTACTCTGCCCTTTTATGTCTTTCTCTCTCGCATTTCGTCTTTATCTTGTGTGTCTGGCTTTGATATCTTCATTCCCTCTGTAAATTCTTTCACAAATCTCTCTCGCGACTGTCTCTCACTGTTCTCTCTCTCTCTCTCCCTCCCTCTTGTGTCAGCATACCGTCCATACTGTCTCCTACTCCTGTTTCAGGTCCTACTGGAAGTAGCTGAGAGCCTGGTTCTCTCTCAGGACAGGTTGGAGTACGGGGGTGGGGTCTGGTCGTGCGGTGCCGTGATGCATTCGTATGCCTCTATATCCGCGCCAGGCGCTGAAGGCCCAGCACTGCTGTCATTATTTTTACCCACCTACCTCAGTCTGGTCCCTCTGCCCTTCTCTTTATTGCCAACTTTGTCCCTTCTTCTCCTCTGCACCGTATGAAGAGGTGAGGCAACTCCAACACGCGTAGCGCCTTTACTCTCCCGGCTCTGTCCTTCGCTTTTCGCTCTTCTCCCTCCTCTCTTCCTCTGTCCCTCTCTCTCTCTCTCTCCCTCCCTCCCTCCTCTCCCTCCCTCTGCTCACATCCTTAAACTCTCAAGCGCTGATTCAGCTGCTAGTCCACGGATGCTCCGCTCGCTATTACGATCCACGCCGCCCATCTCTCTCGGTAAGTGCAACTGTGTACGCGAGTGTGTTTGCGTGCGTGCGCAGAAGCGTGTGAGTGCATGTCCGTGCGGTACGTGAGCGGAGAAGGGAGCTCTCCTCATCTCCGCTGCCCTCCTTTACAGCGCTGCTCCTCTACGTCTGCGTGCATGCGAGGGGAAGGAGGCAGTTCTGCCAAAGTTCTACCGGCACAGGCGACAGCACGTGGTGCTTTATGGTGGCACCAGCAGACAGAAACGCGGGTGAGAGCCCTGACAGACTGCGTTTCCCGCCATCTGACTTTCAGACGTGGTCGTTCTCGCACAGCCGTTTGAGTGGCCGTTTGAGCTGCAGTTTGAGCCGGTGTTTGAGCAGTGGTTCGAGCTGACATTTGAGCAGACGTTTCAGCAATCGTTTCAGCAACTGTTTGTACGTAGCTTGGAGTCTCGGCAGCGATCCTCTTTGTTAAAGCTGATGTAGAAGTGAACTGAACGTGTTGGGGACAGGAGATGCTCTCGTTAAGCGAGCATGAAGGTAGTTTGTTCTGGTCTATGCGCCCCTGCTTGTCTGCACTTGTGTGTTGTCACGCTGTTGCGAGAGATCCAGTAAGGGAAGAAAGAGAGCAAAGCTTGGAGGAGCTATTTCCCGTGGCCTCTCAGAAGAGCTGGAAGGCTGCTCAGCTCTTTATCTGCTAAATTTACTCTGGGGGCATAGGGACAGGAGCTCGGCCCAGTCGCTGGGCGTGCTTAAATGTGGACTGAACCGGAGACGTGAGGATCAGGTGACAGCTGGACGGTTCTGGGGTGGAACAGCTGCTGATGCTGGAGGACTGTTTGGGAGGGATGACCAGGAATGGCACACTTGCTACTAAAGGGTGTGTGTGCTTGTGTGCGTGTGTGTGTGTAGTGACATAAGCACATTTCCAACTAAAGGTTCCATCTATGGCATAGAGCTGGTGAGCTCAAATTAAAAGTTGGCTGCGCAGTTGAGAGAGGGAGTTGAAAGTGTATGCGTGTGTGTATGTGTGTGTGTGGGGGGGGATGCGGGTGGGGGTGGGGGGGTCGATTTACACAAACCACAGTCTGGTCTCGTCAGTAACAGAGGGATAAAAAAACAAAGGAAGGTGGAAGTGAGGGAGAAGAGGAGATGTGATTTATGATGAGGCCTTTAATTACACCGCGGCTGTGAGGGCTTGTTCTCCAGCTTCTGCGCTGCTCATCGCTGTCAGTCCGCTGCACATAATTCCATATCAGCACAGAGCAATTTTGACTTCACGCATACATTTTCATATTAAAACCCGGAAGAGCTGGGCCATCTACAGCTAAATATTTTTACAGTGCAGACGCATATAATTCTCAATCTGTTCAACCGTGCAAATACACGTAGTCATAGTGTAAATATCATTTAATAAGATAAATACAATCTTGAGAGTGTAATGCCGATGAATGCGGAGGTAAATGTGTTTGTATAGGGTGGGGGTGTTGGTGGTGGAGGAGGCAGGTGAGTGACTGGGTTTAAGCTCACACAGAAGGGTGGTGTGCGCTACAGCTGCCTGATGCTGCCACTGTGAAGTGTAGATGGGTCTCAGGGTTCCTACAGCCAGGCCGCCTGTGCAGGCTCTCCATGGAAACACACTGCACCTCAACGTGGCAAAATCTTAGTGTGATGTTTACATCCTCATATACATGCACGGACACACACACACACACACACATATACGTACTCTCACACATGGCTGGAGGCTACAGAGGGTGGTGGACTCCTCCTCTAAGTGCCCTCTAATGTAATTATCAGTCACACTGAGTGTTTGTCACGCTCAGGTAACACACCCAAACTGAAGCACATGCACACTCATACACACACACTGCATGCATCTCCACCACGTTCAGTTAATGCCACAGCCAGGAGCTCCATTAGAACAGTGACATCAGCGATGGTCTAATTCATTAGAAGCGCGAGTCTGCTGTGTGCTATTTGCCTATAAATTGGTATTGATTTGTGAGGGGCGGGGGTTCCAGCCTCATGGACAACACACACACACAACACACATGCACACACACACACACACACACACACAGGTCACTCATTACATTTTGCAAAGCATCATTTTAGCTGTAACCACGCTCACAATAATGCACTGTAATGTATATCGAATGCTGCAATGTACAGAATGTGTGTCTGTGCCATAAGATCAAGCTTGTACAATCAGATCCTCACTGGTCTATACAGTAGGAAAAAAGACAGAGAGAGACCATCAAGGGTCAATGGGAGCAAGGGGGGGGGGGGAGAGAGAGAGAGAGAGAGAGAGAGGAGGAGGAGGGTGTGTGGTGCAGGCTGTATAGGCTGTGCATTATGGAGCGGGAGAGTGGGGAGGTGCAGGGGAGTGTGGAGAGGTCAGTGATGTAGATCATCAGAGAAGCACTTATCTCCTCTGGACCACGGCGTGTCCACAACCGAGCCTGTTCAAGAGTGATCAGAGGAGATCGCAGCCCTGCAGTGGACGCAAACTTTCTCACCTGTGCATGTGTGCGTGTGTGAGAGAGAGAGAAGGAGAGGGAGATGGGAGGAGGGACAGAGAATGAGTGTGGAAGGCAGAATGAGAGACCCAGAGAGTGAGAGAGAAAAAGAGGGAGGGAGTGAAAGAGGGAGAGAGAGAGACTGCAGTACCTGGGACAGTGAGAGTGGGAGAGAGGAAGAGAGAGAGGGAGATATTGCACTTCTTCCTCTTCACCTTTTATTCTGCGCGTTGTCTTTGGTGCATTGGCCCGTCTGAAGCTGGGGGACTCAACCTGACAGCTACCCGCTAGGTAAGCACCAATGTCTCTCTCTCTGTCTCTCTCTCTGTCCTTTTCTTTCTCTCTCTCTCTCTCTCTCTCTCTCCCCCCATCTCTGCTGCAGCTGTACCTCTAGGGCTGACAGTCAAGGTGAATCGCGCACGTTGCTGCTCTGCGTAGCCTGACTTTAAAAGGAAAAAAACTGCTCTCCCGGTAAAACTAGAACATCCTGCTGTGTGCGCGTGTGTGCAAGTGTGCACGTGTGTGTGCCAGTGCGCACGTGTGTGTGTGTGTGTGTGTGTGTGTGTGTTTGTATGTGTGTTAGTGTTACGCACATGTATGTGCAGCAATGCAGTTTTTTTCAGGGAGACCATGAGACTTAGAAACGGTGCAAGTGTGTAATTTTAGAGAGAGACAGGTAGAGAGACAGGTAGAGAGACAGGTCCCAGACTGCTATCCACACACATGCAGATGGAATCATTTAAATTGCTGGGTTTTAATTTTCATGCGATTTGGTCAATCTTCAACGGATTATCCTTGAGAAATGAAGCAGAAAAATATACGGCGCTGCACACTTGACCTGTACAGACTGGTCCACACCACACGGGAACAGGGGGCGCTGTGTGGGCATGACCCCCAGTCCAGCCCACCTCATCTACAGCGGACCAAAGAAATCCTGCAGCACTCACACAAGAACAGAATTAGGGGACCAAAGCTGGCGAATACCAAGCAAAACGGGGCTCCGTAGGCGAGGGGTGGGAAAGCCGATTCAGCTCGGTGGGACTGGACCATGCTGAGCTGCTGGACGGCGGGGCCTGTGTGTTTTGGGGGTCGGGCAGGTGGGCCGTGGGGCGGAGCTGTGGACTGGGAGCCCCTGAAGCCTGTTTGGGGGACATACTTCTTTATATACCCATATGAACAAGAGCAGCTATGGAATGTAAAGAAGTATGTATCCCAGGCAGGGGAGAGAGTCGGGGAGGGGGGGGGGGTCTTCCGGAAAGGACATGTCCTGGGACACACTTCCAGCAGAGACGGATGGATCTGGGAGCACAGGTGTAAGGGGAAACGGATCCGGCAGAGACGGGCAGATCTAGAAGCACAGGTGTAAGGGGAGGCATGAGGGGCGGACGGTTATCACAGCGCTTCAAAGAGGTTTTAGTGCATGTGAACTGGACATGGTGCTGTGTGTGTGTGTGTGTGTGATGTTGTGTGTGTGTGTGTGTGTGTGTGTGTGTGTGTGTGTGCAGGTGTAGCCAGAGAATGTAATCTGTTGTATTCTTGCTTGGTGCTGGGCTGTTGTATGTGTGTGGTGTGTGTGTGTGTGCAGGTGTAACCATAGAATGTAATCTGTTGTGTTCTTGCTTGGTGCTGGGCTGCTATATGTGGAGAAAGGCATGTGCGGCTTTGTTCTTACCGATATTTAGAGTGGGATCCGTTTGTCGCCGTTAACGGAAATCCAATTGTGTTTCTCTCATGTACAGAAACACACAGGCAGCAAATATAATCCAAATGGTGCAGTGAAAAAAATGCTTACTAATGGATAATGTGGTCAGAGAGTGAGACAGTGGGAGAGACAGACAGACAGAGAGAGAGAGAGAGAGAGAGAGACAGAGAGAACGAGATACCCATACCCATTATACATTATACATAGCCACAAGGATTTACCAGAAACTATTACTTTGTTAAAGCATCTGAGAACACTGTCACAGTCATGTCAGTCTGTCTACTTCGAAATGCATGAGTCCGACTCTACCATGGGACTCTTAGCTTTTATCTGTGTGTGTCTGTGTGTTTAAGGGCAAGTGTCTAAGCTGCGCTGTGGGGCCATCATTTATCCTTCTGCATCAGGGCAGAACTGGTATGTCTGGATTAGAGGGGGCACACATACACGCAAGACATCTGGAGAGTGTTACCAAAAAAAAAGTGCTTGCTGGCCAGAGAGCATCAGAGCCATAGAGGGCTGGTCCGCTGGGGTTAGCTGCTGAATCGGAGATCTCACTTTTCACACACTAAGGTGAGCTTGACATCCGGTATGAGCGTGTGTGTCTGTGTGCGTAGTGTGAGGAGGAAAAAGTGTATAAATGAAGCACCACAGGAGAATTATTCAGATGTTAAAAAGAAAAAAGGCAGCGTTTAGATAAGACCATCTTAACCTAAGGGCTTAACACAGATGGGTAAAAGTATGGTTTAGGGGAACGGCTGTCTTAAAATGGAGATGAACAAGAGAGAGAGAGACAGAGAGAGAGAGAGAGAGAGACAGAGAGAGAGAAAGTGGGATAGGATACTCCTGGGAACAAGAGAGCGGCTGACCGAGATGAGAGTGGGAACATATAGCACACAGCAGCAGTACTGGAGCACCAGGAATGTGGGACTCATGCTCTCTGTCTCTCTCTCTCTCACACACACACACACACACATGCACATGGTGTGGACAACAAAAGAGCAGTTTGATAAAAAAAATACAGGTCAGTGAGGTTAGTGTGAGATCATATATGTGAGGAAAGAGAGAGAGGGAGAGAAAGAAAGAGAGAGAGTGAGAGAAAGAGAGAGGCTGGATTGAGGAGGGTGTTTAGGGTAGGCCAGCAGTAGGCAGCGTGGATGGGGGTGGTGTATGTATGTGTGTGTGTGCGCGTCGGGGGGGGTGGTTGCATTGTTCTGTCACTTTGCCTGTGTCAGCAGGTGGAAGAGCTCATCAGGACATTAAATATGCAACAATGCTGACTGAGCTAGTGTGCTGAGGCAGCCAAAGCTAGGGGCCAGGGGGTCCACTAGTCAGGGCACTCCCACTAACCCCGCCCCAGACACGCCCCAGACCTGCCCCAGACATCACCTATATTGGGTGCTAAAACGTACACAAATTGAAGAGGTCGCAAAATCAAATGACCACCGATTGATGGAAAGTGTGTGAAATAATCCAAATAATTTATGTATTCAAAATTTGTTTCTTTGATAATTTCTTTGAGAAAAGTGATCAGGTAAATTAATGATATACATGGACTTGTTAATTTGTTGATCTCACACAAGCTGCTCAGTGATGTGACAAGTGATTGGAGAATTTAAACCCGATCACAGGCTTGCATTTATGTTCCAGCACCATGTATTCTGATTTATGTATCCCAGTAAATCAGCTGCGCAAGCAAGAGGTGCATAAAAAAATAGAATATGCACTATTTAGTTTAAGGGCTGTTAAATCACAAAAAGTCACATATCCAGTGTCCAATGGTGTGAAAGAACAGAAAACACAGCCCATCAAGTTGTCATGTGTGTAATCCAGCATGTTGTGTGCAGTAGCAGGCGGTGAAGAGAAGCTGTATGTGCTTGTTTGAGGAGGAATATAAATTCAGTGCAGTATATCACAGCGCGGGTTCAAGAGAGCAGCTCGTGGAGAGCAGCGTTATAAGTCATTACACAATAAGCCCACAGTACCTGACAACTGCTCAGCCTCAGGAAGTTATGATGAAGGGTCTTATCTCTGAGCCTAAACTAGCCTGCTCAGTGCCTTTGTGGCGCCATTAAACCCTGCGTGTGGTGAGATGTGAAGGGACACTATTGTTTCAAGCTGTGTGGTGTGTGTGTGTGTGTGTCTGTGTGCTTGTCAGAAGCATGTGCTCAGAGAATCAATCTACACTTCAAACCGTATAAAGTTCTGTATAATTACTTACGAGTGCAGAATTAGCAGTTGCTATCAGCTATAGACAGAACCAGTGGTGCAAATCACTGGAAGCAGAGGTCAAAGGTTAGCCTTTTAGAGTGAGCGCAAAGGTCAACATGGCCTAACGTTCTGTTCCTCCCAGGCCGGTCATTACCCACGATCCCTCTGACAAGCCGTCAGCCTGTCAGTCAGACGTCCCTGCCCCTCCCTCCGTTCCCTCGGTGTTGGAGCCGTGGCTTACACCTCCTCTGGGGCTGCACACATGAGGCAGCGGGGCATAACTGAACAAGTCCCTCGGCAGCACTGAGGTGGGAACTCAGCAGCGGCTGGCAGGCAGAGATCATCTGTGGCCCGTACACAGGGAGGACTTACAGCCGTAAGCCTTAGAGACCTGCCGGCCTGGGGAGTGGATCTGTTTGTTCAGGAATATTGTGGTTGCGATGAAATTAAAGGGCCTCTGAGTATATGTAGAGCAGCTCTTCAACACACACATGCTGCAGCGCAGCACACACACACCGCAACAGACCACACACACGCTTCAGCGCAACACACACACACACACACACACACACACACAACACAGCGCACACACACACACACACACAACACACCACACACAACACTCCACACACACGCTTCAGTGCAGCAAACACACACCGCAACACTCCACACACACGCTTCAGTGCAACACAAACACACACCGCAACACTCCACACACACGCTTCAGCGCAACACACACACAACACACCACACACACGCTTCAGCGCAACACAAACACACACCGCAACACTCCACACACGCTTCAGTGCAGCACACACACACACCGCAACACACCACACACACGCTTCACCGCAGCACACACACACCACACACACGCTTCAGCGCAGCACACTCACACCGCAACACACCACACACGCTTCAGTGCAGCACACACACACACTGCAACACACCACACACACACTTCACCGCAGCACACACACATCACACACACGCTTCAGCACAGCACACTCACACTGCAACACACCACACACACGCTTCAGCGCAGCACACTCACACTGCAACACACCACACACACGCTTCAGCGCAGCACACTCACACTGCAACACACCACACACACGCTTCAGCGCAGCGCACACACATCGCAACACACCACACAAAACACAGCACATGCATTACAGTACAACACTCACATGCTTAAACGCAGCAGACACACACACCGCAAACCACCACACAATTTTCACAATCAATTACACATGTATCAACTCACCACATGCACACCTCAACACATCACACACTTCAACAAACTACACATGCATATGAAAACCCCACCTACACCTTTCAACACATCACACATATTAATACATTACACACACACCTCACCCACCACAACACACATCAACACACCACACAAAACATGCTGCATACGTTCCTCAACAAACACACATGTGCTTCAACACATCACGCACATGAACACCCCCACACATGCATCAACACACCAGACCCATCCCCACGCACACGCCCAAGATCAATGCCATTGCAATTTGTTTCGATCAATTAAAGCGACTTCTGCTAGCATTTAACCACAATAACAGCAAGGCCCATCCACGCCATGAGGGGGTGAGAGAGAGTGAGAGAGAGTGAGTGGGTGAGAGAGAGAAAGAGAGAGAGTGAGCGGGTGAGAGAGAGTGAGTGGGTGAGAGAGAGAGTGAGAGAGAGTGAGTGGGTGAGAGAGAGTGAGCAAGATGTAGAGCAGGGGCCTGTATCTCTGATCAGTAGGGGCCTGTATCTCTGACCAGTAGGGGCCTGTATCTCTGACCAGTAGGGGCCTGTATCTCTGATCTGAGTAGGGGCCTGTATCTCTGATCAGTAGGGGACGTTTTCGCAGTGCTCTGACATACGCCACAACTTTTAACTCAATGGACGCTGTTTCTTTGGCTACTGCCTGGTGTGAGGTGTCAGTCAGGAGGCTCGCCCCCCCCTCGGTGCTGGACGGGCGGGGTAATTAAAGCCCTCCGCTGCTGTAAAGCTGAAGGAAGTAATTAAAAGAACAAGGGCACTCCAGCAGAGGCCCTAGCCTGTCAGGGACGAGGAGGAACGCTGGCCCGTCCCCGCGCGCACACAGCCAGAGACACTCGCCTGTCCTCGGGCTCACACAGCCAGAGACACTCGCCTGTCCTCGGGCTCACACAGCCAGAGACACTCGCCCGTCCCCGCGCTCACACAGCCAGAGACACTCGCCCGTCCCCGCGCTCACTCAGCCAGAGACACTCGCCCATCCCCACGCTCACTCAGCCAGAGACACTCGCCCGTCCCTGCGTTCACACAGCCAGAGACACTCGCCCGTCCCCACGCTCACTCAGCCAGAGACACTCGCCCTTCCCCGCGCTCACACAACCAGACAGTCGCCCGTCCCCACGCTCACTCAGCCAGAGACACTCACCCGTCACCACGCTCACACAGCCAGAGACACTCGCCCGTCCCCGCGCTCACACAGCCAGACAGTTGCCCGTCCCCGCGCTCACACAGCCAGAGACACTCGCCCGTCCCCGCGCTCACACAGCCAGACAGTCGCCCGTCCCTGCGTTCACACAGCCAGAGACACTCGCCCGTCCCCACGCTCACACAGCCAGAGACACTCGCCCTTCCCCACGCTCACTCAGCCAGACAGTCGCCCGTCCCCGCGCTCACTCAGCCAGAGACACTCGCCCATCCCCACGCTCACTCAGCCAGAGACACTCGCCCGTCCCTGCGTTCACACAGCCAGAGACACTCGCCCGTCCCCACGCTCACTCAGCCAGACAGTCGCCCGTCCCCGCGCTCACTCAGCCAGAGACACTCGCCCATCCCCACGCTCACTCAGCCAGAGACACTCGCCCGTCACCACGCTCACACAGCCAGAGACACTCGCCCGTCCCCGCGCTCACTCAGCCAGACACTCGCCCGTCCCCACGCTCACTCAGCCAGAGACACTCGCCCGTGCCTGCGTTCACACAGCCAGAGACACTCGCCTGTCCCCACGCTCACTCAGCCAGAGACACTCGCCTGTGCCTGCGTTCACACAGCCAGAGACACTCGCCCGTCCCCGCGCTCACACAGCCAGAGACACTCGCCCGTCACCACGCTCACACAGCCAGAGACACTCGCCCTTCCCCGCGCTTACACAACCAGTCGCCCGTCCCCACGCTCACTCAGCCAGAGACACTCGCCCGTCCCCAAGCTCACACAGCCAGACAGTCGCCCGTCCCCACGCTCACTCAGCCAGAGACTCTCGCCCGTTCCTGCCCTCAGACAGCCAGAGACACTGGCCCATCCCCGCGCAGCCCGAGATGGCCGGCCAATCACAGAACTTCTTATGAAGTGGTTATAAAAAGTTAATTAAATGACAATATGTACACCGGCCAGTGATTGCATTATTACGCATAAAGTTAGACTCAGGGGTGTAGGTATCATTTCAACCGCTCACAACGTCCACTCTAACAGATTATATATAGTGTGTGCAGGAGTTACTGCAGGGACGCATTCCCTCTCCAGTACTGTGCCTGGGATCTGACTGGTATTAAAGTGTTAAACGGGTACATAAAGGCTTGCTTGGTTGAAGGTTCCTGTATTATTGCCTACGCTGCCGATCACAAACCAGCCCAGAGTCGCCTTTAATGTCTAAGGCAACTGCACATTCAGCTAGATTTAGGAAAAAAGCCCTTTCTATAACGTCATTATTTTATGAAGTCTTTACTATAGGAATGAAAGTTAAGAGCAGTGTAAACACACAGCAGGGCTAGAATAAAGGGTGATAAATAGGAATTGTGTCCACACACATCTTGCTGACATGATCAGAATCTGTATGTGTGTGTAAAAAAATATGGCCTTGAAAAGTGCCCTGTATATGGTAGAAAATGAATGTGCACTGCTTTGATGTGTTTGTGTGTGTATACATGTGAACACAGCTCTCTCTTCCACACACTCTCCA
This sequence comes from Brachyhypopomus occidentalis, assembly GCA_020368025.1. Taxonomy (NCBI): domain Eukaryota; kingdom Metazoa; phylum Chordata; class Actinopteri; order Gymnotiformes; family Hypopomidae; genus Brachyhypopomus; species Brachyhypopomus occidentalis. The sequence goes on from JAGXOD010000011.1 coordinate 10,869,917, forward strand.
GGTGTGTGTGGCCTGTGATAGGTAGAGGCGGTGGGGATAGAAGCAGCAGATGTTAAAGCCTTCTGCCTGTTCAGTGTCAGAACAGTTGTCCAGGTGAAGTACACGCACCCATATACATGAGTGCAACACACACACACACACACACACACAAACACACACACAGTGCAGCAGCCAGCATTCCTGATCACAAGCACACCCCTTTAAGTGAACATATATTTCAGTAGTGCATAGTCAGGGATAGTCTAGTTAGCATTCCAGCACTGCCACATGGGGTCTAAGCCAAGAGCTGAAAGCATTAGAGAGAGAGAGAGAGAGAGAGAGAGAAAGAGAGAGATAGAACGAGGTGATGAGAGGGAAAGAAAGAGGACAGAAGAAATGAAAGGACAAGCCCACAGGAGACGTGCAGGGGAGAGGGAGAAAGGGACATCCTAAAGGGAGAACAAGAAAGGCAGATGACAGAAGGACACACGTCCATGATGTGGTAAAGCGAAGAAGAACAGACAGGCATTCCAAACAGCCCCCGGACATTAAAAGATCCAACCATCTATTCACATACAGGAGACATGCAGGAGTGTTCCAGATCAGCATATCAGGGTGAGCTACAGGGGGAGGGGTGGGGCTCTGGTGAGGCTCCAAGGCGATCAGTGCCGAGGGTGAGGCACTGGATGATGCTGATCTGCAAACAGAATGTTCAAAGAATGACACATTAATGTGGTGGCTGGGAGCAGCCAGAATAGAGAGAGAGAGAGAGAGATGTTTAGGTTAATCACTCCACGACAGGCATCATAAGGATATGGAGGTGAGTCGGGCTAAAGGAGGCAGTAGGCACCAGTGAGGAAAGCAAGAGTGGCCTCACGTCCTGCTGTCACACTGGAGGAATGACACTCCAGAAACGTAAGGAAGCTCAGAGTTCAGAGCCCGTGGTGAGCAGGAGGGGAACATTTAGAGTAAATGCATCAGTTTATTTTCATTCGTTTCACCGGTTGCTGCCTCTGGTTATGAGGTGTAGATTCTCCTGTTATGTTTTTTTCTTTTGAATCATTTTCACTGAGGTAGATTTTTTTCTTGGCAAGGCATAAAAGTGGGCTGTGCTTTACTTGACTTCTTGTCTATATATCTATTAAACATGCAACTTTAAAACCAGATACAGTAATGCATTCCAGCACTGTTTCAATAAGTCACATTAGAGGGTAAAGAGATAAATAAGCCATGAGCTCAAAAACACACTCCTGCAAGCACACAAACACACACACACAAACACACACCCTCTGAAGGCCCAATTGTGCTTGTTTCAGAAACGAGTTTTGTAAATTCTCTTTTTGAATGGGCAGAGAACACAGGCAGAAGGAGGGAGTGAGAGTAACAAAAAGATAAAGAGAGAGAGAGACTAGGCTTAAACGCAGACAGACAGGCAGTGTGAGTTCTGGGGGAGCAAAGCAGAGATGTGATACAGTACATGTCAGCCAGGTTTTCTTCTCCACTTCCTCCTCCTCTTTACTGTCCCCCTCACTGTCTCTCGCTGCACTGGACGTTTACGTTGTGTGTGTAGAGTACTCTGCATTGTGCTGCCACCACTACTGGTAATGAATTTGTGATCAGAATAAATAAACAGTCAGGGTGTGTGTGAGAATCTTCTGCACAATAAACAGAGAGACAAAGAGAAAAGCATAAAGAGGAAGATCTAAAAGAGGAAGAGAGTGCAGGGTAGCAGACGGAGGATGGCGTTTATGGCCCTCCTATGTGACACCACTTCATGGATCACTCCATCAGTTAAGATGCTTTTAGACATGCCACAGACCATTTCTCTAAGCTCCTCCCTCTCGTCTTGATGAAATACTGCAGTTTTTCAATTCATTTCTCAAAATCATTATGCTTAGTTAAACAGGTCAGGTTAGCAGCATTTCTAATCATTTACTTTTGTCTTTTATATTCTCTCTCTCCCTCTCCCCCTCCTCTCTCCCTCCCTCTTTCACTCTCTCCCCCCTCCTCTCTTTCTCTCCCTCTCCCCTCCTCTTTCTCTCCCTATCTCTCTCTCCCTCACCCCCTCCTCTCTCTCTCCCTCTCCCCCTTCCTCTCTCTCTTTCCCTCTCCCTCGCTCCTTTTCCTTTGCTCATCCCTTCTTAGGGCTATGACCCCCAGACTATAATCGAGATCATTAGGGATAAAGCAGCACCATCATTTTCATTCTGCATGCGTGTGTGTGCGTATAGCAGGCCAGCCGTTAGTGTCTGTGCAATTTAGTTTTAACAGGCCAATCTGTTTTCCCACATAACGCCTATTCTGGCCCAGTTCTGGCCCACTTACCACAGCTACCAGATCAGACTCACACACCAGATCAGGGCTACTTGTAAGTCAAATGTGAAAAGCACAACATCAGCATATAAACATTTGGGCCAATTCTGGCTCAGATGCAGTTTGACCTGTGCCATATCTGGCCCAGAACAAGTGGACCAAATGTGTGTACATTTCATACGTGGACCACCTGTGGCTCACATGCAGTTTAGCAGTGGGCAGAGCTGCCATATTTCTGCCAGAAGCAGAGCAGATCCGTTTTGGTAGATGTTGCCCATGTTCAGCGTGTGGGCCAACTTTGGCTCACTTGCAGCTGGCCAGTGAGCCAGAAGTGCCATATCTGTGCCAGAAGTGTCCCACATGCTCATGCTGTCTGGGAGGGACGCAGAACAGATTACATCCCTGGCAACTGCATTTCAGAGCGTGGAGAGACAAACAGCGCAACCTTGAGTGAACCGTTCTTAAACCAGATTACAATGAGCCAGACACAATAAGACTTTGAGTTCTGCAGATTCAGAGAAAGATCTTAGAATAATTTCACTAATTCTAGTATCCACAGAGAAAGAGAGAGAGAGAGAGAGAGAGAGAGAAGAAGAAAATAAATAAATAAATCATCTAAATTGCTATTGATCTCCTTAAAGAGTGTTACCGTTAGATTAAAAGGTTAAGAAATAAAACTGCTTTTGGGGATTAAATCATTCCGAGGAGAAATCAAAGATTTAGAAAATAGAGATGCCAATAATCAGCGGGTAACCCTCACGGGATAAAATGATGCTTAATTATGTGGTAGAGGATCTCACGATTAACTTCCCCGATAAAACTGGCGACAGAGCAGGAGCGGCATGATATCCTTCAGACAGAAGTGCGACCAGGCACAAAAGGACCATATTTCCGCTTTGGCTTTCCCAACATTCACGAACATTAAGGCTATCGTTACCGTTAGCGCTTTGCTTAGATCAGCCAATCAGGTGCCGGAAGAGAGCTGAGTAAAGGTGAACACTCGTGCGGGAGCGAAAAGGAGGCCAGCGCCGCTAACGTCCTGCGGTGCGCTCAGGAAGCCCTGGCCACACTCGCACCTTTAGCGCAGGCCCACAACTGCAGCCCCACCAGGCTGCTCCCAGAGGAGACAACCTGCCTCACACCGGTCCGTTTCTATTCAGCAGGGTTCCAAACCTGACCGAGCTGGTGAGGGCTGAATATATAAAGGGAGACACACACACACACACACACACACACACGCTGGTCACAGGCACTTATTTAAGTTTATGAGCGGGCCCACAAGTCAGCATGATAAATAGCAGGGAGTGAATTAGTCCAATTAACTTGCTGCCTGACTGAAGCACGTGCTTGTGCGTTTGTTCATTGCAGCGCTACAACACCATCAGTTCAGACATCGGGGTTGCTGAAGGTTACTGTTAGCAGTTCAGCGCGCCTGGCTAACGGGGGCTGTTAGCGGTTCAGACGGTGCGGCTAGCTAACGGAGAGTGTCATCAGGGTGATTGCTTGAGGGAGCAGACAGTGTCCTCCTTGTCTATGGCACTTTTATTCTGTCCTGTGGTGCAGACTCCAAACTCCCCGTCATGTCAAAGTTTTATCTCATCGTCGGGACAGAGGTCAAGAGCACTGTGATCAAACGTATTTTGAAATATAAATGTACAGAAATCTCACGTTTGCCGTCTCTCTGTCTGCAATTCTCGAGATCACAAGTGAAGAACTCTTCACCCTGTGAGTGGAAGCTCACTGTGCACTGTTGGCGCTCTGGAAAATACCTCAAATCTCGGATGGTGGCGCTTGGCCCTGTGTGGGGGGAGGCTCCATAATGCTGTCATGGTGACGGGCCTGGGGGGAGTGATGGGAGCCAGGGGCTAAAAGTGGTGACGGGATGTGACTGACATGGTGGAGCAGGTGTCGCTCTTTAACCGTGTGTGTGTGTGTGTGAGGGGGCAGGGGGTTGTCAGTCACAGAACCTGCTGGGACACACAGAGCAGAGTTGTCCAGATAAGGAAAAAGAGACATAGTGTGTGTGTGTGTGTGTGTGTGTGTGTGTATGTGAAAGTGATAGAATGAGGACTTAGAAAGGAATGGAAAAGGGAAGGGAGGTGAAGAAAACAAATAGAGGATGTGGAAAATGAAAAATGTTCTTATGGGAGCGAAGGAACGTGAAAGAACGCTGTGTGTTGTGTGGCCTGCCCAGAGTTAAATGCCAGCCTAGATAGTTCAAAGCTTGAATCATGTCAAACTCTATGGTTAAAAGGAAACAATTCTTAATTCCCTGCTCATACATATCATCTGTACATGAAAACTTAGGACACACATACACCGCCACGCAAGCAAGCACCCACAGACACACACAAACACACACACACTTGTACGTTAACACACACTTTAGGGCTTCAGCTGTTCTATAACCTGACTGGTGAGATAAGGAGTGGAATCTGAGAGGGGCAGACAGGCTCAGAATAGAGCGGTGCATACCGTCCCTCCCGTGGCAGCCAGGGGAGAGCACGAGCACACGCACACGTGTGTGGATTTCACACGCGCTCCCTCCAGCCCCTCCCGCTTACCACGTGCAAACTCTCTGCACCTAACAGGATGTGTTCGTACAAAACGCATGCACGGTCCTCGGGGTTGATCCTGCATCCGAGCCACCCTTGTGCGTTAAGACGTGCGCTCCGTTACGCGTCCAACCTGACGCCACTCACTCGGCACACAGTGGTAGACGAAGTGTCTTCTGGCAGCTTGGTGTCCATTGTATACGCATGGAGAGGGGGACATAACTGGAGACTCGTGGTGGGTCAGGTGTCCCACTCACCCTCTGCACTGTTCAGTGTGGCTATTAATAAATGAATGGCCAATTCGCATAAAAATAGTTACCGTTTGACACATGTCAGTCAGTGTAAAGTCACATTAGGGGCTTTTGAAGCCTGTGTGCAGATCATGACAAAAAAGCCCATGATTGGCTACAAGACAAACCAAGGAGACCAAATCAGGATGTGACTTAGATAAACCTGAACTCTGTTGTAACTTCATTAAACCTTATTGAAGCTGAACCCTCTGGATCCTTACCAGCCTTCATCTGGCTCCACTTCCAGTCGTTCTTCTTCCCCATCCTCTTCCTCGATTGCTCCTTTCTGTTCCTCCTCTCCTACCCCTGTCGGGTGATCACTCTCTCCACTGACACGTTTTTAGAAGCTCCTGAGAAGCTCCTGAGGGGTCAGCCGTGTTTCGGGAACACCTAGCACAGACCTGGAGACACACACATACACACACGCACATGTACACACCCTGCTGTAAAAATCCGGGTTAGCTGTTTGGAGGTGTCAGCACGGTGTGTGTGCGTCCGTCCGCTCCGTCCCCGCCACCGCGTCTATTTTTAAAAGCAGCGTTGGGACAAGCCGCGCGAGGAGGGCAGTGAAGAGGTCTCGCGTGCGCAAGTGTTTTAAGAGCAATATAAGACAGTGTTTTGAGTTGTTTGTGTGTGTCTGAGTTGTTTGTGTGTGTGTGTGTGTCCATGTTTGTGCGTTGTTTCTGAGTATTAAATAGGTGTTCTAGTCTGAGCCAACGATTTGTCTATTGCATGCGTGTGTTTGCGTGTGTGTTTGCATGTGTGTTTGTGTGTGTTTGGGAGAGGTGAAGGTGACAGTGGCATTGCGTCTCTGTTGTGTGCTGTTTGTTAAACCTTTCCCCTGTCGTCAGTACTGAAACCAACATGCATAGCTAATGCAGACATCCAAAGCAGACACTTCAAATACAGCAAACTCTGTCTCCATTTCCTTTATCTTATTTTCCTGCTTCAATACTACACACACACACACACACACATTCTTATGGCAACCCAGTGAGAACAGTGACCAATTTCCCTAACGGCAAAATTATTAGCTAATGCTAATTTAAAAGCGATTTGAGCGGGAGTCCTCAAGGGCAAAGACAGCATGTAGAGCTAAATAAAATGAGCTCAGCGCACTGCTGCAGGCTCCCTTGTAAAGTAAAGAAAAGCAGACTAAAGGGGGGGGAGGGGGGCTTATAACAGATTTAAGCGGGAGATTGAGGGAGGTCAGGGGGAGTTAATTCTGCCAGTGTTGTTTCCTCTGGCTCCATTAGCAGTATTGACAGATCTGTGATAAATTCATTGTGTTCTCAAGTTTGTCTGCATCCATGGTTTCCGAGCCCTTCTGCAGGCTTGTTCTGCTCGATGTACAGACCTCCCTCAGCACACTGCTGAGCTTCCAGAACACACACACACACACACACATTCACACAGTATCACTTACACACACATTCACACAAACACACCTTCTCACATGCTCTCACAAGCTTGTTCTCTCTCACACACACACACACACACACACACATAGACACTCTTTCACACAGTCTCCTCGCACACACACACACACATTGTCACACTTTCGCTCTCTCTCATCCACACCCACAGACACACATGCACACACTCTCCCCCCTCTCACACACACTTAACGGCTTTCTGATCTTCACTCGCTCGGAGCGGCTCAGGGCAGAGCTGAGAGAATTTAGGGGTGATCAGACAGAACAAGCAGGATGTAGTGCGAGCCATGGAGAGGAGGATAAGCCCTTTACCTGCACAGGACCTGCACTGACACACCATCACACCAGCACTTCCTCAAGCTCAAAGCCATGTGTTAATCGTCACTGCCTTAGCTGGGGTTTTGCTCTTAACGCGTTAGCCTCCACGTGAGCCCTACACCTCTCCTCTTCATTACACCGTAACCGTCTGCATGTCTGTCCGCTGCCTCTAACCTTTGTTACGGGTCATTTGTTGCCAGTGTTTATTTGCCTTATCTAGAGAAGACATGGCTGCCCATTGTTTGTTATGGTTCTCATGGGAAAAGCTCACAGCTAAAAGTCTACGTCTAGTCTCCCTGTCACTGTGGTAACCAGCTTTAAGAGCTAACAGTGGGCTAATAATACACAGAAGAAGTGGATAGGAACCAACTTTAACAGTCTTTATTAGCACTGCCCTCACTGATGTCCCTTCTGACCAGTCTGTCCTCTCATGTCCCTTACAGGTTATGGACTGGTGGCTGATGCTCCTGGGTTCCAGCGCTCCTGTGCAGCTATCCCAGAATGCTTTGCTAAAGCTGGTAAAATGGAACCAAATCAACTGTTCTATGGATTTGGTCCCCTTCAACCAGCTGTAGCTGTGCATTAATCACCCCCAAAATGGACAGGGAAGTGTAAAGAGAAGACCCGCAACCACACACACAAACACACACAAACACACACACACACACACACACATCGCACAGACCTTAGCATCCGCCTCACAACCCCTGTCAGACAGGATCCAACTGTCCTGGGAGCACTCTTGTATGGATTTGCTGATCCAGCCATGAAAGGCAGCTCCGATAGATTTTGACTCCCTACTTATGATACCTGATAACACTATTAAGCACTTTAAGGGTTATTAAAACCCACATTACCCACGTCACACCTCTCACTATTTATATGCTATAATCTCTGATTATGTATTCAACCCAAATCTCTGTCGCTGGGAGGCGGGGCCCACTGTGCTCATTGGCTGGCCATTGATTTCTTGTCTCCGGTGGAAGAAAGAGATGGGAAGGGATGGCTGCGTAGAGAGGGAGGGGTGGAGAAGGGGCTGGTGAGGAGGGGGTGGGGAGGGCCTTGGGCGGGGGTGAGGCGGGGCTGCGTGGGGTTTGTGGGGAGGTCTCGTGAATAAGTAAAGCCGCTGCTCCTTTCCTCTTCCCCTCCCCCCTCCCTGCGCTTGTCGTGATGCGCCGTGATCAATAAAAGCTCATCCTGAGGTCCATAAAGTGCTGAAGTGGTTTTTCCTGTGAAAGTGTGGGAGAGGTGGGGGGAGGGGAGGATACGCTGACAGACAGGCAGGAGACCGGGGTGGGAAGATCGGGGTGGGAAGACCGGGGTGGGAAGACAGGGGCGGGAAGACCGGGGCTGCTAAACGCGCAGCCGGCTGCAGCTGGTGTAGTTAGGCAAAAACCCCCGAATGCTCCACTCTAATCCAAATCACAACAGCCTAAGCTACAACTCCAGAGGGCAGCGACATAAAGCAGGACGATGCCTGCCACTGTTTTTACACCCGCCGCAGTTTACGGCACGTTCGCCGCTTCGCTGTTGCCTTTTCCCCAGTCTCTTCCATCAGCCATCGCTAGACGCCTGGTCCGCTGATGGTGACGGATGTCTGGACGTGGGAGGGACGTCTTATCACACACACCCTCCAGGTGCTCCATTAGCTGTGAGCACAGTGATAGATGGAGCGCAACAGTCGGTCTCCACCAAGGCCTGATGCTGGAGAAGGACAGCGAGACCATTTGGCCTGGATGAAAGATGATGATCTGTGCCTTGTCTTGAAGTCTATGGTAAAAGATTCCAGTACAAAACTACCCTATCAGGGAAGATTAAAGGGAAAGATATAATCCTTCCAATTTTTAGACAAAGACATGTACTGATACTGGTGTTCTAACGTGTTGCATCATCATTTGACATGCTCGTGTTCTGCTGGGTCTGTGAGGATCAGTTTTTTTAACGGACATGAATGGAATTGTTGTGTTTGTTTCATACAACACATGGACGTACATGTAGCTGACCTGTGATGAAATGGCCTGTCAATAACATGTGCTGAGGAACACACACACTCTCACTCTCACTCTCTCTCATACACACACACACACACACTCTTGACTGTTGGCTCAGTTTCCCTCGCACTTCACAGCTTCATTCGTATACACACACACAACAATACACAAACACCTACACATACATGCAAAGAAATTACATCCATAAATAGACAATACATTCACGGCACAGAATCTAGCTCATGTCCTCAATAACTTCATGCATACCTTGGATCACTAGAGATCTGCCACATCATTTCCTCCAACAGCACCAGATTTCTTTTTTAAAAGGTTTAGCTAAGTCTGTGTAAATTGAATTTAAACGAAAATATAAAATATAACAAAATTATTTATTCTTTTTTTTTTATTGTCAGTAAAAAACATTTTTGGGCGGCATGGTGGTGTGGTGGTTAGCACTGTCGCCTCACAGCAAGGCGGTCTGGGTTCGATTCTCGGTCTGGGCTGCTCTGTGTGGAGTTTGCATGTTCTCCCTGTGCCTGCGTGGGTTTTCTCCAGGTACTCTGGTTTCCTCCCACAGTCCAAAGACATGCATCCTAGGTTGATTGGTTACTCTAGATTGCCCGTAGGTGTGAGTGTGTGTGTGCGTGTTGGCCATGTGGTGGACTGGCGAACTGCCCATGGTGTACCCTGCCTTCGCCCGGAGATGCTGGGATTGGCTCCAGCCCCCCCGTGACCCTGACTAGCGGGAATAAGCGGTACGGATAATGAATGAATGAATGTGCAGTATGAATGAAAAACAATTTTATCTGTAACCAGTTCATATGTTTCCATTTTTGTTCACTGTTGTGTACGTTACTGCAGCCTAAAGCCCCCGGTGTGTTGGCTGCGCGGTTCAGAATATTCATTTCCACTGTAGGTCCTAAGCCAGTATTCCTACACAGGCTCCTTTTCTATCACTCATTCAGTCAGGCTGCTATTCACTGAGTCAGCTCCCCCCGAAAGGACGAGATGAGGTCTGCAAGAGCAGCTCAAGAGACAAGACATACTGCACATGTTTCACCTTAACCCCTAGAATGCAGCCAGACTGCACACACACACGCACACACACACGCGGATTTATGTTGCAGGTGACTTTGGGAGCACTGTGCCAACCCACATAAAACAATAGTAGACATTTTAATATTGAGATTGAGAGGGAAGCTGGTTACCGTGGGGGTAGAACACACACAAACACAGCCAAGATGGTGAGGTGGAGAGTCCTACCTTGTACCTCACACTGCACTGATGTTTGATTCACCCCCCCTGTTGGTCCAATAGGCTGAAGGGGGAACGCTCACACAGGATGTCACTCTCTCACACGACCACCAGTCCCCAGTCTGGTCTGCTTCTCTCCTTTATAAATGTAAAAAATAATTTGGTATTTGTCTCCATGAAGAAATGAAGATCCTCCCTTAACTACACGAGTACACATACATATTACAATACTTTAACTGCAGATAAGGATTAAACATAGGGTCAATCATAAGAGCAACAAAATCAATCAGTTCATGTTGCACCTGCCTATTATTTTTAAGAGAAATAGTATCTCCTAAATAGTCATAAATAGTATAATTTTCATGTTCAGATTAATTGCACTGGAAGAATCCAGTTGCCATTTTTGTTATAACTGTACTGTAGCTAAAGAGAGCAAGAGAGACAGACAGAAAAGAGAGTATCAAAACTGCTTTAATTTAATATTCGCTTGGCCTACACTGACACTGACCTGCTCTGTAAAAAACATATTGATTTATTTTATACAAAATATACAACCCCCCCCTTCCCCCCTTTAGTTGAAAGTCCTTTCTAAAAAGGAAAGAAAAATGCAGTGACTCTATCTGCCGTGTTATAAATAACGTGTGTTTCATATCTGATCGACTATACAGTCATGCAGCGAGCAAAGTGGAAGTCAATGGAGGCTCACACAAAGGTGTCCTCTCTGTCACCTCAGCCATCCAGTGTATACCTTCACATTCCACAACCCTACTCACACACTCTCTCCCTCTCTCTCTCTCTCTCTCACACACACACACAACCCTGTGAAGGAATACGGGTTTATAAACAAACAACTCTTACAATCTATCAACAACAAAAAAACAACATCAATAACAAAAAAACCCTCTTAACATCTCTTGTTCTGTTTAAGTACAGCATGATAACTATTAGAAATGTTTTTCTGTCAGCATATTCGCTCATTATAAACGCACTGTATCATTGTTATACATTGGCGTGTATTAAGATCTGAAGGCTGGAAATGATTTGTAGATCTTTGCAAATGACTGAGTGAGATCCAGTGTCTTTGGAGTAATTACTCATTATTAAGCCTATAATCTAAGACAACATTTGCTCTGGTCCAATATGACTGTCCTCATTAACACTGGATTGATGGATCAGCAGCTGGTAAGAGCACTCTATAATTTATCAACACACACTGTGTTCTCTTGAAAATACATTTGGCACTTGCAATAATAAATTTGTATATTAATAAAGATTTACATTTAATAATTCCATTTTCAATCAGTTGTATGTTACTGTACTAAATATGTTTACCCTTTCATAGCTGCATGTTTAAAGATCTTTAATCATCTTATTTAAGATGTCTGGAGTGTTGTCTATACTCATCCCTGAAACCTGTAAAGCACAGATTTTCAACTTCAATCAAAGTCTAATTTTTTTAATAAAGGGAGGTTTTTGTTTGTAATTCAACAAAAAAAACAGCAAAATACATTATGAAATTTCAAAGCATTTTGCTGAGTATAGATTAAAGAGTCAAACTGGGCAGGTTGCGCATTACTGCAGACACAGGACTGAGTCAGATCTGGGTGCCCCAGGGAATTTGGTACAAGCTAAGATCATTACGTCACTCTGTCAACCGGCTGTGAAAATCTACTCATTCACACACAGCGGGCAGGTAGTTCAAACAAAGCATTCTGAGCTGAACCAGGAGTCTGACTACAGGCTGCTGGAAGCTGCCTTTCCTCTCACTGGCAGAGGTGAATGTTCTGGGGTGATGTTCAGGTGAAATGAGGACCTTTTGAAAAAGTCCAGTGAAAGCTATGCGAAGTGCTTTGCTAAAGCTGGCTAATGGGAAATACATAAAATCCTTTAATTCAATAAATTCATTACACATCAGTGTGAACAATTAATTCAGTTTGGGGGCATCTCATCATGTCAGGTGATATGATTTCATGGAACAGTTTGAAGTTTGGAGGTAAGATTGTAGAAAATCATGAATTGTTATTCTGTCTGAATGTGATGAAAATGTATACAGTACGTTTAAAGTATTTTAGTATTTCAGATAAAAATGATCAAGAATACTGTACATATACAAATGACATTTCTATATGTACTCAGGACTGAAACACGACACAAAATACGTGTAGGTGCATTTTTAATGCAGTCATGCAGTTAAAATACTCTGTTCAAAAGTGAAAGTAGGTGTACTGAAACATAGCAGTGCACTGCCTTCCTGAGCCAGGACAAACATCCTGATACTGGACCACTGCTGCTCTAGAGCTGCTCCAAATGATACACTCAACATTATGAACAAAAAGTCCATTGTAAAGGTTTTGAGGTTCAATTCAACACAGTCTAGAAAACAGAAGTCTGTCCAACCAAACCAAGTGTGTTTGTAACACTCACTATGGTATTCTGGTCTCCAAGTCATTCGCATCATGTGTGGTCCAACACATTCATGGCTACCAGGTCAAAAGTCAAAAGCAGGAGTTTAACAAAAGCCAGTATTTCACACCAGATCCAATCGGTCTGCAACCCTGTTAAAATTGCCCCAGTTGTATGAATTACAGTAAATGACCACAGAATAAAAAAATAAAAGTGGGAGAATGTGCTGAGGAGAATGTGCTGAAGGTACTCCGTGTGGAATGGTCAGGTGTTTTAGCCATAACCTCAGCGGCAGTTATTATGTTTAAATTAGGTCATTTGAAATCAGAGTTTCACCATGGCAACTTCATAACTCACTTTTACAATCAATAATGCAGAGGAACATTTCACACTGTTTTCTAACCTTTGTACAGTTGCAGCAATTACAGCAATATTGCCATAGATGGAAGAGTCAATGCCAGTGACACTTTACTGAAGAGATGTGTCAGCACATTCACTTTCATTAGTCTACTTAAGAGATTTCTTATTGTCATTTTTCCATAGAAATTGTGTTTCGGTTTATTTTGGATGATCAAAGGCCTGCAAGGCCTGCACAAAACACCAACAACAATGCCATAGGCATTATGAAAAGAGTCATAGTTCAGAATTCAGAACTTGCATGCTCTGTGCTGTCCATTTGTTTATTTTATTGTTTACTGTTTCATTTACTGTTTTCTGTTTTTTTCTGTTCTTCTGTTACTGTTAAAATGAAAGAAATCTCACATATATATTTCATGCATATGCATGTTCATTAATTTGTCACAATTTGTCAGCTGGTTAATACGCACCTTCAAAACGTTTCCCTTTTTAATTAATAACATTAATAACATTAATTACTAATAAGTCTAATGCACTGACTAATGCTTGCACAGTGTCACTGCGAGCAGCTGACTTCCACCTTTAAAACAGGAACGCAGAGAACCGTGTGGGGTTCTACACAGAAGGGCGTCAACTCGCACGTAGAGTGCCGCGTGTCCGTCAGTAAACAGCGTGCCGCTCCACGCTGGCTCTGTCTTTATCACCGTTTCCTTTGACTTGCTGGTTATATTACTGTAATTAACCTCACTTAGCCTGGGAATGTGGCCCTTCATGATTGCGAGGCTAATTCATTAGCCTCCTTTTTGTGCGACGGTGTAACCGACTGTTAATTGGAGTCCATGTGAATTAATTGGCCATCGGCTTAAAGTGAAAATTAACGAGGAGATTGAGGCGATGCAGGCGGAGCACTAAACGCTCATGGCATAGGTACTAAAACGCCTCTGTCGCAGGGGTTTATCAGCAAGGTAACTTGCTCTGTTCACACGCGCAACAGGAAGTGGAATTTCAGAGCACTGCTGCTTTAACAATGCGGAAATCACATTCTACTGCTAATTGATACAAAGATTCAGCACAGTTCTGGTGATAACCCATAACTCTCTGGCATAAATTCATGTGCACAAATTGCGATATTTCCTGCTAGTACTGGACACTACAAATAAAACGGATACAAGGTCAATCAAGACAAATGATGATGGTAAGACCCTGTAATGGCACAAGGGCACAGGATGATACAGGATAACACAGGATGACACAGGATGACACAGGATGACACACAATGACACACAATGACACAGGATAACACAGGATGACCTGTTATAGGCTCAAAACTCCCACTGGACACACAGATAACACTGCACAACAAGGTTTTTGCTTCTTGAACACTGTTAGGTGTTTCTTATAGATTTTTGGGTGCTGAACACGAATATCACATCAAAATTTACGTATCACGTACCGTTTAAGAGAAATCTTCAGTTTTATTTTAATGTTTACTTAATGTTTTACCCAAACATATCACTCCAGTAAGTGACTCATCACCAACAGTTTGTGCTGCTTGGGTATGTCCAGGCATGTATCAGACCAGGTTGGAAGCTTTTCTGTGGAAATATGACATCTTGGGCCTGCCTGGGAAAGTCAGAACGAGCTTGGCCTTCCTCAGCATGCTATAAAAGTGGCTTGCATAAACCGATCCTGCTCATTTGGTTAATACAGAAAGCTAGTGTATATGGGTGCATCATTCTAGTGAAATACAGTGTCTGTATCAATATAACAGTAAGTAAATTTAATGCTATGGCTGTTTTGCTGTCTGGCGATATGTCTCGTCAATGTCGTAACAGCATCAACATTCTGCTATAAGACATGCTCTCTTATATACCCGATTGAAGGTGTTTGCATTTCCCCATGCCAACCTGACCTCCAGGTGAGGGGGTTTCACACAGACATGCCCGAAAAGGGGCACCTTCGGTGGGCACAGCAAGCTGGCGGAGGGCCCTGGTCCCTCCACCCCGTACAAGCAGCCACTGGCATAATTTCAATACTTCCAGGGGCGGCCTGGAGCTCTCGGGTCCGACAGGGTGCACCCTGCTCGGGCACAGCAAGCTGGTGGAGGGCTCTGGTCCCTCCACCCCGTACAAGCAGCCACTGGCATAATTTCAATACTTCCAGGGGCGGCCTGGAGCTCGGGTCCGACAGGGTGCACCCTGCTCGGGCACAGCAAGCTGGTGGAGGGCCCTGGTCCCTCCACCCGTGTATGAGCAGCCACTGGGGTGGCCTGGAGCTCTCAGGTTTGACAGGGTGCACCTTGCTCATTCTTGCACATTCTGCTATATTAAGTTCTGTTGAACTTAATGGCTCATGGGGAACATAAACGTGATTAAATAGGTAAAAATATAAATGTCTGTTTTTTAGAGTTCCTACGTGATGCAGTAAAAATAAAACTATATTTGTGCATATCCTATAGGTACCTGTCACAATCACCAAAAATTTTTCAGGAAGCAAAAATTTTATCAAAATTTGTTGTGCAGTGTAATGAGCATCAGCTATACAAGAGAGGACAGTACAGTATTCAACAATTCACATCCCTCCACGTTTGCATGCCTGCAGGAATGCACACACACGCACGTACAGCCGATGTAAAGTACACTTTCTATAGAAGCCTGACCCTTTTCTTTGTACCTAACTCTCTTTTCTTGTAATGACAAAATGTCAATGTTTTCCATTTTCCCATATTTCACATCAGACCTCTGAAACAAACAGCTCCAAGAGTTCCAATAAATAAACAACATACACAAATAAAAAAGTGTTTCAACAAAAGGCAATATTATACAGATACACACAAAATATATTTTCCATTACTCAACAGCTCACTTTCACTAATCACTAGCAATGCTATCGAGTAATATATCAACTCACAAGATGGAAAATGGAAAAGCCCTCAAAACAATATCAATCAATAAATAAATCTGTAAGACAATGAAGAAAAAGCAGAGAAAGCTTGCCTAAAGGAAAGGCCTGCAACTACAAACATGGGGTATTATTTATAGTGATGGGTAAAACTGTCATGTGCCTTTTCTGTACAGTAGACATAATAAAATACACTTCAAATGAGCTTTCTGTATAAATCAAATAATATCACTTACAGCAAATTAATTAAGCATGTGGGATACCAGCTTGATGTGTTAAGACACACAAGTAGCAGAGTGCGTACTGGTACAGTGCTTAGAAGTGTTTTTGAAATGGTGCCCTATCCACTATCCCCTTGATAAAATATCTGGATCACTACATAGAGCACTATTATAGGGAACAGAATTCATGAAACCATTTCTTTAGTTAACCTGCTGCTCACATTTGGCATGTGAGGTGTGAGGAGATTGTTTGTACACTACTTACTGAGGTGCATTGTGGAATGTTTTTGTAGTGCACTGGATATAACCACACTTTGTTATCAGGAACCACTACGAGATGGCAGAAAGCTAAAGTAGTGCACTACATAGCAAATAGGGAGAAGGCAATGTCTGTTTTTGAGGACTCACAACTAAAGCTGTTATAATGCTGTTATGAAGCTCCTAGGTCTCTCTCTCTCTCAAAGGCACATACAAACAAATGGCATCTCTATATTCCAGACCCAAAGCACCATGCCATGTCCTTCAGCTGACCATTGTGAGCACAGCCTCCTTAAAGACCCATGAGGAGAGATAGATAGATAGATAGATAGATAGATAGATAGATAGATAGATAGATAGATAGATAGATAGATAGATAGATAGATAGATAGATAGATAGATAGATAGATAGATAGATAGATAAAGTGAATGAGAGTTCAGTACAGACAGATTAAGATGAAGACTTGGGAGGAGTGAGTGAACTCTGCAGCAGTCAAGCCCTCTGCACTCATGTCCAAGACAGGTGGAGATAAAGAGAAAAGGGAAGGTGTGTGTGTGTGTGCGTGTGTGTGTGTTGGGAGGGCGTGGCTTTAGGAGTTCTCCTCACATAGTCATATAAACACAAAGTGCCACTGCTAATCAGTGAATAAGCACACATGGCCAGCACTAAGGGAAAATCAACAGCTGCAATAAAAGTCACAAGTTTGCATATTACAATGATGATTATTCAGATGCATTCTGGGTAGCATGCAGGGGGAGCAGTGTAGACTGGAAGAAGTAGAGGTGGCGTGCTGGAGGACCCGTGTGATGGGGCAAAAGAAGAGTCTGCTTCAGTGCGCTTCAATATGCTGCTCACAAGCAAAATCCTCACATTTAAATCAGAACTTTGAGGCGTATGCAAGGTCAAGTGCCTCGTCTTGCGTTTAAACACATCTTGTTGGCAAAAAAGAATATTTATGCTAAACTAAAATTTAAGGGGAAACTGGGTCTGCCTGCATCAATAAGCCTGTGTGATGTAGTGTGGTCGCCAGTTCAGTGAGAATCCCTAAAAATCAGCATCATCCTGGGTCAGACCTACCACACAGTTCACCTAGCGCACATCAGGCAGTAGGCTCACTGTGGAGGAGTAGATTAGCAATGATTCTTATTCTTAATTTCAGTTCAGTTCTCTCTCTCACTGTCTATCACTCTCTGTCTCTCTCTCTCTCGCTTTCTCTTTCTCTCTCTCTGTCTCTCCCCCTCTTTCATTTAAGTGACCCAGAGAGATGAGGTGAGCAGACAGGCTCTCTGAGAGGGGGAGAGGAATTAACCAAGCACAAACCTTTGTACCCCAATCTCCCCAAGCATGCCAGTCCTTTGGCACAGTTCTCCTTCACACACCAACTGCTGTGCATTAACACACACACACTCACACACACACACACACACACACCCAAGCACTGATACACAACTTGCTTAAATAATGTGCCCTTCAGGACATTTACATCTCAGTCTTTACTCCTGAAAACAAATAGCGTGCATATGTGTGTGTGTGTGTGTATATATATCAATAATTTGCATAATAATTTACCCTTACATTTAAAGATCATTTGCATATATTTAGAGTAAAGACAGTGTTTATAAAGTCAAAGAACTGCAGCCAGATGGAGACTGTGAGAGAAAACTGTGGAGATAAAACTTGACAGTTACAAAGGTATTGAGATCAAGTAACAGAGCAAAGTGAGTGAGCAGCTGAGTACTTCATCTCCCGGCCAGGGCACACACACACTTCTGAAAGCTGTGCAGATACACCTAGCCTTGATATGTCAAGCACATAGAAGCTGTGGCAGTAATGTATCAAATGGAGCGAAGAGAGAGAGAGAGAGCGAGAGAGAGAGAGAGAGAGAGAGAGAGGAAACTGAATAAGGAGAGGAGACGGCGTGTAAAGCATGGGGCATCACTGCTCCGTTCTTTCTGCAGTGTTTCACATAGACACACTAGTTGGCTGTCTTTGTGGAGGTGTGCAGACAGTGACCAATCAGAGGTGCTCTCTATCACAGCCTCTAAGAGAGGATGATGGGGCCAGTTTCTTACTATGTACTGTGTCACAAAAAATCTGATATGCACACTGTCATGTCTGGCCCCTGTCAATCATGTCTGTACTTTGGTTTTCGTCCACGTTTTTCTCCACGTACTGTTTTGTTTTGGTCTTCTCATTTAAGTCCCATGACCATTGTTATTGGTTTTACCTGTACCTAGTTTAGTTCCTGTAAGCCCATTTTATATTATATATATATATGTGTGAGATCCATTTTGAAGATATTGGCATAAGTCACACTGTGCATAATGAAGTGGCTGTAGTGGTGACTGGATGGGTGCCTTTTTTAATCAAGCCTACTGTTTTATCACCTGCCGGTGCTTACTGGCAAGCTCGCTCTATCGTTTATGGAAGAGCATTTGTTCTCTTTTGAAAACTTTTGACCCAAACATGAAAATGACTAAAGCAGTTAGCCTTGCATCACAGCTCGTAAACACATCCACTGACAGGGATCCCTGAGGAGCGAAAGAGACAAAAATGCCATCGTCTCATGCCATGCTTCGTCCTCTCTTTTCTACCCCGAGCAGAAATCTAAGTGGGCATGTTCCAGCTTTGGCTAAAATCTAACTCAGAGTTGTCTCACCTTCTATTCTCTTTTCATTCACCCTGTGTCTGGGCCTCCTGTTCTTTCTCACACTTCAGCATAAAACATTCAGCATGTTGTGAGTTTCCTGGTCTAAGGGGAGGAACAGAAAAAGAGTCCTGATAGGAATAGGGAAGAAATCAATAGGAAACTAAATTGAAGAATCTCTGGCCATTATTTTCCCAGTTTCCCTGTGTCACCTGCACAGTCAGGTTTAGTGCTGAGGTACAAGCATTGTCTCCCCACCCCCCACACACACTCACACACCTCAGCCTTGCACACAGGCTAATTATAACATACTGGGATATCCTAACACCTATCCGAGGCTGTGTTAGGCGAGATTACTTTCAAACATAATCAAGGCTATGTTAAACTGGATTATCCTAAACCCTGACCAAGGCTGTGTTAGACTGGATTAGCCTAAACACTAACCAAGGCTGTGTTAGGCTGGACTAGTCTAACACATAACCAAGGCTGTGTTATGCTGGACTAGTCTAATCCCTGTGATAAGGCAGCAGGCCAAAGCAACAAAACTAGAACTTACATCCAGAACTGTCTGTGGTATGAAATCAGAGCAATTACACAGCACTGAACAGCAACATTCGCCCCACATTAATCCTGCTTTAACCAGGCTGAAGCATTGCTCACACACACACACACACACACACACTCACTCACTCACATATATAAACATGCACGCACGCACACACACACACACATATGCACGCACACACACACACGCACACATATACATGCACACAAACGTGAACATTTAATAGGCCATAGAAGTTTATAAGCTCCATCTTAAACTGTATGCAGATAGACCTCGAGAGCAACAAATCAATACAGCAGCCTGATCGTTGCCCCATGCTTGCTGCTCTCTCGGTCCCGCTGAGCTGGTCACTCTCAGGCAGCCCTGACTGAAAGCACAGGTCACCTGCTAGTCCTGCAAGTCCTGCGCTTGTCTACACTCTACACTGAATTAGAAGCTGCACTGTTGTGCTTTTTGTTCCTGACTAGTCTGACAGACACCATTTCAAAAGCAAGGACTAGCCCTCATTTTGAACATGTTCTTCCTTGCTTTTGGACTGCTTTCATAAAAAGCTTACTCAGTTCTGGCGGTGAGTTAGCCGACATGGAAACATTCACTCCACAGAGCACATAGCAAGTGTTAAATAAACGTTTTTTTTAAGTTGGAAGTTATTTTCGACCTTTAAATACAATGGGATGCATTTTGAATGCAGCAGAGTAAATAACATGTTTACTTTTACTACCACTTTTTATTATTAATATTAACAATAATAATAATAAGAAGAAGAACTATTCTATTTTTATTATTATTATAGAAATTATTTATAATAATATAAGTTTATCAGTAATATGCGGAAACATTTTCTTGCTTAAAATCACATTTGTTTAAATGTTCTAGCTCACCAAAGGATGGAGAGTTGTTCTGGGACATACATCAATAGTAAATATTAATATTAGATCTGTCTAGTGCACTGTATGGTGGTTAAAGATGTAGAAGTGTAGTAATACCTGGAGCACACACAGTTTGCAGAGAAAGACATCTATAGAGACCTTGGTCTAAATCCGTCAACCAGTTCTTCATGCATTCATTTTGTCATGCCTTGACCCCTGTAACACATTGTTATATGAGGGTTACACAATCACATTTAACTTGGCTGCTGTACAAAAAGCTGAAGTCTGATTCCTCACTGTCTCTTGGAAGAGAGGTCATATTTTCCTCTAACTTCCTTTTTTCACTAATTATCTGTTAAATGTATGCTAGATTTTGAAGTGGTTTGGTTTGTTTGTGCTCATCGTGGGTTAGCAGCAGCCTACGGTCAGGCCACTTAGATCTCCTGAGCAGCGGCTGGACAACTCCGCCATCTTGTGCGATCTCCTACAACTCTGTGGCTTCTTCCAGAGAGTGGATTAGTTTACTGTTGCTCACAGTGGTGGACGAAGTACACTAACCACATACTTGAGTTAAAGTAGATACCCATGGTAAAACGTTACTCCAGTACAAGTAGAAGTCCTCCCTTTAGTCGTCTACTTAAGTTAAAGTACAAAAGTATTGGCCTTCAAATGTACTTAAGTATTGAAAGTAAAGTTAAGGCTCTAATATTTAGCAAAGTAAAGTAAAGTAAAACCTGTCAAAATAGAACTTGTTTTCTAATGTAAAGTGCTATGTTCGAATGTTTATTATTTCACAAAATCAACGCATTTAGTTAGCTGGAAGCTCCAAATACTATGAACTATTGTAAAACAAGTAACTAGCTAGCTAGCTAACCTAGTGCGTTACTAAGGCAGTTTTCGGGTGTGTACTAATAGCATACTTAGCTAGCTAGTTAGATAACTAACCATATATACAATGCTAATGTCTGACTTATTTTAACATACACAAAGACGGTTTGCTGCAAGATATTGTTAGATTTCTTACTAAGGTAAATGACCTGTAGACCCTTGAAAATATCTTACCTCTACGTGTTTCCTTAGACTTATGGGACTGAGACAGGCAGAGAAGGCACTTGACAACGAATGAGTTTTTCGACTATTTCAAAGAATTTCCCTCAGATGAGGCCATGGTTTGTGGCGAGTTACAGTTTCTTTGCCATTTTTACGTAGGGATCTGTTCTCCCTAAACCTGCTGCGTTGCCGTTGAACCGAACCCTGACATAGCCTTTCTCTCCGCCGTGTCCACTAGAATATGTTTATATTTTGTTTGAATATTTTAAGTACAATTATGTTTTGAATGAATTTTTTTTCCAATATTTTCTTTGCTTTTGATTTGAAGGTATTTACTTTATATATGTTTTGACTGGTTGTTTTAATCTGAATGTTAAGTATCTCTTTTAGTGAAAATAAATTCCAAACTAGGTCAGCTACACTTGTACATAAATAAACTTGACTTGCAAACCCCTGACCTATTAGAAAATGTTTTAGTAGTAGCATTGTTTCTTCATTGCTGCTAATGTATTAATCCAAGAATTCTGGGAGATCATCAGAATTATGCATGCAAGCTCAAAGTTAAGGCAGACACTGAAGTGGCAAAGGTAAATTAGCATGACCCGGTAGTACAAGTATGCAGCAAACTTTACTATGCAGCAAACTTTACGTGTGTGTGCACACTCTCTTTCTCTATATATACAGTGCTCAGTATATGCTCATAATGTGATGAATTGACCATGCTTAATTCCATGCACCAGAGGTGCTGTGTGATTGTTCAGTGCACAGCATCTTCACAAGATCACGACCTGTCTCCTCAAATGTACAGTATACTGTAGATGCAGACAACAAGAGAAATGAGTGCACAAGCAACAAAAACTCGTATATACTCAGTTGCACTTATCTAGTACTGAGAAGGACCGTCTTTGGCTTCCACACAAGTCTGAATATTTCATTGCATTGATTCAGCAAGTACTGACTGGGGTCCTTCCTTGGGGATTCTGGTCCATGCTTTCTCAATAGTGTATATTCTGAGTCTATGTATTTGTCCTGTGATTGTTTAAATCACACCAGTCTATGCTAAAAGCGCCCTACTGGACTGATACTGGACACTGTGTGCACCAGTGGAGTAAACAGAAGATGGTGTCATACTCATGGGACCATGCTGAGATGAAAGCAGCTTTGTGGTGTGGCGCATTATCCTGCTATAAATGTCCATTTGAAAGAGGGTAGAATGTTATAATAAACAGAGGCACAATGAGTTGCATGGCGTAGATCAACCGACTGCAAATCCTGCTCAGATGGTGTTCCAGATTCATGCTGGGATTAAAGATTCTGAGCACCTTTACGTCAAGGCAGAAACTGATGTTCATCATATCAGGCAATATTTGTGGGTTTGGCAATCAAGTGGCTACTGTAGTCTCACCTTGCAGAGTTTTGCTGACAGGAGTGGCACTACGTGTGAAGCTGTATGACTGAGGTAAAATCTGGTGTAAACCTGTGTGAAAGAGGTGGAACCCCATGTGAACCTGTGTATAAGAGGTGTCACCCAGGCTGAACATATCATGTGTGCAGATCTGCCTCATTGGCCACCACTGTTAATAATATTCATTCATCCATTCATTGTCATCTGCTTATCCAGGTCTGGGTCGCGGGGGCAGTAGCCTAAGCAAAGAGGCCCAGGTTTCCCTCTCCCCAGCCACCTCTTCTAGCTCTTCTGGTGGGATACCGAGGCGATCCCAGAACAGCCAAGAGATATAATCTCTCCAGTGTGTCCTGGGTCTTTCCCGGGTTCTCCTCCCAGTTGGACATGCCCGGAGCACCTCACCAGGGAGGTGCCTAGGTGGCATCCGGACCATATGCCCGAATCACCTCAACTGGCTCCTCTCTACATGGAGGAGTAGCGACTCTATGGATGACCGGACTCCGCACCTTATCTCTAAGGGAGAGCCCTGACACCCTGCAGAGAAAACTCATTTCAGCCGCTTGTATTTGCGATCTTATTCTTTCGGTCACTACCCAGAGCTCGTGACCATAGGTAAGAGTTGGAACGTAGATTGACGAGTAAATCAAGAGCTTTGCCTTTTGGCTCAGCTCTCTCTTCACCACAATGATTCGGTACAACGTCGGCAACACTGCGGCCACCGCACCGATCCGCCTGTCAATCTCTCGTTCCATTCTTCCCTCACTCGTGAACAAGAACCCGAGATACTTGAACTTCTCCACTTTAGGCAAGGACTCACTCATGACCCAGAGAGGGCACTCCACCCTTGTCCGACTGAGCACCATGGTTTCAGATTTAGAGGTGCTGATTTTCATCCCAGCCTTCTTGCACTCGGCTGCAAACCGATCCAACGAGAGCTGTAGGTCCTGGCCTGATGATGCCAACAGGACCACATCATCTGCAAAAAGGAGGCGCGGAATCCTGAGGCCACCAAACTGAGCCCCCTCCGCCACTTGGCTACGCCGAGAAATTCTCTCCATAAAAGTTATGAACAGAATCGATGACAAAGGGCAGCCCTAATGGAGTCTACTCCCACCGGGAACCAGTCTGACTTAATGCCAGCCATGCGAACCCAGCTCCTGCTCCGTTTGTACTGGGACTGTATCGCCCGTAGCAGCGGGCTCATTACCCTATACTCCCGGAGCACCCCTCAGAGGAATCCCCAAGGGACACGGTCGAATGCCTTCTCCAAATCCACAAAACACATATGGACTGGTTGAGCGAACTCCCATGCACCCTCTAGGACCCTTGCAAGGGTGAAAAGCTGTTCCAGTGTTCCACGACCAGGACAAAACCGACATTGTTCCTCTTATTATTGAGATTCAACTATTGGCCGGACTCTCTTCACCAGTACCCCTGCATAGACCTTACCGGGGAGGCTGAGGAGTGTGATCCCACGATAGTTGCAGCTCCAGTCCCCTTTCTTAAAAAGGGGAACCACCACCCTGGTTTGCCAGTCCAGAGGCACTGCCCCCGATGTACAAGCGATGTTGCAAAGATGTGTCAGCCAGGACAGTCCCACAACATCCAGAACCTTAAGGAACTCAGGGCGGATCTCATCCACCCCCGGAGCCCCGGAGTTTCACACTACCCTGGTCACCCTGGCCCAAGTGATGGACAAACCCCTGTCCGAGTCCTCCAGTTCTTCTTCCTCTATGGAAGGCGTGATGGTGGGATTGAGAAGATCCTCAAAGTATTATTTTCACCACCTAATGACATCCCCAGTCGAGGTCAGCAGATCTCCAGTCTCACCGTATACAGTGTTGATCGGGAACCGCTTTCCCCTCCTGTGTTGCCTGAGGGTTTGCAAGAATCTTCTCAAAATTCACTTTCCATGTCCTAAGGTTCCAGAACCCAAACTGTGTGTCGAGGTGAGCCTTACTATATCTAGTTGGTATCTCTCAGCCTCACACACCAGCTCAGGCTCCTTCCAAACCAGAGAGGTTATGTTCCATGTCCCAATGGCCAGTTGTGATGCAACCATAACTTAAGATCACAAATGCACTAATTGTGTGAGCAGAGACTGTAGGAGCATGAGTGCTGATATAAAACTGAATATCATCTGCATAGCAGTAAAAGTCAAAGCAATATTTCCTAATGATCTGGTCAATTGGAGAGATGTTACTGTTATTTGAGTGTTTGGGGCTTTTCTGTTACCTTGACCTTGTCTTGCAGGTCTTCTTTGACCTTTCTTATTTCTCATATGCATCTCCTGCTCGTTAGTTGTTTTTCAGACTTCGGCAGCCACACACCCAGTACGACAGCTCTTTATGAGACCCAGGAGCCACATCCACCTACAATCACACCACAGCCAGCACCTGTACGTTGTTGGTTTCCTTTGTTTCATCTCTATTTAAAGCCCACAGGTACCCTCCTCCAGTGTCTCACATTGCTGACCTACCACACTTTACAAGATGCCCAGAGGACTGTTGCTACTCTGGTGTCAGCTCCCTGAGCTTTTCTGGCAGTGATTGGGTATTTTAGTTTGGGTTACCCATTAAGAGTTAGCCAGTTAGGGTTAGCCAGCTCACCGCTGGGCTCGCTGTGCAATATATAATATTTATATATAATATATAATTTTATAAGGCGGCATGGTGGTGTGGTGGTTAGCACTGTCGCCCCACAGCAAGGCGGTCTGGGTTCGATTCTCGGTCTGGGCTGCTCTGTGTGGAGTTTGCATGTTCTCCCTGTGCCTGCGTGGGTTTTCTCCGGTACTCCGGTTTCCTCCCACAGTCCAAAGACATGCGTGTTAGGTTGATTGGTTACTCTAGATTGCCCGTAGGTGTGAGTGTGTGTGTGCGTGTTGGCCATGTGGTGGACTGGCGAACTGCCCATGGTGTACCCTGCCTTCGCCCGGAGATGCTGGGATTGGCTCCAGCCCCCCG
Organism: Brachyhypopomus occidentalis; assembly: GCA_020368025.1. NCBI lineage: Eukaryota > Metazoa > Chordata > Actinopteri > Gymnotiformes > Hypopomidae > Brachyhypopomus > Brachyhypopomus occidentalis. Next base: position 10,895,693 of record JAGXOD010000011.1, read on the forward strand.
TGACCCTGACTAGCGGGAATAAGCGGTATGGATAATGAATGAATGAATGAATATAATTTTATATATGCACTTTATATGTGCATGTTGTGTTTTTTTAGGCTTTATATATGCTATGAACATTAACATGTACTTCAGAGACACTGGCCTATAGTTAGTATTATGGTGGCTGTGTACCAGCCTACAGTTAACAGTAGTATCATATAGATATATAGTTAGTCATATGAAATATTTAAATAAGCAAACACCATATTTAATATTTACATAAGCAAATGTTTAATTTCATTCAATGACCTACAGTTTTCTTCTCTGTGCTTCCCTATTATTGCCTAACATACATAAATCGTTTTCCAGACACATTCTCCTTAATTTACATTACAGTACACAGGAATATTCAATCTGCTATACTAATTCTCACAGGATTAGGTTTAGCCTCCTCTCAAAGCTGGTTTGAATTGCAAACTACACAGAATTTCTTTGGTATTGTTTGTTATTAAGTGATAACTTCATGGCAACATGAAGCAATTGTAGACTGCCCTCTAGGGGTGGAATTATGCTTTTATGTTTAGTTTCAATGTCTTCAATTCCATATAAAGCCCTTTCTGCCTATGCCCAGTAACACTATCATTACCTGATCTATGTGTACATGTGCAAAAAAGAGGAAGACATTTCCCTGAAAATGCTTCGTTGCTGTTGCACCCATGAGGTTTGATTGATCCACTCATATAGGACAACGTTACTCTAATGTTAGGGAACCTCATTATAGACAATGCCGGCTAATTCTAAACAGAGCTTTACCCATCAAAAACATGACAACAAAAGTTGCTCTTTACTTTTTGGTCAGAGAGTGTTTGTGTGTGTCCTGAATGCAGGAGCATTTAGATGACATTTAGTGTGTGAGCTCTTATCCAGAGCAACTTGCAAAGTGGCATCTGTCCACAGAAAATGTATCCTTAAAAAAGACAAATAGGTGACAGTCTAAAAAACTCTAAAGTAAATGCTGATGCCTAAATGAATAATATACAACGCAGAGATAAAATACTTCATATGTGTTTAATAATTTAAATACTCTTGGAACAGATGAGTATTCAGGCAGCGATTGAAGACACTGGGGGACTCTGCAGCCTCTGCAGGTTTGCGTCACCACCTGGATGTGAGGACATCTGAACTGATGTGAGGACACCTGACCTGATGTGAGGACATGCTTGTCTTTCATGCATCTTGAAGACCGGGTGGACAAGTGGACCATTGTTAAGGGCTGATGGTCTCTAGGTGCAGTTTGGCATTTGGCCGCTGGGCTGCTCTTGGCTTTGTAAGCAGGCATCACAGTTTTAATCCAGACCAGGGTAGCTGCAGGCAGCCAGGGAACGCTCCAGTGGGGTGACATGGGTAAACTTCAGAAAGACACAGACAAGCTGTGCTGGGGCATTCTAGATCAGGGGCTGGTGATGTATACAGGCAAAGCAGCCAGATATGAGTAGCAGTATTACAGTCTTGAGCATGTGAAGGACTGGACAACACCAGGGTGGTCAAATTTGGGAGAGGAATAGCCATGTCTTTAAAGGGGAATAGCCATGTCTTTAAAGGGGAATAGCCATGTCTTTAAAGGGGAATAGCCATGTCTTTTAAAGGGGAATAGCCATGTCTTTAGCCATGTCTTTAAAGGGGAATAGCCATGTCTTTAGAGGGAATAGCCATGTCTTTAAAGGGGAATAGCCATGTCTTTAAAGGGGAATAGCCATGTCTTTAGAGGGGAATAGCCATGTCTTTAAAGGGGAATAGCCATGTCTTTAGAGGGGAATAGCCATGTCTTTAAAGGGGAATAGCCATGTCTTTAGAGGATATCTTCAGGATGATGTACAGGAAAGGCCTGCATGGTCAGATCAGGTTTGCAAGATGAGCTGAGAATAGACCAAGAACACTTGGTCAAATAGTTCTCAGAGGGGATGGTAAGAACACAACGAGAACCTGTAATTTCAGGCATAGGAGCTCCATCTTGCTGGGATTTTCCTTCAGGTGGTAAGCTGCCATACATGATAAGATGTTAGCTAGACATGCTGTGATGTGACTGGGAACCTGAATGTAAGTCAGTGAGAAGGGAAATTATTAGCTAAGGGTTGTCAGCCTAGCAGTGGTAAAAGAGGCCCTGGGATGATATCACATCACCAAGAGAACCAACAGAGTAAAGGGAGAAGAGGAAAGGATTTGTAATGTTGTCTATGGGGAACTAGAAGGCATGTGCAAGGAAGTGCAGTGTTTATTGAAGGGAATTCAGTAGTCATAGTCGAGAGAGCAGTCCAAATTAGAGAACCCATTATGAAACAAGGACCTAGGGATTAAACTGTGAGGACAAAGCATCACAACTAAGACCCAGCAATGAGAGACATAGTGCCAAATGTTTAAGATGAAGGAAAATTCAGGGAATACCAAGAGACAGGTGAAGACATAACAGGACGGGTAGAAGAGCACACGAAACAAATCTGAAGCAACAAAACTGCTCAGGACTGGACATTCTAACAGCATGAGCCAAAAAAGCAAATGTAAGGTCAAAAGTATAACAAAAGCATTAATATACCATTGACACAAGCCTAGTATAATGTAGTAGAGAATACTCTTAATGCTTTAGAACCGAAATGTCATTCATATAATTGGCATTGTTCATAAGTTTAATACAAATGCCAATATGATGTTAGAAATGCTGAGCCTACAAAATATTCAAAATTACAATACAGCAACATCCCATTCTACATGTAGCAGTGAAAGTCATCAGTGAGATCCATGTTGTGTGTCTGACCACAAAGTATGCCCTACCATATTATCCTGGTAATCCTTGTCATTGATTTGATGTTAATAGCCTCTCAATTCAAATGACATTTTGATTAGATGTCGATCAAAATGTCACTTCACAGTGAGCCCTTCTGAATAACATTGATTTCTGCATGAATGACTTCTTAGATATGATCTGGTCTTAATGATGTTGAGTCTTTTTAAGACACTGCACATAACACATTACCTAGATGTAATTTATACAATTAAGTTATTGATTATATATATGTATATATATATATATATATATTTTTTTTTTTTTTTTTTTTCAAAAAAACAGATTTTTTCAAACAGATTTCTCTCATTTTATAATATTGTAAGTAATAATAAGAATTTGTAAATATTGTTAACATTTCCAAACATTTCCATTCACTTCTCTAGTCCATGAAGTTTCTCACATGTGATGAAAATAAACACATTCACAGGCCTCTGTTCTCTGTTCCCTACAGCTATTTATCCCCGCCCAATCCCTTGTAGCTCTCAGGTGTGTTTCAGCTGTGTGCTTTTTAAATGAGGCACAATACATGGCAGCCAATCAGAACAGAGGGCATTTTTATATCCATTTTAAAGTTGCAGTAATTCTAAGGGATAGGAGGTTGGAAAATGTCCATGTAAGAACTACAGTTGTTAATGGAACATAAAGTGACAGAAACAATGTAAGTGAACATTAAAGAAAAAATTAAAAGTTGAAGAAAAAGCACACGGGCCCTTTAAGTGAAAATGATTTCTTTAAAGAGGGCAGATGGGGTCAGGTGTTCTAATTAATTGTTGGGTTGCCCTGCCCAGGGGCTGGGTGCAGCAAAGGGACTTAAATAAGACATTCCTAATAGCTACACTAGTCTTAGCCAAGAGCATTTTCAAAGAGATTTATGCCTGTTGCACCTAATGCTACGCCTAGACGCGTCGTAGCAGTGCACGTCAATGTGAAACATGTAACAAAGACAGTTGCTAAGCTATTAGCATAAACACTACTCGCAATTCCTGTTGACAAGCTAACCCAATATCTCCCACTGAGGTACAAAAAAGCAAAAATAATTTCACTGACAGTGAAATACATAACTGAAATACATAGTTTACATAAGGCCATACTGACCTCTAAACATAGCAACATAAAAATAAAACAACAGTTACCTCGGACATAGGATTAAGTCCTGTTGGAGAAAAACGCATTATTTTGATTTCTTGCTCTTCATATTATTCTGTTGCAATGTGTGCATAATGGTACAATATGGCCCAATAAAAATATATTTTAGAGGACCATAAGAGAGAAGACAACTGTACTAGAAGGGATTAAAAGGTCTTTCTGAAGACAGGTCAGTATCTGCTCAAGCAGACTGCAAACAGATAAACACATGACCATGAACTTCGCAAAGTTTTCCCAACCACTATAATTGTCTTACGTTGTGCAAGGAGTCAGCAGGACGTGTAGTCAAATCTATATACACAGCATGCGAGGTTTAATGCATTTGAGCTAGAACAGTATGTAAAAGTGTTGTTACATGTTCTCCTGACTTGCATGAAGCAGAGGTCAAGTTAAAGACCCTGACTGCTGGAGTTGATGGGACCAGACATTTAAAGAGCCTCAGTGGGGTTTTTTGGTTGGTTAGTTGTGCTGTCTGGGAGTGCAGAGGGAACATCACTGCTAGGACTGATGCATGATTGCCATTGCGTTTGCCTTCGTTTTGTTTCCGATTTTTGATTGTTGTTTTTCTACTTGGTGGCACTTGAACTTTGTATGGGAAGACGATAAATCATCTCTTAGTATTTGACCCTCCAGTTCCTGCTCATCTATCCTGCAACAACAATCAACTTAATATTTGAAAATGGTTTACTCAACATAATTATAAAAATAGCTGTTGGTTTACTCTTTATTCTAAGTAGACATTCCAATTAAAGTACATAATATTGTACTTTAAAAGACTTGTAATTGTAACGTGTGAGGACTATGGCAGGATACTGAGTCGAGAGCGTATTTAACACAAACTCGTAAACGCACAACACGGGACTCATTTAAAACAAAGACGAGCGACGAGCGTAACATATATACTATATACACACAATAAATACTCTTACATTAACAAGACACAAGTGCAACACATAACGCCAATGAAACAAGAGACTGATGAGATGAATGACACAGAAGACCACATACACAGACAAACAACACCCACACAGATGAACCTGAGGGAGGAGTCAAGGGCGGACGTGGCAGTAATTAGCTCAAGTAATTATATCGTACTTTTAACTGGCTTTTTGTGTATGAATGACTTGAAGAAAAAATCTCAAGTTTCCTTAATAAAGTAAATGTTTGTGGGGTGCAAGTGCACAACATTAAAAATAATGCATATCCAAAAACCCACAATAGGTACTGGAAGAAAATGTAATGAGAAGTGAAATGTAGTTTGAGATATATATTGATATTTTATAGTTTAATTCTTTGGCAGTGACATTTAAATCATAAATGGTTTGCCCTGCAAATGTAACAGAGTTGGAGAACAAGTGAAGGGCAAAATATTCTGTAGTCATACAGTATTGCATTTATTACAGTGCACTGTGACAAACATATTAGTCATTATTGATATTGGCTCAATTACAGCATAATAAGAGCAGAATTACAGCATAATGATTTTGGTTTGTTTGTTTGATAAAAATACATGTACATTTTTCAAAGACAGTAGAGGCAATAAGTTTTGTTGCTATGGATAAGGCCAGTAGATATCACAGAGAGACCCAGTCAGGTGCGGATCACACTCCAGGTGGAAAGAAATCTCAAATCCCCCATGCTTCAGTCCACAACTATGCCTATGAAACCCTCTTCTCAGACTGACCCAGCAGCCTCCGAGGTGGTCATCATGGTGAACATCTTTATCCCATACCTCCAGTTTAAGGCCATGGCCGGTGTAGACATTTCCAAAATCATAATACTTCTTCCACTGCGGACTGTTTGATCTAATCCAGTGGGTTTGCCTGTAGTTTCCATTGTACCACAGTTTGACGTAGCCCTCTGTCCGGCCCACCGGGTCCCCTTTCAGCCCCCAGGCTCTGATGACGGTCACCCCCAGCACTCCTCTCCGGGCACTGAGGGGGCAGCAGTTTGGAGAGATGTTGGGTTTACTCCATCCACATCCCGGAGCTGGCTGATTTTCCAGCTGTCCGTTTTCCGCAATGTATCATTCTATGGCGGTTTGGAGGTTTTTCCTCACATTTGCATCTTCCACCAGATAATGCAGGGGGAACAGGGAATAGGATATGATCTCCGGAGTATTTCTGAGGCTGCCAAGCCAAGCATAGAAGCCTTCAGAGTTGTTCCTTGTCAATGAAATCTCTCCTAACCATCCATTCCCACCAGAAACCATGGTCATGTGGTTCATATAGCCCTCACTGAAGCCCGTCATGCTGTCTCGGTTCTGCAAGATATTCTCACACTTCTTCCCAGAGCTGGAGGCATCCACTATCCCAAGCCCTACGTTCAAACCGACACTGAGACAGTCCTTCACCTCACTGGTGGACACACTGTTTAGGGTTGTCAAGCATGTGCGGATTGAGGTCAGCCTCTTATACCTGCCGCCAAGGCTCACCTGCCGAATGTAGTGGGTCCCATATATGTCAATAAAGCTTCGATATTGTTGCATGGCATCTGTTGTGCTGCTGCTGGGAAGAGAGAGAATGTGCTTGCGAAACTCTGGATTGAGAGGCGGAACGTGGGAGACTCGGTAACTGAAAATAGAGACAAAGGAATAAAAAAATCACAAACCTGTTTTATGGGGGGGAGGATTGGTCTTTCCTGGTTTACTACATTATGTCTGTTGCATTTCTAAAAACTAAGTTAAACCAAGCTAAAAACATTCATATGGTAATGATTAGAGACAGGATTAAAGAGCATGATATAACTCTATGATTAGACTTATTGTTACAGAAATGTCCATCATTTGAAATGTAATAATTTGCAAATGATTTGCAAATGATGTAACAATCTGGCAACAATTTAAAAACAAACAAACAAACGCAGGGCACACCGCTCACACATACGTGTACAAACATATGAGTACTTGCAAAGGGCAAGTCATCAAATCATACACCTGAGGCCATGTAACTGCCAGCAGCATTTAACCCTGACCTGTAGTAAGAGCAGCTTAGCTCATGGGAGGAGAAGTAAGTCTTGTCAACTTCGACTCTCGACCTTGCGAACCTCGACTCGGAGGACTTGCTGCCTGCCAGTTGCAGCTGCACCAGGCTCAGCAGGTCCAGGTCAGCCTTCCAGTCGTTCTCGATGGATCTGCTGGAGCTCTCCACCAGGGCGCCCACGGAGAAGAACACGGCACTGGAGATTTCCAGGTTGCACCTGCTGAAGGCGCCAGTCCAACACGGACAGGGGAAGCTTCTGCAGCTGCGAGCCCAGGTGTGTGTTCTCACACAGCGTGCAGGAGTTGGAGGGTGTCAGGAAGGTCTGCATGTCACTCACGTATGCCCCCTTGTGCCAAAGCGTTACCACGTCAAAGCCCTCGCCGACCAAGTTGTGACCAGGCACAAAGGGAGCAGTGAAGCACTCCTGTAATGTTCCAGGCCTACAGCCTAAAGAAGCTTGAGAAAGAACTAGAACCTGAGCACTAACCCACCAGAGCTGCCACACCCAGGGCTTTTCAGCCATGTCTGTTGTTCTTGCTCATTCAGGTCGATCCCAATCTATCAGAGATAAATTATAATATCATTATTCATATGGGAGATTTGTGCAAAGAGAAAGCAAAGAGAAAAGAGAAATATTTTTGCAAAGAGAAAGTTTTCCAGGGAAACCATGTGACTGTTTACTTTTAAAAGCTTTCATCTTGCATGTTAAAGATCTCAATGCAGCTCATTTTAACAGTTGCAGTCTCAATAAAAAATCAAATCACTAAGAAGAAGAACAAACATTGTGAAGACTCAGTCACTGAAATTATTCACAGCATAACATCAAACACATGCAGCAAATCCAGAGGAATGTGCTTCTTACCATCGATATTCACACACTCTCTGCCTTCCCTTCATTTCCTCCAGCTTGCAACTACAAGTTTATCTCTAGCACGCCTTGTGAAGTCAGGTGGGCACGTCTGACAAACAAGAGATTGGGTTCGTTTAATGGAGCACACTTAAACAATCCCATTACATCACAACATGAGAGGTCAAGGTGCAGAATGTTTTTGAGACTGTTCTGGGAATTGCCTTCGCAAAAGCTGGTTATTCATTGCTCAGGAATAATAGTCTTTACAAGGTTGCCAGGTTCCTGTTAAATCCTGGCGCATGCCCAAGCCGTCTGTTCTGGCCCAGTATGGACAAACATGCTCTGAAGTCTCTTAGAAATTATATATTCTTAGTATAGGACTCACAGGCCTGAAGACACCGTACAAAACCTGGGATGGGAGATGTGGATTTCATCTGCATGTAATTAGGAAAGCAGGTGCTTCTGGCCATTGTTTTATTATTTCTTACAGTTTACAACCCATAATTCCTTATATCAACATACATGTATATATGACATATATATGTCATCTTCAAGTTCATGTGGGACAAGTTTACTTTTGCATACGTGTATGTAGAAATAATGTGGGTAAAGGGTTGAAACTGAACACCATAGGGCAGTGAACCTCCATGACCAGACTTGGCAATCTCCACATTTATCTACATGTGCCACTTCTAAATTCTGAGCTGTGATTTTGGTGCGTTCTGCACCATGGAGCGAACCACCTTACTTGCATGGCTCAGCTGCCAAAGATTCCTATGAAAAGAAAATGAGTTGCTGGGTGTCATTTTGTGTTTTAATCCCCACTCCTATAATGAGATTTGAGGAATCAAAATGTAAACAAAGCCTGTTTGGATCAAGCTTATGCAGGGATGCTAATATGCTGTTTGAAAAGCAAATATTCTTTCAGTGCATTCATACAGAAATCTGCCTATAGGGCTATAGGAGGTCATGCTTGCACCTTTACTCTGTAGCAGTATGGATTGGCCTACCTGGCCTACCTTTGCACAGGGTGACCATGGCCTATGCACTGCTGCGCTATGGCAAACGATAGGTCTCAAACTGATGTCTAAACGTGAGACTTGTCTGTCATTCAAAAAGTACAGCATGCTCCAAGCACTGCATAGACTGTAATATGTATTACAATGTTCAGACAAAATAATGGAATAGTATAATCTGCCTTATAAATAAATGCATGGAGAGGAGAGTGATCAGAAAGACAAAAGTGCAAATGTGTTATGTGGAATGACCAGGAACTGGGGACGTAAAAACAAAAGGTGTTGGATGGATGATCCAAATGAGGAAACCAGAAAACTATTCTATTGCCCCCCAAACACCCCACTCAGAATGCAGAATGCCACAAGCAGAACACAGAACAGGCGTGTGAGGCGGGGCCTGTGATCTAAAGGTGCACTGCAATCACCATGAAGTGGTCTACACAAGGAATCTGGCTATTTTACACCACAGGAAAACATTTAGTTCTAAAGGATCTGCACAAGGAGTAATAAATCACTATATTGGAAGCTGGCATGGACGTTTACCCATCAAACACTGCATGTCTCATCAAGATCTTGGGGTGAGTTCAACCTGCTGAGCAACAAATGAGCAACAAATGAGAATAATTTTTCTTGGCTAAAAACCATAAATGACATGGAAGTAACCTGTAAAATAAAGTTGCTAAATCAGTTAGAAAACTAGTTTCACATATTAACTTGTACCTAGACTTGCAGAATTCCATGTATCCTTCTTAATGAACCTCAACACCATATTTGACCGCTTCCGCACTGAAGTTCAAAAGAGGTTTCATGGACAAAGGCCCATTTCTGCAAACATCTCTCCTTTCGGTTTGCTGGGACACTCACTCCAACACAGATTGACGCTCTGGCAGGCCAGAAACGGGGAACGAGAGAGAGCGCCTTCCAGTGGAGGGCCTGGGTGCTGATGGTCCTGCGCATGCTGGGAGATCAGGGGGAGAGTGGAGCCAAAGATCGTTAACACGATCACAGACTCACTGAGACATGGCACAGTGGTTAATGCTAGGCTCAGTGGGACTGGTTGACTCCACCAGATTGATTTGGAGGTATTCAGAATATGGAGTGAAAACATATGGAGTGCAAACCGTTTGTTAATCAGGGCAATTCCCATGACATAATACGTGGATGTTCTGGGAATAAAAGTCAGATAAAGGAAACTGTAATTCTTAGAATGCCTCCACCACTTATGCCAAGTAGAGGAGTCTCTCTCTTCCTCTCCCTCTTTCTCTCTCTCATTTCTTACAACACATTGATTTTTCTACAATATGTCCAGTCTGCAGGACTGTGTTAGGAGAGGTTCCCCCCCCACAATCTGTGTGTGGGTATGTTTTTGCTTTATCACACTATAAAGATAATTATAGAACTCATTTTATAGAGCTATTTTATATTGTAACTTATTTTATAGAGCCGACTTATAGAGCTATAAAAATAATAACTATGATAGAGACTCTGAATGAATGTTAAATGAATGTTAAATGCACAGATGTCACATCTAGCTCTGCCAGCTGGGGTTACAGGTCGTATAAGCGAGAGATAGCAGCAGACTAGGTGAAGAAGCTTTAACGAGGATGTCCGACGAGTACGTCCGAGGCTGGGACAGGCCCTTAGAGCCAGACTGATGAAGGAGATCCTCAAGATCAGCGTCCTCCATAGACTTCAGGAAACACAATGAATCAAAACAAAAGCCACTAGCAAACTGAACTAACATCATGAACAGATGACAGGTGGGCAGAAAGCTTCTCCAGGGTGATAGGGGCCGACAACGGAACAGCTGATAAGAATGAAGAGTGAAACGAGCAGAATGGATGTACTGTGCACTAATCTCACATTTTGGTAATGGCTTTCATTTTCCTAAAACCTTATGTGACTAATGTGATTAATGCTTAAGTGATCTGCCATGTAGAATGAATGGGACAATTCCTGTCTGACCTCTAGTGGTCAATTTAAGCAATTGCAGTTTTAGCATTAGAATACTTGACTAATAAATAATCGCCCAGGGGCTTCATTTCAAACCATTAACATGTTATCATTACATTTTATAACTTGGGACATTCACAGCATATTTCAAAAAGTGTGGCTATCTTTCCTATACATAAATGATTCTCCAGAAATTCCACCTAAACCTCATTTTCTATGGGAAAGACAAAACATGAAGATAAAACACTCCCTTATTGAACTCAATGAAGAGATATATTGCAAGAGACATATTTTCCAAAATCAGTGCAATTCAGTCTCACCTTCTCTGCATTTTACAACATCAAACCAAGAGGCATACAGTTCAAACCAGAAGTTTACATGCACATGTGTCTTTTTATATAGTGTATTTTTTTTCCTCACTGTCTCTCACATGAAACCCGAATAAACTCTTCCTGTTTTAGGTCAATTAGTATTACCACAATTATCTCTGTTTGCCAACTGCCAGAATAATGAGAGAGATAATTTAAAGCAATTTATTGCTTTCTTCAAAGTCAAAAGTTTAAATACATTTCATTAGTATTTGGTACTGTTGCCCTTAACTTGAGTCAAATGTTTTGGATATCCTTCCACAAGCTTCTCACAGAATTTTGGCCCATTCCTACTGACAGAACTGGTGTAACTGAGCCATGTTTGTAGGCCGCCACATTTTTTTTTCAGCTTTGCCCATACATTTTCAGTAGGATTGAGATCAGGGCTTTGTGATGGCCACTCCAAAACATTGACTTTGTTATCCTTAAGCCACTTTGTAACCAGTTTGGCAGTATGTTTCAGGTCATTGTTCATTTGGAAAACCCATTTGCACCCAAGCTTTAACTTCATGGCAGATGTCTTGAGATGTTGCTTCAGTATTTCCACATAATGTTCTTTCCTCATGCTGCCATCTATTTTGTGAAGTGCACCAGTCCCTCCTGAAGCAAAACAACCCCACAACATGATGCTGCCACCCCCATGTTTCACAGTTGGGATGGTGTTTTCAGGCTTGCAAGCTTCCCCCTTTTGCCTCCAAACGTAACAATGGTCATTATGGCCAAGCAGTTCAAGTTTAGTTTCGGACACACAGGACATGTCTCCAAAAATTAAGGTCTTTGTCCCTGTGTGCATTTGCAAACATTAATACAGGACTCATTTCACTGTGGATAATGACACACTCTTACCAGCTTCAGCCAGCTTCTTCACAAGGTCTTTTGCTTTTGTTCTTGGGTTGATGTGAACATTTTGGACCAGAGCACATTCATCTCTGGGACACAGAACCAGTCTCCTTCCTGAGCGGTATGATGACTGGACATTCCCATCTTGTTTGTACTTGCATCTATTTGTTTGTACAGATGAACAAGGCACCTTCAGGCATCTGGAAATTGAACCCAAGGATGAACCAGACTTGTGCAAGTCCACAATTCACTCCCTGATATCTTGGCTAATTTCTTTCAACTTTCCCATGATGTTACACAAAGAAGCAGTGTGTTTCAGGTGTGCCTTAAAATACATCCACAGGTGTGTCTCCAGCCCATCATACGGGCTGTCCCAAATTGTTTAAAGGCATAGTAATCTTAGTGTATTTAAACTTTTGACTTTGAAGAAAGTAATTAAAATTGCCTTAAAAATTCTCTGTCTCATTATTCTGACAGTTAGAAAATAGAAATAATTTGACCTAAAACAGGAAGAGTTTATTCTGATTTCATGTGAGACAGTGACAAAAAAAATGCACATGTGTCTTTTTATATAGTGTACGTAAACTTCTGGTTTCAACTGTATATGTCCTTCTATATAAAACATTCATTTTCACACAATGTCACAATAAAAAAATTCAAAAGGACTTTTAATAAAATAAATATTAACACATAGAAATAACCTCTTAGCTATTTCAAATATTTATAGCCCAAGAACTGATGACCCAGTCAAACATTTTTCACACATCCTTCCAGCCTTTTTGATTCATCAGTTATATCTATAGCAGTAAAACTGCCATTAACTTTAAAGCAGTCATTAATCAATATTTAGACAGAACTATTAAAACAATGCAGGGACCTGACAATCCACATAAACATCTGGCTTTGGACTTGGTGATGGCTGGCATTCTACAAGGACTTCCATAGAATTTCCATTTTACATACCCGTCCCCACTTATTCTCCTGCGTGGATTTACTTTTAAATCAGCAATTCATTTATACATATAAATAAATTATACATTATACATTATCCCATTACTATCAGTGTCCACCCTCCTGTTTCACTCACGTGTAATTTAAAACATTCATATAATCTTAATACAATGACACACAAAAACTTCTAATGAACTAGCAGCTCTCACTGTCAGCGTATTCCTCCCAAGAATACTGATACTGGTCTCCATCACTTCTCACTATCTACTTCTATCTACCCACTATCTTCGCACTACCCCCATCTACCTCTCCAAATCTACTTTCAGCTTTCATTCTTCCCTCAGTTAATGATGTTTCTAAATTAATTCAAAAATCAAAATCTTCAACGTCAATTAGATCCTCTTCCAACTGTTCTTGTTAAAGCTACTCTTTTCTCTTTGTCCCCTCTCATTACAAACATTATACATTCTTCTCTTACCACTGGTGTTTTTCCCATTGCTCTCAAAGCAGCTGTTATAACTCCAATACTTAAGAAACCTGGTTTAGATCCAAATGACCTTAATCATTTTCGTCCTATTTCAAATCTTCCATTTGTTTCCAAAATACTTGAAAAAACAGTTGCTGCTCAACTTCATGCTCATTTGGCCGATAATGATTTATACAAACAATTTCAATCTGGTTTTCGTCTGCTCCATAGTACTGAAACGGCACTCCTTAAGATCACTAATGATCTCCTTCTTGCTGCTGATTCTGGTCTACTATCTATACTACTTCTGCTTGATCTGACTGCGGCCTTTTATACAATTTCACATGACATCCTTCTTGACAGACTCTCTTCTCTTGGCATTGCAAATGTACCTCTTCATTGGTTCCGCTTTATGGCTGCACTCAGTTTGTTCAGTTAAAATCATTCATATCTCACTCTGTTTCGGTTACTTCAGGTGTTCCCCAGGGTTCTGTTCTAGGACCCTTGTTATTTATTATTTATCTTCTTCCTCTTGGTTATATTCTTCGTAAGCATCATATTCAGTTTCACTGCTATGCGGATGACACCCAGCTCTATTTTTCAACCAAACCTAATGCTACACTCTCATCTTCATCTCTTACTGATTGTCTTCTTGAAATAAAACATTGGTTTACCCTAAATTTTCTTAAAACTAGTTTTAATTTTAGGGCCTCTAGTTTTAGGGCCCCTGGGGCCCCCTAGTTTTAAAACTAGTTTTAGTTTTAGGGCCCCTGTGGGCCCCTAGATTTAGGGCCCCTAATTTTTTTAAAACTAGTTTTAATTTTAAGGCCCCTAGTTTTAGGGCCCCTGGGGGCCCCTAGTTTTAAAACTAGTTTTATGGCCCCTAATTTTAGGGCCCCTGGGGGCCCCTAATTTTAGGGCCCCTAATTTTAAAACTAGTTTTAATTTTAAGGCCCCTAATTTTAGGGCCCCTAGTTTTAAAACTAGTTTTAATTTTAGGGCCCCTAGGGGCCCCTAATTTTAGGACTCCTAGTTTTAGGGCCCCTAATTTTAAAACTAGTTTTAATTTTAAGGTCCCTAGTTTTAGGGGGGGCCCCTAGTTTTAGGGCCCCTGGGGGCCCCTAGTTTTAGGGCCCCTGGGGGCCCCTAGTTTTAGGGTTAGGGTTAGGGGAAAAAAACATCGCCCATGACTGAATCCAGTATAAGGGGTGAAGAGGAAGAGTGGGGGGAGAGAGAGGAGAGAAGAGACCGTTGGGCCTTAAAATCAGGCTAGGGGGCTAGGGGGTTCAGAGGTCAGGGACAGTGATAGGTTAGGGTTTGGGGCCGGGGACGTTGAGGTTAGGGTTAGGGTTAGGTTTTAGGGGGCTGGGCCAGTGACAGGTTAAGAGTTAGAGTTAGGGTTACGGTTACACACAAATATTACAAAACCAAATACACACAATAATCTATTAAACCAAATTACACACATTAGACACAAAATCACGCTGCCATGGATGAAACCCCCCACCTGTCCACTACCTACTACCCGTGTCTGCTTAAATGACTGTGTATATTGTGGAGTACCTCGCCCTAACACTACAGCAAACTTATTTCAAACATCAAAAAAAATCTCTTTCAGTAAAATATGAGAAGAATTTGTTTATTATTTACAGGTGTAGGACCATATTATATATATATATATATATATATATATATATATATATATATATATATATATATATATATATGCATTCTGTATATTATATTCTGAAGGAGCTTTTGTTCAGTGTTGAGTATTTTCCAGGATGGGGTCTGACCTGAAGGAGGGTTTCCTCAGCTCCCTGAAGAGCGAGTGGCAGACACTCAATGACTTTGCCTTCGCACTCACACTTCCTCTATTCAACTGCATGAACAGTTGGCTATGGTAGCCAGTCACATCAAGAAGGAAGATGAGAAGCAAAAGGATGAAGGTAAGCAGAAAAAACAACTAGCTCAGTGTAACCTGAACAATTAGTGTAATCCTTTTTTTATTTTTTTTTTTTTTTTTGGGGGGGGGATTCTTGCCGATTTGGTGTAGATCACCAATAAAGTCCTCAGTTGAGAGCTGCTGTGGTCAAACTGGATCATGTAAATATTCTAAAGGTGTGCATGTTGTTTGCATGGCTGCAGGTGACCTAGTAGTGGAAGCCCCGCTGGAGCTGCTGAAGGAGGACACTCGGGTGAAGGTGGGCATGCTCAACGCAGGGAATTGCATTGAATTCGTCCTGCAGGAGAAACCTATCGAAAGTTTCAATGAAAATCTTCACAAAAATCAGTTTAAATGGATGCTCCTCTGCAGAAGTGTGTCTACTATTAAATCACTATTTTCTTAGATTTTTCTATTCTTGTAGTTCATTGTATAAATACATAAGCATTATTAGTTGTCTTAAATTAAGAAATTAAGCTTTAAATAGTGGATTTAATCACCACCATACACTGCATTTCTAAAGAGCTGTGACATTTGAGTGCAGCTAATCAAACTTCATGAACCATGGTATTAACATAAACTACTGCTTTAGATAACCATGCAAACATGTTCTTTGTAACAGTGAGCAACTGGTTGCATAATAAACTGATTTAATACCACCTATTTATGTAAAAATTCTGGTTGTGGACGTTTGCAGTCCAGTAAAGTCTAGCAATCACTCTGGTCATACGCACCTACTAAACTTGGCAGTTGAAGAGTTGAGTCAAGTGCATTTAAGGTCAATCGCCATATCACACTAGTCAGTGCTATGTTAACTATGAGATGTACACACCTGATTCAGTTCATCAAATGACTTTGACAACCTTGATCCAGATCAAACTCCAGGCTTTATGTTAGTGTGAATGATGTCAAACATGAGTCGTTGTGAATACAAAGCTGCCCATCACTTTATTTTTCATTTTAAGTGACCATTGACACTTATGCTGATCTGTGACAGACCACAAGGTAGTTCCTGTATAAAAGTGGACATCTTCTACTCCCCAACCTTTTACATCCAGGTCAAATCCACCTGTAGTTTTAAATCACAGAAAAATAACGTAGTAGTACCATGAAACGGGAGGGTATTTATTCACAGAAGTAACAAAATTTATTTTGTTAGTCCCAGGAGAACATGCAAACTCCACACAGAGCAGCCCAGACCGAGAATCCCGCTAACCACCACACCACCATCTTTTTGTGAATCTTTAAATATCACAGTTAAATATCACTATTAACAATTATTAACAACTGCAATAGTTCTGTTAAAGTATTTTTGGTATGTGGCAGTACATCAAATGTTTTGGTAAATTTAAAACATAGGAAATAAAGCGGCTTACATACCTGCTGATGTTCAATGGGAGGAACCAGCTCAATATTTCCATATACTATAGCAGGATTGTTCCAACGTAAATACTACAGGGTAGAAAACTCGCTTGCCTCTGGAGAAAGAAGGGACAACTTTTATAGAAGGGAACTTTAAACCTTCAAACAGCTCTTAAAACAACAAATATTTGAAAAGGTATGTTTAAAAACGGTCGAGTGGCGCACCGGTGCGTCAATATGGACGGGTCCAGATATTTATATTAATATCTCAACGATTCGACATCGCAGACACACGGTACAAACATTTTCGGAAACTGCGAGCTTTCCCTTTAAATGTTCATTCATGTTTGAGCAGACGCAACGCAATGAGCCAATAATTGAGCGAGTTGAAAACATGCCTACATTTGGTTTGTAGGTTCGTGTGTCACTAAGATTTACTGCCCTCCCCTCTTGTGATTGGGAGATTTGAGTGTCATTTATTACATGACCCATGACCCCACTAAGTATCGCCCCTCACTGAAGAAGGCAGAGCATTCTGTCATTGTTCCATATCTGGCTGGCAAGATGTAAACATCTTCCTCAAGACACATCTCCTACTAGCTAGCTAGCGTGTAGTAATATACATAGCAGTGATGAAGGTAGGTTGAAATCCTGAGAGGTTTGATGAAGAAGCATAAAAGATCGACGGCTAAATGTATGTTACCTTGCAATATCGCTCACTATAATAGCGGACGTACACAGCTAGGTTCATGATGTGTGCTACTAGCCAGCTAGCTAGTAGGACACATCGTGAACCTAGCTGTGTACGTCCGCTATTATAGTGAGCGATATTTTATTGTTTTATGCTTCTTCATCTTCATAGAAGCTGCTTCTGTGCAAAATTCATGTAATTTATTCTTGATAAAATGATTTTTTATTCTTTTTTATGATTTCGTTTTTGTATTTTACCTAAATGTTTGCTTTATAGTTTGGCGAGTGTGAAAGTATAGTATAGAATAATGTAGATGAATGGATATGTTTTGGCTATGCTGATCACTGCTCCGTGCAGTTTGTGTTTGTTTGTTTTTGTTTTTGAAAGTTGCTGTAATTCTTTTCCAGTTGCACACATGAAGGTTGGACGTTTTGATACTCCATGAAGCTTGATATGTAATAAAAAAATCATTGATCAGTCACATTTTATCTCAGACCACACCTTTATGGAATAAGTGGTCATAAAAATATTTTTTGTGCATTTTTTGGACACATTTCTATACTACTCTATACTTCTATACTACTATATATATTCCATGTTTCACTATTTTTGTGAAGCCAACACTTTAGCAAATGTATTTCAAACATCAAGATACTTGATCTCTTTCATTAAAGGTGTGGTTTCACATGAAATATGAAATCTGACTTCATATTTTCAGGTTTAGGACCATATTATTTATTTATGCAATACTATAAGTCAAATGTAACCTCATTAGGATGAGAGCTGAGATTGTTATGAACATTTTGATATGAAATATGTGGGTAAAATGCTGTAA
The DNA here is from genome assembly GCA_020368025.1 of Brachyhypopomus occidentalis. Classification (NCBI taxonomy): domain Eukaryota; kingdom Metazoa; phylum Chordata; class Actinopteri; order Gymnotiformes; family Hypopomidae; genus Brachyhypopomus; species Brachyhypopomus occidentalis. The sequence continues at coordinate 10,913,918 of JAGXOD010000011.1, forward strand.
TTAAGTATGTTTAGAGACACATTTATGAAAGCATGCTTAAACAGAAAAAAATCCCAGGACCTGGGAGGGTTAAATTGAATTGCAACAAAACAGAACTTTTCTTGATTGGTACTAAATCAACATTAAGTAAATGTCGCAACCAAATGTTGCATTTCGGTTGATAACCATTCCATTTCCCCCTCTCCTCAGGTTAAGAGTCTGGGTGTCATCCTTGATAGCACTCTTTCTTTTGTTTCTCATGTTAATAATATCACTCGGTCATCTTATTTTCATCTTCGAAATATTAATCGTCTTCGTCCTTTTCTTAATCCTCATTCTACTGCCATTTTGGTTCATAGTCTGGTTAGCTCTCGTTTAGATTATTGTAATTCTCTTTTGTTTGGTCTACCACAGAAAACCCTTAGTTAGTTCAATTAGTTCAAAATTCAGCAGCGTATTATTACACAGACCCCTTCAATGCAACACATCACTCCTGTTTTACAGCAGCTTCATTGGCTTCCCATTTCTTATCGCATCAATTATAAAATACTCCTTCTAATTTTCAAAGCTCTCCGTAATCTTGCCCCTTTATATCTTTTTGACCTCCTTCATATTGCTATACCAGTTCGCACCCTTAGATCCTCTTCTTCTATCTATCTCACTGTTCCCCCTGTCCGTCTTACATTTACATTTACTGCATTTAGCAGACGCCCTTATCCAGAGCGACTTACAAAAAGTGCTTCATTGTTTTACTCAGAACAAAATCTCTAGCTAGTTCGTTTAGGCTAAAATCAGGAAGAAACTTTAAGCAAAGATATTATTAGATACAGTCAGTATGGACGCCTAGATATACTCAAATATATACTGAAAAAACCCTACTTAAAAGATAAAAGCAATAAAAGTTATTACAGTCACAAATATTTAATAAATGCTAGTGTAGTAAAATTTAATTTTAAGTGCTCTTTTAACAGATGTGTCTTCAGTCTTCACTTAAAAACAGCAAGAGACTCTGCCATTCGGACACTCAGGGGAAGTTCGTTCCACCACTGAGGTGCCAGAACTGAAAAAAGTCTGGATGCATGTTTTCCGTGTGTTCTGAGAGATGGTGGGTCAAGCCGAGCTGTGCTTGAAGCTCGAAGAGCTCTGGGTACAGATCAGGATTTGACCATTGCCACCATGTATGGAGGTGCTGGTCCATTCTTAGCCTTGTAGGCCAGCATCAGGGTTTTATATCTGATGCGGGCAGTCTTGTTACTATGGGGAGCAGAGCTTTTAATTGTGCTGCTCCTCGGCTTTGGAACTCACTCCCAGCTGATCTTCGCAATATAGACTCATTGCCACATTTTAAAATCAAACTTTAAACTCATTTGTTTAAAGTTGCCTATGACCTGTGAATTGTACTTGTATTGTTTTTTGTATGTATTTTTAAAGGTATTTTTATTATGTATTTTTCAATTCTGTAAGGTGACCTTGAGTGTCAAGAAAGGTGCCCGAAATAAAATGTATTATTATTATTATTACTATGCACACATAAGAATCATTACTTGCTGCCTATTAAACCTGGGCTTTGCAGACCTTTATAGAAACGTCACCAGGAGCTTCAGTTCAGAAGCTGTGGCCTTAACATCCTCCTTAAGGGAAAAGTAGAAGTCCTAAAGTGGGCTGAGGCAGCAGAATGGCCCTTTGATACCCTGAAGAAGCTGCTCACTTCTGCCCCAAATCTGGCTCACGCTGATCCCTCCAAGCCTTTTGTAGTAGGAGTGGGATGCATCTGAGATCAGAGACATGCATAGGAGCTGTCCTCGTCACGGTTGACTCCGCCTCTTTCTGTCAATCTTTTGTTTAGTCCTTCCTCTGTCTGTTTTGTTCCCTCCTGCTCATTTCTCGTCCCGCCTCTTGTTAAATTTTGTCACCTGTTCCTGGTTTTTGTGCTTGTTAATCCTGTGTATTTAATCTCTGTGTTTGGTCTTTTGTTGGTTATTGTAAGTACTGGTTCTGTGTTTTTGTATTATTTCATGGTTTTAAGAGCCCTTTGGTGTTAGTTTAAGGTTCTAGTAATTTTGTACACTGTTAATGTTAAACTGTTTCTATGTTTTGCCTTTAGTGGTGTTTAGCGTGTGAAAATGAGGCAGGTATGTGGGCTTTGTTTTGCAAGTGGCTTAACTTCACACTTACTGCCCACAGTAGAAAAACACCCAGGTCAAAACCCTGGTGACACCCATTCTTCCACCATGCATCATTACCTACCTAATGGAGGCTGTCACTGAGATCACTCAGGACCAGACGCAGAAACCATTCCCAGCTGATGAGGGAGAGTGGGTGTCCTCTTGTCTCATCTTCCTACAGGTTTGCAGTGGGTACACTCCACTTTGTGCTCTGGGCGACCTGGGATAAAGTGTTGAACAGTTGGTCTCCAGACTCTGGTAGCTGGATTGGGGAAAGACAGTCACAGAATGTGTCATGCCAGCTGTGTGCTACAAGTATGGCCAAACTACCCACTACCATGGAAACTACAGTTCTTAATCCAAGCTGTGTTCCATTTCTCAGAATCAGGGAGTCGATCCAAGTGTTGGGTTTCACACATCTTCCACCTTGAGCCACTCCTCGGGTTCAATCGGGAGGATTGTTATACTTCTGTTCCAAAAGCATGAGTGGAGTAGACAAATGGCCTTGGCAGGGTATGCCCAACATTCACTGGTCAATGCTTCCACTGGACTTGTAGGCCAACTATTCTGCCTACACTACTTGATGTGCTAAATTCTCATGCCCTTTCAGTGTGTTCTAGGCTTTCAACCTCCATTCTTCACCAGTCAAGTGAACTCTCAGATGTCCCAGCCATTGATACCTGGGTGCAGAGTGCTCAGACATAGGAGATTGCTTATATCTCCAGAGAGCTGTCTGTTGCTAGAAGGCTATGACTGGCTGTCTCTGGAGACCAGTTCCTAATTTGCGATTGGATCAACTAGTGTGGCTTTCCACAAAAGATCTGTGGCTCAAGCTGCCCTCCATGAAGCTAAACACTGGCTTTTTAGGTCCTTTACCTGCTCTGGTCCTGTTCTAAGTTAGTCTTGCAAGTTGCAGTTGCTCTCCAGTTATCACATTTCTCCTATGTTCCATGTTTCGTCCTCCATGGGGCAGACCTCTGGCTCCCCTGATGATCCTCCTCCTCCTGTTGAGTGGGGTGATGGACTACTTCAGATGACCAGAAGATTCAATGACTGGGGACCCCCGAGCTCCACAGCTTCACATGTAGATTACTAACTGATTAAATAGGTGAGTCTTAAGTCTAGATTTAAAGATTGCAACTGTCAGAATCTTGGGTTGGAGCTGGAAGACTGTTCCATAACTGAGGAGCTTTAAATGAGAAGGCTCTACCTCAGAATGTAGTCATTTTTTGGAACAAAGAGAAATCCTGCATTTTGAGAGGGCAGCAAGCGAGATGGGTTATAGTTTGCAATGAGTTCACTCAGATATTGTGGCGCAAGACCATTTAACACCTTAGAGTTCAACAGAATTTTAAAATCAATTTGATATTTAACCGGAAGGGACTTTAAGGACTTAAAGCATCCAATTAAAAGACTAACTGTACTGTAGATAAAAGCATGGACCAGCTTCTCTGCATATGATAACGAAAGTAAGTCTCTCAGCTTGGCAATATTACGTGAATGGTGAAAGGCAGCCTTGGTGACATTGCATATGTGTGTCAAATGAAAGATCTGAATCAATAGTGACATCTATACTTTTTGTGATAGATTTAGGTGTTACTGACAAACCATCTAGAGTATGAGGAATATTAGGCCAATTGCCTCTTGCAGCTTTGGGTCCAAGAAGCAACACCTCGGTCTTATCGGAATTTAGAAGAAGAAAATTAGACGCCATCCAGTTTTTTTTTATTTCCTGGACACAGTTCTCAATTTTGGGAGCAGTATTGATATCATCTGGATCAGAAGATATATACAACTGAGTATCATCTGCATAGCAATGGAGGCTAATACCATGCCTACAAATGATTGTGCCCAGCGGTAGCATATATAATGAGAATAATATGGGGCCCAATACAGATCCTTGTGGGACACCATATTTTACTTTTGTGCGAATTCATCATTTACACGGACAAATTTGTAAGGATGTCTTGGGTCCTTGAACCAGGAGCGTGCTTGACCTCTAATGCCAATGAGTATCTCCAGCCTATCCAATAGAATGGTGTCAAAAGCAGAACTAATGTCTAACAGTATATGAAATCATCAGGTGCCTGGAAAGACTGAACTTGTGATTACTACTGCTAAGAGACCTTGGAATAGATGGATGCATGTGTGGTAAAGATACCTGGTGCTAGCAACCTCTCCTTCCATGCTATTTGACCGTTGATAGCTCGGAAATTATTCACATTCTCTTACAAGTCTTTGAGTTTGTATTGTAAACAATGAGTATATATTTCAATTAATTGAAAGTAGTAATGCAGAGAAGTATATATATTTTGGTAGCTCGAGAGGGGGAGATGTAATGTATTGTTATTGCACAGTGCATTCACTGTGTGTCTTTGTGAGGCTACCATATTGCTCACTGAAGTGCTAAAATAAAACACACTATTCCAGTTAGTCTGTTGATTGTGTCTGTGATTTTACATTATTTACTGAAAACATTACATTTGCATTAGTTAGCAACATTTACTGTGACCTTGAAATTATATTAATATTTAAAGGAAAATAAAGGAAAATAAAATTCCATACTTGGGTCCCTGGTAACTCTGTGGGACCCCCTCACGCCTGCTGTCAGGGTCATCCCTGGAATGTACTAACTAGAGGTCTCCCCTCTGTGTCATTTTTTCATTATCCCCCACTTCAACGCTCCTGCTGTCAGGTATGTCCGCACTCATCCACTGGAATGTACTACCAGCTATTTCCTCTAGAGGTCTCCCTGCCTGCAATACTAATATTGGTCTCCAAAAAAATTCACTGTGCACACCTGTGGACTGTTAAGAATCATTTCCTGCTCAGTGGTTGGTTGTACATCTTTGAGAAGCCTTGCCATTCCAGTAGTGAACATTTCTGAGGTTTGGTTTTGCCTGTATTGCAAGATTTTTGACTGATTCCTGCCTGGAGTATTTTTTTATTTTTGTCACCTCTGTTGTCCTGTGTATGATCTCTGACCTCAGACTCTGATCTGTTTTGTCCCTCTGTCTGTTTTTATTAAAAATCTGCAGCTGGATCCATATGGATCTGTTTAGCACTAATGCTGTAACCAACATACTCTAGCAAATCGTAAACAAAGAAAAATCCAAAGCATCTGAAGATTTCAGTAATTCTAACATGAGCACTCTAGATAAATCAAAGCACTAGATAAATAAATATGACCAGAACAATAATGCCCACATTTTTGCAATGTACAATATACCGAAAAACAAAATATAGCATGGAAATGAATGCCCTACTACCACCATTCTGAATTCATCTAGAAGTCGGCATCCTGGTTTCTGCTTACCACATTACATAAGGTTTAGGGTTTGGAGGATGTATTTATAAAATTTATTAAACTCCTTTACCTACACCCATGGCTAGTTTTAATACAAATGGACTTGTGACACAAAATTTCAATCTACACTGATGATGTAGGCAAGCATGGCCATTCTGTTCTCAGGTGACCTGAAACCAAATGTGAAAGGTGGTAGGTCATACAAAAGAACTCTCTAAGCATCAGAAAAAAAGGTAAAAAGGAATGAAACTGGTTATTTGTTTCTGAAGTAAAATTTGCAAATAATTCTGCAAGATGCACTTAATCTATAAAAGTCTTGCATGGTGGCCATCCTCATATAAATAGATATGAGTAGGCATAAATAATACATTGTATATGATTCAACTGTAAACCAAATCAACAGGTCTACATAAAATTAAAAAGTAAAAACAGCACTTTGCAATGCACCTAAACTTCCTCAAACAAGTCTAATTATATAACTAAACTTGCATTTATGCTGATTTAAATGTGCTTTTATTTTTTATCAGTAATGAAATTAGCCTACATTTTTTTTGGTCTATTAGAGTAGTGACCAACTGCGAGATCAGACTACCGCTACTGGTCTTTTTTCAATGCAGTTTGTTTGTTCAATAGCACCATCTACTGGTTCAGAAAATGAAGTACAAAGTGATTAAAATTAATGTAATGAGTAGATATGACTTGTCCTTCACCAACAGATTCATTGTACATTGTTCTTTAGAACACTGAGGATATTGAGCTTTAGCCTTTTGCAACAAATAGCCTTTTTCAACATATAAAAAAAATGTCTGCAAATTTGTAATTTGTCTTTTCATTTGACATTTTTGTATTTTTGTATATATATATATATATATATATATATGTGTGTGTGTGTGTGTGTGTGCTGCTGAAGATAAGAGCAATGGGAAATGTGCATGTGCAAAATATATCTGCACCAGTTTCACGTGCGGCAGCACCTGCATGTAGCATGAACCGTAGGACACCATCTCAGAATAGCAGTGCTCACTTCCTGAGGAAGACCGCATCACAGATAGAAGCACAAACAGAAACAATCTAGGCCCACAGCCAAAGGCAGGGAGCAGTTGTATAACCACTGACACAACAGTAGCCGTATCAGAATTTATAGGAGGTAAAGGGAACTTTGTATTATCAGTGCGGAACGGTTTAAGCCTGGCAACAGGAGTGCAACAAAAGTTACATCAGAATGTAGCTGCATTCTTGGTAGGCATTCGATTCTGGTAGGGTGAGTAGACATCCGGTTACAGTCTGTTTATTCAGTTCCCTGTCCTCTATCCAGCAGAATGCCTGAAAAGACATGTATTTCTCATCTTTCTGGAGTGAACCCCATGCTGGGTCATACCCATGCCAATGCAAATACCTTGTCAGATCACCAGTTGTACTTCACCTACTGGCTAAAAGCAGAATGTCTGTGCTGTAAATGCAGCTGTGCTGTAAAGTCAGTTAAGATGCATGCGATGCTGTGAGAATCCTAAAAGCAAAAAGGATTTCAGTTCTCAGAGGCCAAAATAGGAATGGGTGTAATGCCTTCTATGGACTTCTATAGGCTTCTATAGACTTCTATAGGCCATGCCAAACTTAATTCAGCAAGGAAATGCCAACTCGGTTGAGTAAAACATTTATATTACAGACTTCCAGATAAAATAGGACACCTGTATTAACTAGATTTTTTTTGTTATTGTTTTAATTTTGGAAGTTGCATTGTCCTTTTGGGGATGTGACATCCTACTTTAAGGGTTATTAAAGTGGACATAGATGCTGATGTTTTCTATGGGAGGATACTATAGGCCTTTTTTCTATGCATTTTCTATATTCTCTGTACAAGTAACTGGAAAGTTACAAAGTATGAAATGGTCTAAATGATGGAGATAAGTTAAACCTGAATGTTTGTGTTCATTTAATGGTAGCCTAAATGAGACTTATACGCATGTCAAGTTTAGCAAAATGATAAATGCTCAATCCCTTTGACAGCTAGTATTAGGCTAAGATAAACAACATCAAAACTCAAAAGGAAGGAAAAAAAGGATGAAAATGTACAATTCTTTGATGGCCAGGTCTCAAAAGAGGCAGCCTACATGTTTCGCACTGCTAGAAAGCTGTCCAACAACAGCAACTAAATTATTATATGTATATGTACTATAAATATGTATATCATTTATGCAAATTATACTCCATCATCACCGATCGCCACCTGTCAATTTTAAACCGGCTGTCGCGCGCCCCGTTCAAACGACACCTATTGGTTCAGAAGCATAGTGCCATAGGGGACGGCGCCTTCTCATTGGACGATACGAGGGCTCAGCATCGTAACGAACCTATTTGAGTCAGCATAGTTCGGGATGAGAGGAGCAAACGAAAGCCATGGATGTGATCAGGACGCGACGGTCTCTAGCTGTCTCGAAGATCGCAGAGACGTCTGCATCGATGTGGTGATGTGAGTATGCAACTGTGTCGTTGTATGTGTCCACAATGAGGAACCATGAAGCAGTAATAGGTAGCCTAGTGGTGGAGGTGATGGTCACGTTACGGTAAATGAGCACATGACAGCGTCACTTAATATCAGCCGAGACATGGCTTTCAGGTCTGAGGCGTAACTATACGGGATTACAGCCCATATATTGTCCGTCGTGGTTACGTTGTGTCAGATATCTTGTCAGTGTGAAGTGGCGTTGGACTTGAGGACATTTCTGGTACTGAGCGGAACAAAAGAACCTTGATTCATCGGTGCTTGTGATGGCTAGCTGGCTAGTTAGCGTCTAGCCTACCTGTTACAACCCGCGATGTGTAAGTTAGAAGGTAAGTGGGTATGACGGTTATCTTCTCCCCCCTTCGGCTGGTTTTTAATTTTTTTTGTGAAACACTGACCCCTTAAGAAATTCAGTTAAGGCAATCATTACACTTAAGCCACAGGTTGTTCCTTTCCTTTTTTCATTCATTTGCTTTTTGTGTGTGCTGAAATATGGAAGCTAAGTGATCCAGAACCACGCCTGAGTAGGCGCCATAGCGGCATATGAAACGATTCCTAGCTCAGGTGGGTGTGGCAGTTCTGGTGAAACACTGCCGGGCTACCTTACAAGATGTAATATGGTTTGGCTTTGCAGTGCATGGGATATTTAAGGGTGGACAGGTTTCCGCGTGTGATGGTTAACTGAACAGTTTTAAAAACGACCACTGGCCATCTGAATCACGCGCAAGCGTTATGACTGGATGATGTTCTTTATGAAATCTGTTGAACTGTCTGTAATTTGGCATATAGGTTCAGAGAGGAACGACAGTCATAGTAATGACAATCGTAATAATACAATTAATAATTATAACAATAATAGCACTGCAGTGAAACTATTTAATATCTAGGGCACTGAAATATTCAGAAAATAATTTTCTTATACGTTAAGATAATGGTTTTCATGCCAGAGGGCAACAGCTGTTTGAACCGTTGTTCAAAAGAGTGTTTACCCCCTTCCATGTGATAATCAGGGTCTTACCCTCTGTGACCTGCACCTAACACTTCTTCTACACTTCTAGCCCCCCCATCCCATCCCATCCCTAGAGAGAGGCTGAGAGGCTCATCAGCAGAAAAAATCCCATGAAAGCTTTATTTCTTGAGCATGACACATGAAGACATGCTGTGCATTGGCTCCCGGATTAATTTAGTCAAATGGAATGCTTGCTCTCTGAGTGAGTGCGCGTTTGAATGAGTTATTTTTAATTCTACAAACACTTATTAATTTTAACTTGCACATACAGTTTAACGTCCTTTTTTCGTGAGTTTTGGTGATCAATTAAAGTGTAAAAAAACTGTAAACATATGAATCACATTTTCCATAACGATAAAAGATGATGAATTATACTTGGGGGGGGAGAGATGGGGGGGAAGAGATGGTAGGCAGTGTTTAACTAGGCTACAGTTTTAATTAACTACAGTTCTGGCATTGCTGAACAGAATCAAGATAATAAATCTGGAATGCTTGTTAAAAATTCTCTTTGGCTAAATGAGGAAATTAGTCAGATGTTAATTCATACACAGAGTATTAGATTAGTGTTTAGAAGTGTATGAAGGAACCTTTTGTTATGCATATGTAAATTGGTGCAATGTTAGTAGGCTATGCCTTGTTAAGAAGTATGCATTAAAAACAGGTAGGAGATCTAGGTCATTACAGAAAATTTCCCATAACACTACACAGAGTTGCCAGATCATTAAGTGCACCTTTTCTATAGCTGTGTTCATAAATAGTATTTACAAAGATATTTGCAGTATAAATGTAAATGAAAAGCATCAAGATGGCAACTACCATTTGATTAAAAGCTGGGTCATTCCCAAGAGAGGCCAGCACATGTCGAGGCGGTGTGGTATCTCAGCCTGTGACCCACAGCTGTAGTGCTGAAAGAGAGTAGACAGGACAGTTTTTGCCCATAAATGGGCTGACTGCACAAAAATTGCTGCACATGAATCACCATAGTAGCTCAGCATCTTGGCTGAAACATGCACCTGAATGGAAGGCCAGTGTTGTTATAATGGAACCTCTCAGGAGATCCCAATGCATATAAAACAGGAAAAACAACTGCTTTACGGCTTTCAGAGCAATCGCCCACGTAGGCACCGTACGTCTCCTGCCTCTCAAGTTCCGCATCGACCGGAGGGGTCTCCTGGTCTCCTGCCACTGCTGTCAGCTGGTTTTTTCCTGACCGGTGTGTCAGCTGGTGTGTGTGTGTGAAGGGTGGGGCAGATACGCTGGGCAGTCTGCTCTACTGCAGCGTGACATGAGTTTAGATCCATGCCGCTGCTTCCCATGTCGAAAAGTAGCTGGACAATTGAACTAATGTCTTATGACCTTGCGTATTTTGAGTCCTTTTTTTTTAACTGATATCATCATATTCTCTTTTACTTTCTCTGTCTCTCCCCATCTGTTTTTATTTCCCTCTGCCCTGCTGCTTGGAGGGTGGGATGGTGACTCGGCTCCAGGGCAGTCTAGGCTGGGCCCAGCAGTCCCATTTCCCTTTAAGCTCCTCACAATCCTGCCTTAGTCATTTGTCACTCCTCACGAAGCTGCTCTGGTCTGCGATACTGAAACTTCCAACTTTCCCATTTCACCTTTAAAAGCCGTTCATTGTGTCAATAGCCAACCAAAGGCATTAGGTAGTAGGGAGTTCTGTGTGAAGACTACAAAAGGATGTAAACTTTCAGAGGGCGGTAGTGCTATTGTAACAAGGGTGGTACTGCAACCCTTTGTGGCTTAGGTTGTCACGACAGGAGGGGTAAGTGCTGTGTTGCTTAAAGAGGATCACCCATGGAGTGATAAAATGGGACTCGTCATGCCAAGATAAATCCTTGATCAACTTGAATATGTGCTGAATAGGTGTTATCTGATTGGCTGCTTCTCTGGATTGTTCGTTCCGATTGGTTCTACGCTCTCCGGCAAGCCAGCATGTATGTGAGAGACACTACAGGCCAAATGGGGCACTGCATTTGTTCAGCAGCGAGGTAGGGGTGAAATGAGGGAGGAAGGAGTGGGTTGGTGGGTGGGTTAGTGTAGGTGATTGGTTGGGCTTAAGGTGGGGTGTTTTTTTTTTTTTTTTTTTTGTAGGTTTTTTTGGGGGGTTTTGCTTTTTTTAACCCCTAATCAGTCATCTAAGTGGAACACACAAATTCATATACCCTGGGAATACTGTCAGGTTAGTCAGGTGCCGTATACAGAACTGTTAACAGATCCTGTCTTCTGGTGGGGGCCATAGCATAAGGGCTATATCAGTTAGAAGGCCCACTTTCTCAGTGCTCAGGGTTGTTGGTGAAAACGGTGTTGAAGGGTGACTAAGTTATAGCCTAGACTATGGTATATTTAGAGACAGCTGCTGTTCTCTCTGATACTCTCAGCCACAGGTATTCCACCCACACCTAGTCTGATGTCTGTGCTACACTAACCTGGCCACACTGTCGGGATACTGCCGGTTGCATTGGGATTGGTTAACCACTCCTCCACATATGTGCACTACTGTGCATTGTTTTGTACCTGTCTGTTAAGTTTTATTCCTCCAGTCAAGTTTAATCTTGGCAAACAGCTGCACACAGTGACGTAAAATGAGAATTCAGAGCAAGATATATCTGTGGAGGTTTGGAAGGTCATGCTTTCTCATTATTAGAAGTCAATCAAGTTTGTTTAAAGCAATACGTAATGAGTAAGAGAAAGGTCTTGTATTTTAATCATGGTCATAACTCTGAATAGCTTTGAGGGATTCCACATGATGCATAAACTACAAATCTACATGAGTCTGGGAGTATTTGATTCCTGCTTTGCAGCAACTCAAGTAGCATGTGATGCAAACTTAACTGTTGTGGCCTTCCATTTGAGCATAGAGTGATTTTACTGGCAACTGTGCACCTGTGGCATTTATGGTTTCATGTGCATAATGCCGCCCTGCTTAGAGTTTGCTTTGTTTTGCTTTAAAGACCGAAACGAGCATTTGTAGTTTTAGCTGCAATTTCACGGCTGTTGTCCAAATCAATGCTTGCAGTTTTCCACAAGCTTTATCTGTCCAGGTTTGTTTTCACAAAGACAGTCTATCTATGCTGTTTCTGTGACTACTTGAATAAAGAATAATCAGAAATACTAGAAATTGATAAAGATCAGATTTGACTGCATGCAAATACACTCATTGTATTGTTTAAAATCCAATACAGAGGTGGATTTCAGTTAAATAATCGGATTTCTCAGTGGATGTGTCCACCAGCCACAATTAGTCTTAGAGAAAAGGGGGAGGCTAAGCTCAGTGTCCATTCACGTCAATGGAGCTGCATGTAACAGTTTTTTTCATTACCTCGAAACTCTATGGTCATTGGATAAATGCCACGATTTTGTCCCGCCCCCGGATGCTCAGCGTCTCGCGGGGTGAATGGAGCTGTGGGCTGGCCTGGACAGTGAACTACTGCATGATGATTGGAGGATCAGTCGAAAGGCTGAATTGACAGCTGTTATGAGATATACATCGTCACTCAGTCCCATCGCAGATTTTACAAGCGAAGTCGAAAGACAAACTGCAAACCTTTTCCTGGTATTTGCTTGGTGAAATTACTTGGCATGGTCAGTAGTTAATCATCCAACAAGTAGGACTACATGGAGTTCACAGAAACATTATCTGATTATAATTCTGTCCTGGCTGATGATTCCAGTCATCTGCCCTGTTTTCTGGTTTGTCTCATTCTATCCAAAATGACTTGATCTGTTTCTGATGGGATCAGAGATGAAATTCAGGCTGCTCCCTTTTTTGGATGGCGGGTGTATGAAGCAAGTGATATTGATTGCCGTGGCCAACTTTCTGTCGTTGTTCGCTATGTGGATAGTGCAGGTAAAATTCAGGAGTTGCTTTATTGTTTTTTTATGTTTCTGAGGGGCGAGATGCGCTGTCTGGTTTTGAAGTATTAAATGAGAACATGCAGGGCTACAATTTTATGGATAAACTTGTGGCACAGACATACAATGGGGCTGCTGTCATGGCTTTAGTCCTCAATGGTCTGCAGGCCAAAGTGAATTGCCTTCAGTACGTTTGTGCATTGCTATGCATGGAGACTTAATCTGGTGCTGTCACAGGGGGCTAAATGCTTGTCTGAGTGCAGAATATTTTTTGCATCACTCTCTGAGTTTGCCACATTTTTCTCCAAATCCACAAAGAGGACATCTTTTCTTGAGTCTGCAGGCTGTTCAAGGTTGCCCAGAAACATTCCTTCTCGATGGAATTTCACATCACGTATAGTGAGCACTGTGACACAACTGTGATGGCCTCTTGCAGACTTTTTATAACATTTCAGATAAGACAATGGATGATGACACATTGGATTATGCCAGAGGTTTTGTAATGAAACTGGAGGAATTTATGTTCATATTGTACACATATGAACAAATCTTCTCAGAGACTGATGTAGTCTTTGATATTGTCCAGCAGAAGGCCAATGATGTTCTGTACTACAAGAAAATAGTGTCTTCTTGCTTTTGTCAAAGAGAAGAGGTCAGGGGGGGCTTTCCAAGCTGTTTATGCCATAGCAGCAGGTCTCACATCAGACCCACGAGATGAGCCCATGAGAAAGTGCCTTGGATCCCCAGGGGCGATACAGATATCTGTACATGGCCATAATGATCTCATGGAGCATGTTACTCAGTGGATGTGTCCACCAGCCGGATTTCTCAGTGGATGTGTCCACCAGCCACGATTAGTCTTGGAGAAAAGGGGGAGGCTAAGCTCAGTGTCCGATCACGTCATATTTCCTCAGCGAAAGTTTGCACTTCTTAGAATTAGTCAATCCAGGGAAGTTTGATGACATGAGAGAAGTGTTTCCAGAGGAGGCATTCCAGAGTGTCCTGAAAAGTTATGGCCAATACTTTGATTCAGGGAGACTGAGGTCTGAACTTAAAGTCCTATATTGAAATGAGGACTTGCAGCAGAAAGCTGTGTGATTTCTTGGTTTTTCTAAAAAGCAATGCAATTGGTGTACAAATTGTTATTGTCTGTGGAAACACTTGGGACTACATCCGCGGGTGTAGAAATGTGCTTCTCCTGTTTAAATAGGCTCAAGTCTTATACCTGCAACACAATGGGACAAGGCCATCTAAGCAGCCTAGCTCTTCTGGCCTTGAGACACTGGTGAAGTCCCTGGAAAAGACGCCTACTTGGTTCGATAGGGTCACAGGCCATTTTCTTGAAAAGAAATGGAGGGCAGAATGTATGTATGAATAAACTGGCAAATTTTATGATGTAAGCCAACAATAAGCTTCCCCTCTTTGAAAGACCAGCAACCACCACTGGGCTCCCCATACACTGAATTCATTTAGATTTTTTTAGACTGCACATGTATGAAAATGTACACACATAGATAAAGCTGTACCAGTCATTTTTAACAATAGTCTGTCACTGGAAGTGCCTAGATCAACCTCCCTGGGAATACAGGGGGGAACAAAGATGGAACAAACACCAGGATGGGGCCAGTTACGAAAACGCACAAAGGAACATTAAACACCAACAGTACAAAAGGAAACAAAGGGTATGAACAGAAACACACACAGGCACGTTAACAAAGGGGTTTCCCGGGCACCATGCAGGGACCTGCTCCAAACAGGCAGCAGTCCTGTGGACATTGCCGCAGGCGAAGGCACCGTGGATGCCGGGGCTGAGACTGCAGTTCCAGGCGGCGGAGGCGGCTGGGAAGCCCACCCTGCTCTTGGGTCTCCTGCACCTCAGGGCGTGCACACCACCCTTGGGTTTGGCCTCAGGGTGTGCCTTAGTCGCTGCACCTGGTGTGTTGGCACGTGCTCTGTGGTGCTTTGGGCCCTTCACTCTCACCTCCTTATGCTCAGGACCGGCTCCGACACACTCTGACACCCCCTGGGAGTAAGGAGCATCGTAGGCGCCAGAGCTCCTCAAGGTCTTCATTAGACCGGCGGGGGGGGGTAGTACAGTCCCAGCATGGCGAGCACCCTAACATCATGTCCAGAACCCCAGAGGGGACTCTCCTCTCAGGAATGACACAGAGAGATTGTACCAATCACGGTTCTCCCCTCCATAGCTGACCGAGTGCACCTCGGGGAAGCAGAACACCCCTATAGCCAAACCCCTCAGGCTGGATGCTGAAACGGGAGCAGAGTGAAAGCAACGTCTTGTATTTCAACTAAAAATAGCGCTTGGAGCTAAAACGGACCAAACGATTGATACGAACAACACCGTTCCAACAACAACTGACATTGAACGTAGTCAAGACACACTTACATTCACAGATGACAACAAGCAACAAATGTACCAAATAACAATGAGACGATGGACAGTTTTTCCTTGCCACTGTCGCCCCTGGCTTGCTCATCAGGGATCTGGATACATGCGGTTGAAAAGCTGATTTGTGACGTGTGTTGTAAAAGTGCTATATAAATAATATTGACTTGACTTGACGGGTGATAGGAATGCCACACACACTAGGAAACACACGGAAGTAAATGTACATTAACGAACGTACATATGCAGACACAGGCACGCCCAGAGGGAGTACTCAGGCTGTACCGTGATAAGATTAAGAATGAAATTCCTTTGTAGTCCTCAAATTAACCAGTTTATGCTGGTAAAATAGATTTAGTTCCTGAAACTAATTAAATGATTTTTGTTCCCCTTTATGACCACTCATCATGTGCTTACTGTAATCATGATGTGTGATTGGCCTGTGACATGGCTATGAAAAATTACTTCAGGGTTCATTATTTAACATGGCTTGCACCAACTACACTTCATATATAGTTCATCTATCCATCCAGCTATATAGTTCAAACTTTTAACAACTTCATTTATAGTTTGAACCATATAGTTTGAAAAGTTGAATGCAGCCTGTCACACAGGGAGCGGTGCTGTGGCTGCACAGCTGGCTCTGTGCCAGAGATGGACGATCCAGGTTCAGAAAGTAAAAGTCCTCACCAAGATTTTGCTCAGGCTTCTTGGATTCTGTTGATTCCACTAATTTTACCTGTCTTGCACTAATTAGAAAATCCAGCAAGCTTGAGTAAGCTTGAGGAGTTTTCCTTTCTGGACCTGGAATGTCCACCTCTGCTCTGTGCTAATCACCAGGGAGGTCTGGGTTCAAGGCTTCCCTCAGCCTCTCTTACAACTGGTGTGAGAAGTGGGAAGGTACTGCGAGGCCATTGGAAGTCAAGTCAGTTTTATTTATGTGGCGCTTTTTACAGCACATGTCGCAAAGCAGCTTTACAAACGCATGGGACACACCGAGCGTTAGAAGCGCAGGGGTAAAGGGGGTGTGATGGACCCCGGCGCGCAGGAAGGTGAAATGGCCGCTCTGTCAGAGAGCTGCTTCTTTGCTCTGGTGGACAGGCCACACAGTTTTCACCTGCCCTTCAAGACTGGGAATGGTTTTGATTTGCTAGCATCTGCTTCCAGTGCACGAAGGTATAGTTTTCCCCTTGTGTTTGGTAGAGACAGTGGAGGAATCTTATTAGTACAGTTAATAAAAGGTACCGGGGCCAGAGGGAATATCCAGTTTCATCACCTAAGTCCAGAATGCAGGGGCATTGTGTGTGTGTGTGTGTGAGAGAGAGAACAGTGTGGATCTTTTGTACGTTCTGATTGTTTTATTATCTTGTGGAAAGCAGATGACTCCCAGAAAGGGTCAAATTCTGTTACATGCTGAAGTGTAATAGATGTAGCATTCCACTGTTGTCATAGATGTAAGGCTTTCAAGTGGCAGATACTTATTTCAGAATTTTATTTTATTTTTTTTAAATGATATTAACTTTTAGTTTTGTAAGGCAAAAGATCAAAATGCTGTCACCCCATTCCCTCAGCCATGTGCTTCCATCAGGAAAGAGCGTTGTAGCTTTTCCAAAGTGCTGTAAAAGTTAAAAACCAGGACAGCTTCCAGCCATCACTGCAAGCAATCGCTGAAACTGGCAGCGTTTAGCCCACTTCTCCTGCTTCTTGAGATTCGTTTTTGGGGTTGAGAGAAGCTCGTGCCTTTTCTTCTCAGAAAACAACACATCCGAGCATTCAGATTCATTAAGGTGCTCGTTTTAATAACTGAGTAAAAACATGCGTGAAATGGCATGCGTGCTACGACTGCATGAGTCAGGACCAGAGGGGGGGGGTACAGTAGGCTACACATAGATCATGTTGCATCTGCTGCATTCTCTGCCTTAATGAAAACTGTGCTAATGGAGTACGATGAGTGCCATTTGACACCAAGTGTTCCATCTGCATTCACAATTCCTGCTGGTCCAATGCCAGTTTTGCCTTGTTTTCCCACTTGTGCGAATGATGTATGATGGATACTGATGATTTGCTAGCTTCTTGTGCGGTGTATTGATGACCCTCACCACCACCACTACTAAACCCTTTAGATGGCTGGCTACTTTCCAGACATAGTAGCCGGCTGATTTATAACTTCAGAATCTCGTTGTAGTATTATTAGAACTATAAATATGAACTGCTACTAGCTCGTCCACCCAATGGAGGATGGATTCCCTTTTGAGTCTTGGTCCTCCCAAGGTTTCTTCCTAATTCCCGATTAGGGAGTTTTTCCTTGCCACTGTAGCCCCCTGGCTTGCTCATTAGGGATCTGAACCGATGCGTGCGTAAAGCTGCTTTGTGACGTGTGTTGTAAAAAGTGCTATATAAAAAAAATTAACTTCACATGACTATTATGCGTCTAGCAGATACACGTTGTTTGTGAATGCGCTGTGACATTTATAGGACTGTGGTCAGGGTTATAGCAGTCTCAGAATTACAGTCTCACTGGTGTGAGCTATCCCACTATGCTTCTGTGGAAGTTCCACCAGCTTCTCTTGACGTTCACCCACCTCCTGCAGGTGGGAGCAGGGAGTGGCGCACGAGAGCCGCGCGCACGTGAGCCGATGGAGTCAGCACCAGGGTAAAGTCCACTGGTTTGCCGCCAACTTGCAGGCAAAGGCGTCATTCCACGTAAACATATCAGGGAGGGGCTATGATCTGTTAGCACACACTGAGCAGGTACTGCTCTCTCTTGCGCAGAGGACGCCTGACACTCCTTTGGAGTGATACAGTTAATAAAGTTGCCTGTGTCACTCTCACTTTGGGGTGGCCTAGTTATGACGAGCGCCTTTACTTTGGGACATGCACCATGTCTGATATTTCAAGAATTGCGGGAACAGAAGAGCTCCTCATACAGGTGAGCCGTGCATCTGCAAAGTGGGTTGTTTGTTTGGAGCCTCTTGAACAACTTGTGAGCAGTGATTTTGCTTCCTGTTTATTATGTAATTTTGCATGCTGAATCCAAATATGTTTTCAGAATTTCTCTGAACCTATAGTTTTTTTTATTCCAGTATACTCGTAGGGTATCATGTACAGTGTGGAAAGCGGCACCAAGGAAGGTGGATCCTTTGAATGTGGGCAGACTACTGCTGGACACTGAACTTGTGCATGTTACATTTCAGAAGTACATTTGTACACACTTTTACTGTATGATTAAGTATATATAAATATTTATATCTTTCAATGTATATAATTAATATGAAATGTACACACTTTAAAAAAACAAACCATGAAGAAAAATTCTAAACAGATTCAAGCTCAGCATAAATTGTACTGTGCAGTCCACCTGTTTTAGTTTGAGAAAAAGTTCACATTTTATTGCCCAGTGTAAAAGGCATTATCAGTTGGGCACCAGTGGTAGGAACATGGCAGTAGGATACTATTAATGTTCATAATATTCATTTAATGGGCTGTTAAGTCTGGGCTTCTGGTAGGTGCAAAAACACTTTGCTCTGTTTGCAACCTTAACCAAAGTGGTATTGGACAAAACGTAAATGACCGATTGTCATTCATTCAGAGAGCCTTCGTGTAGCCTTCCTTGTGAATAGTGATTTCTGCTTTTCCATAGTCTCATCGTCGGTAGGAAATTACTCTGCAGAACCTCAGAAATGAAGTGTCAAGTGTGTAATAAGCATAACAGGCTTTCACATTGTCAGTGTACTGCCTCTCAGCCAGCATGTAAGAGAATACAAAGACACACACAAATGCGAAGGCATCTGGCATTCAGGAATCGTCCTTTCTCCACATCCAGGACAGGACGATGTCCTGGGAGCTTTATTTCCAGTAACAGAGACGGGGAAGTACACCCCATGCAATATTAGAACGTGAACTTGAAGGACCAGAAAGGATTTGCAGAGTGCATAACTAATGATTCTGTGTTGTGTAGATAAAGCCTCGGTACAAACTGTAAGCGATGGCATGTACGTGCTGTAACACCTGTCCTTCCTGAAGCACCTGTGGGCGGACTGGGGCCAGTTAAAAGGCCAAGACGAAAGCAGAAAGACCAGGTGCACAAACATGAAACAGCAGAGAGCATGACTGCAGTGGAGATGCACCTCAGTAGCTTAGTCAGAGCAGTCTGCTAAGATAGCTAATCATGTTAAACCTGTGGAGGGAGGGAGGGAGAGAGAGAGAAAACGATGCATAGGCTGCAGAAATGGTAACGCTGTATGACTCTCATCTGCAGAGCAACATACCCTGTTCTGGTTCATTCCCTGTGCTCGTTTTGGATAAGGAAATTATAGATTTGAAGTCTAATCGTCTGTGGCTCAGCTGGGAAGTTTAAGTGTTAACTGGGGGATTCCTGCCTTACAGGAGAGGCTTAGTAGATGATCATGATCATGTCAGCTGAAGGGAAATTTGATGTGTATGGAAAGGACATGTTGCATTTAGATTAGCGCTAATGTATCGTGTTCCGTTTCAGTCAGACCAGGATCCACACAGGCAGGAAGACTGCATCGTCCACGCTCTTTGTGGCCTCTACCTAAATAAAGCCTCGTTCTCATAGTGAGTTTAGAGGAAACATGGATACACAGATTCACCGCCTCTCACTGCCCACTACAAGTGCAGTGAGCCACACTTATGCCTGAGAAAAGATGCTGCAAATAAGTATGCTGAATGTTGGCTTCCTTCATTCTGAACACGATGTCTTCTTGCAAAATATCTGCTCTAAAAATAAATGTACAGCCTTTCAAAGGAACAAAAAAGAAAGCCAGACTTCAGTCATCACTATGACAGCCTAACAAAAGGGTGTATGTTGTGCAGTAAGACATAAGGTCAGAGCACTTGCAGTTAAGAGAAATCAGTACTTAACTAACATTTAGTTTCTAATAAAAGAATATAAGCAGCTGCATGCTTCAGCATGTCCAGAATCTGCATACATCTTGATAAACATACACACTCTAACACTGTATTGATAAAATCCAGACTTTTGCACTAAAAACCTACGGTTTCTGTCCAGTTGGACCCATTGACACTAAGTCTTGAGCACGAGGTGTTACTTCAACAACACCAGAGAGATTGCTGCGTGGGAGTGTAGGTACACCATACCTGAACTCCAAAGTGACCCGAGCCCCTCCACCCAACCCCAGCGGAACCTCCTGTACCCTCTACCCCCCACCTGATCAAAATAGATTCTGTTCTGACCGAGCTTCCTTCCCACAAGGCCTCAGTGAAAATGTCTGGCCCACTGACTTCCTGCTCTCTCTGTTGTGCATTCTCTCGCCTTGTTAGCACCCAGCCATGCTTCAAAGGAGGACGCTGGAGCGCGGCTCCAAAGCAAACAGGCCGGCCGCTCACACGCCATTCCCAGGCGGCGCTTGCCGAGCTGGGCTTCCCTTCATTTGATCGCACTTTGAATTAACAAGAAAAGCCTTGTGGAACACAATAACAAATATTGGGGTTTGAAGGTTCTAAAAAGGTATATTTGTTTATTCGTCTGTGCCTCTGTTGTTCCTGTGCAAAAGCTGGAAACTCTCCAATCAAAGGCCCCCATTTAAGAGTGCCCTGCCCCCACTATTAACATCAGTCACGCCACCTAATTGGTATTCTCCAATATCAGCATTTTTACTTGTGTGCGTTATGTTTTAATTTATTAAATATCAGATACTGTATATAAACACATAGAGATTGAGAGCCCATGGCCTTTATTCTTTTACCATATCCTAAAATATGGACTTAACAATTCTGTTCTGGTTAACTCAACCTACTCTTCTCCTCCTCAGAGTGGCTTCTTAGCTTCTGCAGAATTGGTCTTTATCCAGGACATACTTCATTCATACTTTTTTCATTTAAATCTGTATTTAATCTCTCCCACTCTTTCTCTCTTTTTCTCTTTCTCTCTCTGTGCTAGTTCTTCATAATGTAGTGCTTATATCGTAATTAATTGTGTGGAGCGCCTCGACTTCACTGCTTGTTTAAGTGGCCCAGGAATAGACATTAGCTCATGCTGGCCTTTGGTTTTTAGGAGCAGAATGTTAGTAATAACGCTTACAAACAACAACCTTTTTGACAGGAGAAAGTATTAAGTTTCGTCTTGGTTTGGAACCATTAGAGACTTTTATTGGAATACATTTAAAAAAAAAAAAAACTTTTCCAATTCCCCCTCACCACATGCAAAGAGGAACACTGGGCACAGTTCGTTAGCTAGTGTTTACAGTCTACTGACTTTTATTAGCGTTACTTTCATTAACCTCCAAAGCTAACTAGCTCCAATGTCTTCCCACAAGAAAAATACCAGCATGCCAACTGGCTAAAATGAGTTCCACAAAACATGTTTTAGCTTTACTCCACTAGTCTGATTGCCACAAAGTTCAGCATCAGTCACTTCCTGTGTGTTGTACCTACCCTTTTGTCAGATTCACCCCTTGCAAATTTGTTTCAGTGTTAACTATGTTAACTACTAGGTAGTTAATATAACGTCACCATATTTAAATACCTAGTATAGAGTGTTTTCCCAAGCACTTCAAGGCGAAAGAAATGGTCTACAGTTATACATGATTAAAGAATCTTCCTTATTTGCTCCATTTCATACTTCTGTGAATCACTTTAAGGGATTGGAGAGGTGAGATCTCTGTGCATGGAATCTGAATATTGTATGCCTTTTGATTTTAAAGAATAGCTTTACATAACATGATGCATGACACAACACTGTTGTCATTTACCTGTAGAACTTGTTTGGTATTATTGAAATGCGCGTGTGTGTATAATTAATGCTTGTATAATTAACTATAATCCTTTTCATTCTATCCTATTCCATGTTCCTTTTGTTTACTGAGAAGGCATCACTCGGGCTCCACGCCCCAGACGTAATTCTGTTTGGCCCCCTTTTCTTTTGCTTGGCTATGGGCCTCTCCACTTCCCCTTCCTCATCATTTGTAACTGCTTGTTCCACCTTACTCAAACCACAGGGAATTTTCAAATAACCTTGCAAGTGCTCCTCTTCCGGGACTGCAGGTCCTGTGGCTTAGATTTGCCCCGAGAGGAGTCATGTTGCCTCAGGACACCTGGTCTAATTCAGCACCTCCCCATGTGTTTTAGGATGACATCTCCCAACCTCCAGAGAACTGGGACACCCCCACAACGTTCAACGTAGCACAGAAATTCGAACTCCAGTTCCCATCTTCCTACAGGTGGACATCAGCCCCTCGAGACAGCTAGGACCAGGAACAGCTCTGATAGTAGCAAGACTGGTGACTCACTCCACTCCGAGTTGCTACAGGCCCTCCAGGGGCCATGCCCCACCAGCTGAACAATGACGCCTCCTTCAGCTCCAAGCAAGAGCTCCTGGACCTGCAGGATGGCCCTCTGGGTCCCAGCGCCAGTGACTCGAGCCTTGTGGAGTCTCCAGGTGATACACCCATGGGGTCCATCCCGGATAGTCCGGCCAGAGATGCCCTCATCAGGACTGTCAAGAAAGAGATAGAGCCAGTGGGGGTAAAATTTGTGCCCTCAGAGGAGGAAAACCTGTGTGGATGGGGTGCCTTGACCCCCAGATTCATCCAGACCTTCAATACCCCCCGTTGGGTGCTGTTCTTTCTGTGTGTAGCCTCCTTTCTCCAGGGCATGATCATCAATGGCTTCATCAACACAGTCATAACGTCCATTGAGAGACGCTTCGACCTACGTAGCTACCAGGTTTGTCCTTTTGCACCAAGGGCCAGGTAGGGGTTGAAGGACACACATGGACTCATATACAGTTACGGTAGTCTAACACTGGGGTTTTTGTCTTCCCCTTCATTCACTCCCATGCTAGACAGAAATGTTTGTTCTTCTACTAATCCCAGGCTTAAAATAAGTTTTAATTTAAGAATGTCTAAATTTAACTTGTGAGCAGTAAACCAATCTGTAGTCTTAACACTATAGTGTAATTGAACCCATTTTTTTTCATTGTTTTAACAGGCTGGACTCATCGCCAGCTCCTATGACATTGCTGCCTGTGTTTGCCTGACATTTGTGAGCTACTTTGGTGGCACTGGCCACAAGCCGCGTTGGCTGGGCTGGGGGGTTCTCATACTGGCTCTGGGCTCACTAGTGTTTGCACTGCCACACTTCACCACGCCGCCCTATCAGGTGAGGGTGCCCGAACACACGGGACTGTGCTCGGCCAATCACACAGAGGCGTGCAGGAACAAGGGGAGTGGCCTCTCAGCGTACCGCTTCGTCTTCATGTTGGGCCAGTTCCTGCATGGTGTCGGGGCAACGCCTCTCTACACCCTTGGGGTCACCTACCTGGATGAGAATGTCAAATCCAGCTACGCGCCAGTTTACATAGGTAAGCCTGGGTTTGAAAAACACTTTACACTGAATGAACATGATTGTGTCTTTATACTATTTGAAATGTGAAGCTTGCTTGAATTTTGGCTGTCTGTACGGGTTTTGGTACTGAGAAAGACCAACCTACCACCAAATAACACTAAAAGCAAAATGTTTGATGCAGAGACTATTGCTGGTCAAACCGCATTCATTTGAGCACCACAGAGGTAAAAAGAGAATTTAAAATGGAAACAGCCTTTTTTCATCCATCAGTGCTTTTCCTAAAGCCAGATTGGTTTTCTGAATGACATTTCATGGCATGTACACAGCTTAAGAGCAATCATGCTCTCTTGCAATACCGCCTGTTTTTAAATGTATCTTAAAGGTGTGGTCCAAAATGTGCTCTTCCTTAACATGAGAGCTGGAGAATAATTAGTGTACAGTTTGAGATGGCATCAACGCAGCACTTCTGCGAGGACCAGTACTGATATTGTAGTCAGCACCTGCATGCCCAGCCACACACTTTGCTGGCTTTTATCGGCAAGCTCCACTAGTTTCCGTCCCCAAACATCAATAAGGCTTCAACCGTGCTCAACTCCCAACCCCACCCCTCACCTCCTCTGCCCCCACATTTCAAAGGCAATCGAGGACAATCGTGCGCCCCCCCCCTTCAAAGCCTCTTGGAAAGGCGGGTCCTTCAGCCGATGCACCAGCAATCAAACATGCGTCAGACAAACCGCCCTTCGTACAACAATGAGGGATCTTCCCCCGCCTCACAGGGCCCCAGGTGATGGGCCACAGTCATGCTCCCCCACTAGCCTGCTAATCTGAAGTGCCTCCATCTTCCCAGGCATCTTCTACACGGCAGCCATCCTTGGCCCGGCAGCCGGATACCTGTTGGGCGGCTTCTTCCTCAACATGTACACGGAGATCGGACAGACGTGAGTGCCGTCCAGCTCTGTTACGCCTCGTGGGCAGGTCTCTGGGGTGCAGGGCATCTCTGTGCACAATAGGGGCTTTGGGGGGGGTTAGAGGTCAGGGTGAAAAACAATAGCGTTTCCACCAAAACCCTCTTGAAGACGTCTAGAAAACAGCTGCATGGTGGGTGGAAAAGCGACGTCTATCTATGTGCATCTGCTGGTCAATATATGAATACAATTTCGTCCTTTAACATTATCCCCTACGCTACTGCAAGGTAATTCAATATGGTCTCATGTCTAATTGGACTGATAGACACAGCATCACTATATCAATGCTGCCATTAATAAGTTTCCACACCGTTGTCTGAGTGTCCAGGTCTATCAGAAATATAATAATTTTGTTATTTAATGTATTAAAACAGTGGCATTCCTTGACTCTGTGCTTGGTCTGCGTGTTGAACCCTTTGCACCTTTCTCCAGAACCGAGCTCACTCCAGAGAACCCGCTGTGGGTGGGGGCGTGGTGGGTGGGGTTTCTGGCCGGAGGAGCCGCAGCACTGGTCATCGCTCTGCCCATTCTGGGCTACCCGCGCCAGCTGCCAGGTATCCCCACCCGGGCTCGCTGCTCAGCTCCACATCTGCCAGTTCATCCAGCTCCATGACTAATGACGTTTGTTTATTGGATGAGTCGGTGGAGTCCAATATTGCTCTGGCTCTCTTACTCACACACTGTCTCAAACACACGCACACACTGTCTCAAACACACAGGCTCCCAGCGCTACGTGGCCATGCGCGTGTCTGAGGCACATCAGCTGAAGGACGGCAGTCAGGTGACCGCCTGCGACCCTCAGTTCGGCAGGACGGTGAAGGACATGCCCAGGTGTGTGTGTCCCCTATCCTGTCCTCTATAACCCTGTGGTCAAAGACCAAGACAGACTATTGGGTAGTACTACAGAGACAAAGAACCACACAGAAGTAACAAATGTTAGGCAAGATAAACATCGACATTCGGACAAAACGAGTGGGACACGCGAAGCTGTTGCCACACGCAGAGAGCAGATGGTGAAGCACAGTGCCTGCTTTCAAATCCAGGCAGCTGGTCACACTTGGGCAGAGTTTTTGGCCAACTACGTAGAGCTCAGTCCGTCAGCGCACCTCCCTGCCTGTAGGGACACGATGCTGCTCGCTATGCTTCCTTGGTTCTGCCTCAAGTCACACGAACACCCTGCAAATCAGGGTGAACACTGGTCGTATGACTGGACAGGATGGACATCGATACCCAAACGCTGGTCAGTTTCTAGTTGTCACTTAGACTGGACAAGGTTGGGGTTTTAACATGGTTAAGGCTAGAAGTGTGTTACCGTGGTGCCAGGGATTTCAGAGAAGAATGTGGGGAGTAGCTGTTAAGCAGGTTCTGTAGCAGGGTGAATGGATTAATGGGGTATGTTATGTAACTCTTGCTCTGTGAAAGTGGAAATGAAAAGTGAAAGTGCAGGTATTAACCTCTTAACCTTTTAATGTCAACTACCAAATTTTTGGGGTGCATGGATTATTACATTTTTATTATCTTGTCTTGCTTTATATCACTTCATAACTTTATATTCATCACCGCCACACTTTCTTTCATTTCTCTTGCTCCTACTCTCTCCCTTTCTCTGTCCCTCCCTCTCTCTGTCTAGGTCAGTGCTTCTTTTGCTGAAAAATCCTACATTTATCTTCCTGTGTCTGGCTGGGGCCACAGAGGCCACCCTCATAGCCGGCATGTCCACGTTCGGGCCAAAGTTCCTGGAGTCTCAGTTCAGCCTCAGCGCCTCGGAGGCAGCCACCTGGTTCGGTAAGACTGCCGCGTTGACCCTTCACGTCGCCTGCGTCATCGCTTCTCACGTGACCTGCAGAAGTTAGTTTTGTGTGACTTAAACTGCTTCACACACCCAATTTAATCTATTTATATACATTGCTGAGATCCAGTATGTCATCTGATGAATTAAAAAAACTGAACTATTACCCACGATTCCTCTTGGTTCACCGTTTTCGGACTGGCCTGATTGTCTCAGCTCTCAGTTCCTTTAGGTCTGCGGCCTCCCTGCAGAACTGGGTTACTTTTTTATATTGTTGTGGATTGATATTTTTGTAAGATCTGCAGTAGTAGGACTCTTCTCACACCATAGCACATATAATGATAGCAGGACAGCTGCTTTGCTAAGCAACCAGGCCAAGGTCTCCAGCCATGCTATGATGTTTGGTTGCACAATGTGAATACATGGCATCACACAGCAACTCTCACTTTCACTCATTCACTCCCCCACCCTTCTCCCCTCTTCCCTCATCCTCCCACCCCTGCCCCAGGATACATGGTGGTGCCGGCCGGTGGGGGCAGCACCTTCCTGGGCGGCTACATTGTGAAGAAGCTGAACCTGCGCTGCCGCGGCATCATCCGCTTCTGCATGCTGTGTGCCCTGCTCAGCCTGCTGGCCATCTTCACCTTCCTCTCACACTGCCCCAACGTGCCTATGGCCGGAGTGACCACGCCCTACCACGCCAACTCCCTCCTCAACCCCGGCCACCTTTGGCAAGACGTCGACAGCAACAGGTATGCCGCCCCCTGCTGGTATGGATAGGGTAGAGCAGTCTGTGACACCGGATGAGCAGAAGATGGAGGATTACTGTCAGAGTACATATGATTAGATGAAATGGTTGATAGATAATCAAATTTATGTATGTTGTGGAAACGAGGGGAAAATGGAATTAAAGGATAGAAGGACATCGTGATGTGATGAATGCAAATGTATGATTCTGTAATTCTTTTTTTTGTATACTCTATTAATAGTACTATTTAAAATAAGCCATGTAGACAGCTTGATGCAGATTGCCAATTATAGGACAAAAGACGGCGAGTGTGTGTGTTTGAGACACCAGAGCAAGAGACTCTGTGCAGAGCAGCATACATGAAAGCACTGATCTAGGCTTGTTTAAAAGTATTACAGATGATATAAACCAGGTTGAGGCACTTAGCTGAGCTTCAGAACACACACACACACACACACACAAACCCATAATATTCACAGGTCTCCATAGTCTCATGCAACCAATTCCCAAGGAGAGCAAATAATAACAGCCAACTCTCTCTGTCTTGCTCTCTGTTCAGCTCTGTGGTCGATGGAAATCTGACGGTGGGCTGTAACGCAGGCTGTCACTGTGTAGAGGAGATCTACAACCCCGTATGCGGAGCTGACGGGGTCATGTACTACTCCCCCTGCCACGCTGGCTGCACCACCGTCAACCACTCGCACAGCTACAGCCCCAGACAGGTAGCACACACACTCCACACAGGCCTTGCTTCTCACCACTCACATATAGCCATGGTCAGCCGATCCACATGAGGGTAAAGAGGGAGAAGCTCAGACTCACCATCACAGTCAGTATAGCTAGTCCTCTAAAGTGTATCTGTGTGTGTTTCAGGTCTTCACAGGCTGTACCTGTGTGGTTGGTAACGTGTCATGGGGTGACGAGGGTCTGGCTGTAGCAGGAAAGTGCAGCTCTTCTTGTAACCGCATGCCTACCTTCCTCACGTTCCTCTTCATCATCATCTCCTTCACCTTCCTGTCTAGCATCCCGGCTCTCACGGCAACGCTCAGGTAAGTCCATGAGGCACAGACTTTACTGGGCATTTTTAAAGGCCCACCCTTCTGTATAACCATGACTGAAGCTCTCTGGCTCCCCCTACAGGTGCGTTCCAGATAGTCAGAGGTCATTTGCACTAGGGATTCAGTGGATTGTGGTGCGAACTCTGGGTACGTTGCAATTTCTTCTTCCCCCCCACATTCCTCCTGCCCACTTTTCACCCGTTTGTTTTCTCATAAATGACACTACTGTATAGCCTTAGTCATTTTCCCCCTTATATCAATGCAATAAACATAAAGAGCTCTTCATGTGGAATGTGGTTAAACCAGCCTGTGACAGCCGCTCATGTGGCCCACACAGGCGGCATCCCGGGCCCGATAGCATTTGGCTCGGTCATCGACATCTCGTGCCTGCTTTGGCAAAAGCACTGTGAGGACCATGGCTCCTGCTACGTGTACCAGAACTCCGCCATGAGCAAGTACACGCTCATCGCTGGCATCCTCTACAAGGTAACATTGCACACGCCACCTCTCGCCAGCACTTCCTCTCCAGTCTGTCACACAACACACTGCCAATATAAGGGCTTCATGGGACACAATTCATTAGAATCCCTGAGGTTTTTTTTTTTTACTTCCTTTCAGGCTACATTACGTTCTACATCGATCTGTGGTGTCTCTGTTTATCAACTGAGACCACCACCACCTTAATCTCTCTCTCTCTCTCTCTCTCTCTCTCTCTCTCTTTGTCTATCTCTTCTAACCTCTCTCACTCTCTCTGTCTGTCTCTCCCTCCCTCCCTCCCTCTCTTTCAGGTTTTGGGCACTGCATTCTTCCTGCTGGCGAGTGTGCTGTATCGGCCTCCTCCGGAGTCGCCCCAGAGCAGCTGTGAGAGCACCGACCAAGGGGCGGGAGATGCAGTCAGCGCAGACAACGGGGACCTGCCAATCAAAGACCTCCCTCCCGAGATCATAGCCAACGTTCATGCACGGCTGTGATCGCCCGTTCTGAACACCAGTGCCCGTCCCGCTCGCCCTGCCCAGGGTGTGCCAATCAGATTCATCGCAACCTCAGACGCAGCAGAGCACACACACTGCATTTCATCCTCTCGATGGTGGAGCCTGCTGGTGCTGGAGCTGGAGCTGTCTCTTACCTGCCTTCTGCCATCAGCCACATGTCCTGCCTTTCAAAAAAGTGAGAACTTAGTTTTAGAAAGGTGAGGACTCGGCTAAGAGCAGGGGTTAAAGGTCAGTGGCAGGAGACGAGACGTGCTGCTGTTTCTCATGATGCTGCAGTGGAGGACTGTGTTTTCAAAAGACATGCAGACGCACTTTGGGACATGCAGTGTTTTACATTGGTAATGGACTAAATGTTTATAAACAAATGTGGTCTTAACCAGAGAACATGATGAATTAAAGTGACAGTCAGTACTTTTTACCAACTTTTTTTTTTGCAGCCTAAGTTACAGCAGAAGTGTGATTTTCATTTTTGAGTCGGTATGTGCAGATGTTAAATTGGCCTTAACATAATTACACGTAATATAGCACTTAGTTACTAAGTGTAGTGTTAAAAACTGAATCCAACAAAGCTTATGAATTTTGAAGTTTAAAAGTGATTTATTAGTCTTTACAAATTAAAATAACTCTTTAGAGTATTATATAGTCTTATTCTATTAGAAAAGGCTGACCAGTTTAAAAGCACTTAATATTTACATAATAAATACTGATACAGTATTAATGATGTATAAAAGAGATAATTATTATCTAAAATACACAAATGCTGTAAGCACATTGCTGCTCAATCATACAATGAAATGATTTAGAGGCTATTTAAAATGACTTCTGCAGGTTGCAGATAGGCAGTGCCTTGCAAGACTGCATCTTCAGTTAGGAAACTATTCACATGATCACGATTCCACTTTCATTCTTGTAATCCTTACACTCTAATTGCACTTTAAAATATTTTTAGTCACTGGACCATTGATATCATGACTATACAGGCTAGCATATGTGTTATTATAAGCCATTCTGTCAGTTTAGTGTTTACTGTTGTGCCATACCACTTAATTCATATATCACTGAAATATCATTGTTTACTTTCTCTTGCAAATCATGATGTGTGAGTAGGATGTATGACTTTTGAATGTTGAGGTTATGCTTATGTACTTAAGGGGACTCCCAGTACTGTACCTCAGGATACTGTGGGTTAGAATGACTTTGAATTATATTCATTTTGTAATGTAAAGAACAGACATAATAGACAAACATGCATGTTGTAATTCTTGTCACTTTTTTGTCGAGTTTATAAGATTGTTTTAGAAAAGCACTTCAAACTGAAGACAACTACATGGAAGCAGTGTCATGGTTACCTTTTCAGCTTGTTTACAAACACCATCGTAGTGTCAAGTTTGTGTGGGAGGGAGAGAGGGAGGGTGGAAGAGACAGAGGTAGAGAGAGAGAGACACACGGCTACAAATAAACTTTATTAAGCAATTACAATCTACAAACATCGTACAAAAATCGTACAAAATCACTCCTTCCATTTTTAGAGAGGGAATGGGGGGAGAGAGAGGTGGGGGTGGGGGTGGGTGTGTCTCTGTCGATTAACATTGAGACACCACAGAGGGAGTCTTTGGTTTGATTCTCGATCTGCAAGTTGACGATGACCTCTGGACCTCTGTGTTACGATGCTTATGGGGATCCCAGCTCCATTCATAATCCTTTATCAGAGGTAAAAAATTTCTATTCTTTTAAGTAATTATAAAATGTAGAACCTGCATAACCTTAATATCCTTTCAAACAACAAAAATAATTCCACAGTTCCAGGGCTCCTCTATTAATGTAGCTAATACCATTTTAGCTTAACATCTTCTATTTTATTAATTTTTATTTTATTTATTGGTCAATTTTACTTTTTTTTCTATTACATTTCCATCCCACTTCCCGAATACTGAAAGAGCATTCAAATAGCTGATTTTCCAAAGTCCAATTTTTCTTTTACTATAAAATATTTTATTTTACAAATGGTTTGCTGATTTTGTATGACTTGATTTTTAACATTTTTTTGCAGAGATGAGTATTTTTTTCTAGTTTATGCTGTTGATTTTGTGTTTATTCCCCTAAAGACTGCAGCTGTACCTCTTCAGAGAGGAGAGATTAAGTGTTCTCAGTCAGGCATGTGTGTCATCATAGTTGTTTATTAGTTAGCTGTTCACATTCTGGGGCTGTAGAAAGGGCATTCTTCATTTCTGGTTTGGTACTTTTCTTGGTTGTCCCTTTGTATATAAAGATTTCAACAACATTTTGTTGGTCTTTTGGTTTTTAAGAAGCAACAGTTGAATCTAAAACTAGAGTCTGAGTCATGTTTCATAAGGTTCTTAATAAAGGGCATTCTGTACTCTGGGTCACAAAGGCAGGCATTGGTCAAATCCGATAGAGTCCGTACATGAAACATATCCAAGACGCAAAGACATACTGAACACAAAAACAAACCGTAAGAAGACACTGAATGTAGCATAAACACAATATCAAAACGGCTGTATGATGATGATCAGCAACATGAACAAGCGAATGACAGGAACATGCACATGGTTAAATAAACAGAACATACATGACTGACAAATGGGAGTAGGGCTCATTGTGACATGCAGTTAGTAAATTTTACAGTATATACCTTATTTTGTCTTAATAATAAGCTTGGAGTTGATGAGCTTAAAAAAATTAATATTTGGATTGCATTTAGTGAAAACACCGGAGATGTTCTGGGTTCATGTATGTGGATCAGCAGAGAACTACTTTCTCTTTCACCATATTATATTTACATATACATTACATCTACATCTACATTACATTTACATATATACATAAGTTTAACATGCTATGACACAAAATGGAGGAAGTAGAACCTTACATTCTTTTATCTAAGAACAGTTTAAACTGCTTTTGAGGTAAACAAATGCCAAAAATAAAGACATTTTAGATTTTCTATGTCTGAGTTATACTGTTTCCATGGATACAACAGGCCCTGACTGATGAAGCCATGCATGAGCAATCGGGGAGAAATTCACACAAGAGAAAATCTACAAGAGCAAAGTGAATGAATGAAAATGACCCACCATCGTCTGACATTCATTAGAAAATTGTCAAATTGGCATATAGCTATTTCAGCCTCTCTATTTCCTGCTTCAGGATGTTCTCTCTCTTTGTCTCTCTCTCTCTTATCCACATTGCATTAGGACAAAGAACACATGGTAAAACTGACCTTAAAAATGCACTAATGCAAAGTGTCTATCAACTGAAAAATATTAGTGTGAGCAATGTAAGAATGTGATTTACTTTAAAATGCATGAACAATCAATACAATGCATTAATGAACATATTTGTGCGGTCCTGTAATAGTCCTGCATTGACCACTGATGAACAGGACATGTCATGACAAAATATCCACGGCAAATGTGGTGCAATCTGTAATTGTGTATCTACAGGATATATGAGCACATGAATATGTGGTAGATGTTTCTAAAGTGTCTGGTGAGTGAATATTTAGGACTTTCAACTGCAGTTCATTTTACCTTCTAAAGTTCAACTGTTTGTAAAAATAAAAGAAAAATCTGATTTGTCAATTCACCTTTCCCACCACCGGAGGTCACTAGAGGCATTGCACGTTGGGGTTCATCCAATACACTACTCACAACATGGAAAGAGCACAATCCACAACACATCCCTAAGCAATCCCAAGAGATGTTATTCCTGTTCCAGTATTTTAATGGGCTCTCTTACACATTTACTGTAACAAGCTCTCGGGACATGCAGGAGCAGAGTATGTTCACGCCAATGAGCTGAATATTGCAATTTTAAACATTGTTCTTATTGGTAGAATGTCTTGTTCAAGTTTGGTGAAAAAAGTCAGGTCAATTCCAAAGTCCAGTCTAAGGACTTATCCACTGATGTTTTCATTCAGTGAATAACTTTTTGTATCCATACCTTTTTTATGAATCAGTTTCTTATCTTTATGTCATTATCTTGCTCCATTAATGGAGTCTTACAGTGTAGTCCAGTTTCAAATTTTTCTGTGTTTTCGCACCTCAACTCCAATGCCCTCTCCATATTGCCTCTGAATTCCTCTCTTTTATCAAGTTGTCTTTGATGTACATACAGGTAAGCGCTCATGTTTGAGATCCACACAACTGTGCTGTTCTCTTCAAAATTAAAAGAGCCATGGGCAAAGGGGATGGTACATGCTGGCCCCTTAATTACATGACAGGCTGAGGAATTGGTCCAGATGACAGGGAGAAGTGCTTCTAACATGAAGAACTGCTGTCTGTGATATTTATCAGTAATATGTGAGTGTGTGATGATGGGCCTCTATTGTAGTATAATCACCTGAGTGCCCCTATATAATGGCATTAGGTTCTATTATAACTACGCCATTATGGTTCTGCAGAACAATGGAGCATTTTCTCTCACCTCTTCATAATGTTTTAAGAAGCTTCTGACAGGTTAGCAAAGTTTGAATATTTATTTCAGTGTACTTCCAACGCGTTTGCTTCCTGGGTTAACTGGATTAAGAATAAGCATGAATACGTATAAATTAGGACTGGACTAGGATTTTGAGAAGGGGTCAGGGAATGGGGCATAAACTTGTGCTAAATGATACAGACGTGAACGATAGGAATTATCCTTTCTTGATGGTGAATGTTTAATTTTGTGAGCAATGCTCATTGTATTTATGAATTCGCAAGTTGTTTCAATCTAGTATTTGTGTTTGCAGTGACACCTGTTTAATTTTACCTCTAGTTTCATGAGTTTAGTCTTTTAAAAGCATTCCATGTCATTCTCTCGGGAGGAGTGGAGCCTGAGGAGTGGAGCCTGAGGTTAGGAGGGGAGCCTGATGTGGACCCAGCTGGGCATTATTCTTGAAGTCTGTATTAATATGTCTGTAATATTATGAGTCTGTATTATAATAAGTATATTGCTGCTCAAATCTCCAAAACTTTGTGTGTGAGTGTGACAAAGAAGAACTTTGTATGTCTTTTTGTTTGCTTGTTCTTTTATTTTTTAAATAATAAAGTAAAATCATTCAGCTGTACTCATTGCAAACTGAACTTCTTATCAGTTCTCTTGGCCACCCCATGACCACATAACCTCACAATGGGAATATGATATTTGAATGGCAGTAAGCATGATTTAAATGGACTGAATGGTATGGATTTTGAATTCCCTGTGGTACAATACAAAAGGAGCTCATGTAAATGTACCTTATAAAAGAATAATAAAATATCATTGCCATTGCAGTTATTAGCATTTGAAACAGTTCAAGACATAAAGTATTTTAAATGTTGGACTGTAGTTGTAGGTTTGGAGTCACTTCAACCTCCTGAAACCACAGAGGCAGGTGGTTCCTGTCACTCTGATGTTTGTGGTTCCCAAGAGAGATTAGTTGGGCACCCCCATCTCATATATCCCCCCATGTCCTGAAATGTGCCATTGGTTGGATGGAGACATGTGAGCTACCACCTGGATCACAGACAAGTGCATACCCCAAACTGACAAGATTGCACCAATGGCATCTTGTTGGAGACCAAGACCAAAAAGGAGTTGAGACAATTCCTGGTTTGTCACTAGCCTGTTGACTCTCAGTGAAAAGGGAGTGTCATAACTAATCTGGAGAATGAAGCAGTCCTAACAGGCTTTAATCAGGTGACAGTGCTCCATCATGAGAGCCATGCGTATCCAACAGCTTTCACCTGGTTTTGTCCCAGGTGGTCAGGATGGAGAATTGCCCAGTGTTGAA
Organism: Brachyhypopomus occidentalis; assembly: GCA_020368025.1. Taxonomy (NCBI): domain Eukaryota; kingdom Metazoa; phylum Chordata; class Actinopteri; order Gymnotiformes; family Hypopomidae; genus Brachyhypopomus; species Brachyhypopomus occidentalis. The sequence goes on from JAGXOD010000011.1 coordinate 10,948,808, forward strand.
CAGCAGTCACAACAGTGCAGCACCAATTGAGAAAGAATGTCTCGTCGTCAGTTGGGCGGTTCTCACTATGTTTACTACCTGTTGGGATGCCCTTTCACCCTCGGTTCCAACCACGCTCCACTCCAACAGTTCCACCACATGGATGATGCTCATGCGTGGATGACCTGTCTGTATCTAACACAGGTGTGGGCCTGAGTGGTGAGGTGGGGAGCAGAGACATGACTGAGGACCATCTTCAGGGTGGAGAGATATGACTGAGCACCATCTTCAGGGTGGAGAGACATGACTGAGCACCATCTTCAGGGAGGAGAGATATAACTGAGTACTATCTTCAGGGTTGAGAGACATGACTGAGTACCATCTTCAGGGTGGAGAGACATGACTGAGCACCATCTTCAGGGTAGAGAGACATGACTGAGTACCATCTTCAGGGTTGAGAGACATGACTGAGCACCATCTTCAGGGTAGAGAGACATGACTGAGCACCATCTTCAGGGAGGAGAGATATAACTGAGTACTATCTTCAGGGTTGAGAGACATGACTGAGTACCATCTTCAGGGTGGAGAGACATGACTGAGCACCATCTTCAGGGTAGAGAGACATGACTGAGTACCATCTTCAGGGTTGAGAGACATGACTGAGCACCATCTTCAGGGTAGAGAGACATGACTGAGCACCATCTTCAGGGTGGAGAGACATGACTGAGCACCATCTTCAGGGAGGAGAGATATAACTGAGTACTATCTTCAGGGTTGAGAGACATGACTGAGCACCATCTTCAGGGTAGAGAGACATGACTGAGTACCATCTTCAGGGTGGAGAGACATGACTGAGCACCATCTTCAAGGTGGAGAGACATGCCAAGTGATTCAAACTGGTTTCACCTGTGTGTAATTATGAGTTGCCTATTAAATACTTACTTTCTCTTCAGTAGACTCAAAATGACAAAACCATTCTGCAGGAACAGAGCCAACACTGAAAAGTGAACAGCATTTCAAAGCTCCTTTTTTGATCGTCATTTTGTAAAATAAAGGCATGTGTCCATCCTTGCCTCTCGCATCCTCTCATTCTGCACCTGGGTGATTCTACAGATTTGAATTTTTTAGTGTGACCAGTGACAATCAGAATGAATAAAACATCAATAACAGATGCAAAAAGAAGCACATTTAGTTCTCTAAATGATTCATTAGTGCGACACTTATCACAGCTGCACAGCCTGCGCCAAAGGAAAAGACCTCCAGCCAGTAATCTTAATGTATGCAGCCAACCTTCCACACCAGGACGAATAAGGAATGATTGAAATCTTGTTTATCTTGCATTCCAATTAATCGTATCCTAAGGAAATGATGCTGGAGTGGGTGTGTGTCGTGATTATGTGTCCCTCTAGCTTCTAATTTCATGTGTTAGCTCTTGAAACATTTTTTTAGCAAAAATTAAAGGAAGAAATTGTGCCATGATATAATGATCACACTTGCTCTTAAAACCCTCATAAGAATGCAAATGGCACCCGTCTAAGATTAAAGTCTTCCAGCTCTTGTGGAAGGAGAACATTCTTAATTACAGAAAGGCACTTATTAGTATTCAAACATTTATCTATCTACCCTAATAGCAGATCTACACTAATAATCCTAGATTTTTATTTAGTATAATAGCCCAACTAAAAACAAAGATGACACCTAGATAGGATTCCAACATCACATAGCAGTAATGATGTCATGATTTTTGTCATGGAGAAATGTGAAAACATTAGAGATAAAATTTAGACTTATCAGTAGAGACTCAAAATCCTCCACTTGTTTAATAGATTAGCTGACACACTTTTAAAAGAAATATTACTTGAACCAATCAAACCTCAATTAAATAGAGATGAGAAGTGGACAAAGACTAAGAGGACATTGGTCTTCGGACTAGCTTCGCAATGTCTTTCTGAAGTATTGCTGTTACGTGCATGGACGGCACATTTTGGTTTGTCTTTTCTTTTTCTCAGGTGGATTCACTGAATGCCGATGAGTGGGCAATTATCACCCTGCTGTACCATCACTCAGGTTACGTCGTGGCTCCACCTTGCGATGGGACAGCATTACATCGTGTAGGCTGCTCCTTTTGTATAGGTGTAGTAGGAAAGGGGCGGGTGTCACCATTGTATTTTTGCTGGGAGTAGGTGTTGAATAGGAAGGGTAGGAGCTCTATTCTTTCCTTTGATTTGACACCGCCCATGTTCCACTGTAAACCATATGTGTGTATGTATGTATGACGCCCACAGACCACATCTGGTCTGTTGACTGACGTGTGATGTTTTACCAGCTTTTATTGGGCAGCTCATCGTCCTGTTAAGCTTTGCATTACCACATGTTTTGGCTACACTCTGGCTCTCTGTAAACGTTGTTTTATGTTCGCCATCAGTTGTGTGTTTTATCTCATCGCATATCTTATGCTCAGTAACAGTCAGTAACCTATCTATTACACATTCCCCAGTCCCTTTGGAGGACAGGGACATAACAATTGCAAATGTTTCACTGTCAGCATACCAAGGTGTTTTTCTGCTCCTGTTTTTAATGGGTTACTGCATTTAGGATTTTTGACCTTAGCCTTGTTCTGTACTGATGCATATCTGATTGTTGGTCTTGATCTGTCTGCCTGAACTCTCATTTTTGCCTCTGCTCCTGTTATATAAATATTCGAGTAAAGTACCCCTGCACATGCACCCTAACACTGTGTTTGAGCCTGATCCCTCATAGTACAATAAACAGTATTAATAGATAATGAAAGTATTTGGTGCAGTTGTATTTTTTGTTTGTGTTGATGTCTGAAATAAACATAGGTTCAAAATTATACATGCAGGGTCAAAATATTCATACACCCACTTAGATTATTGAGTTACAAAATGTGATTTAACTTGACACAGTGTCTTAACGTCCTGTTGGTGATCATGATTGACTAGAACTGGTAGCTCCTCTGTGCCCACATATAGATGATTTGTTTGACTGACCAACACACAGCACAAAGGTGAAGTCCGGGATGCTGAGTGCAGTTTTTTTTTATTTATGCTTCACAGTTGAGAAGGCTCCAGCTCTACAATTGAGTGAGTGCAGTTGAAAATCATTTATGTAACTAGCTGAAAGAACTATTTTTTAGGGAATATTGAGTAGAGACAATTTGTTATGAGATTACCGACCGATTGTCTAATTTTGTCTAGAGTACAACCAGAGAAGCATATTGTCATTGAGGACTACTTCAGATGCAGAATTCTGAATTACAAATACTTCAGAGAAAGGTACAAAAGAACCAGCTGTGGCTTTGACAAAATAAGCTGAAATGGCCCCTTCGTTACAGTACTGAATGGCTGAGAACATTGTAGACAGAGAACATGTGCATCAGTTGTTGCAGCTGATGGACAGAAACAGAGTAGATCTCTCACACAAATGTAGAGTAGATCTTCATTTCTACATGCACGGACGGTCGTTCTCCATCTCTACACACACACAGTAGATCTCCATGTGTGCAACTGCTTTGAGGAGATTTGGGGAGACATGTATGCAAGCTTTGGACCAAACTATGAATGACATACTGTATATAGATGTATATAATAAAATTAAAGCCTTGTAGAAAATGTATGAACAACTGCATTGTTAGCTTATCAAGAAGAAATGGGATTAGAAACATGTAAACAAATGAATATATTGCAGGTTAGTTGATCAATGTCATGGTTGAAAACAACAGATGGTACTCTTTGACATAAGAGTCAGAGACAGAACTAAATTCATTACGAGCTATACATTTGTACCTTTTTTTCCCCTGAATCCATCTGTTCCTCTCATCCTTCCGATGGCCTCTAGCTAAATGTAATCTATGGTAGATCTTTATTTCAGTCCTGGAGATGTAGAGACCCTGCTTTGCATATATTTCAGTATTCCCTGTCTCAACAAACATGATCCACCTTAGGTAAGTATAGTATTAAGATTGTCTTGAACCAGATCAGATTTGTTGGAATGGCATTTAAAAAACACTTTTTACTTCAATTTACACTGATTTACATTTTTATCATTTTATTTAAAACCTCAAGTATTCAAACTGGTTTAATTTATAATTAATTTATGAGCACTTGAGCACTTGAGACCAGTGGTGGACAGTAACGAAATAAATGTAATTCCTTACTGTACTTAAGTAATCTTTTCGTGTTTCTTTACTTTACTCAAGTATTTCCTTTTTTACTCCACTACATTTCAAAGTCAGATCTTTTACTTTTTACTCCACTACATTATGCAAAATCTGTCGTTCCTTCAGGCTTCATGTGTTAAAAAAGTAACGTCAAAACAAAAGAAGTGCGAAGCACGCGCACCAATCAGGGTTCGGTTTAACGGAAGAAACTAACTCGCCACAAACCATGGCCTCACCTGAGTGAAATTCTTTGAAATAGTCGAAAAGACTCATTCGTTGTTAAGTGCCTTCTCTGCCTGTCTCAGTCACATAAGATTTGTTCTTATAAGAATTCCCCATCCAGTCTGAGGAAACACGTAGAGGTAAGATATTTTCATGGGTCTACAGGTCATTTACCTCAGTGAGAAATCTAACAATATAAGCAAACCGTTTCTTTGTGTATGTTAAAATAAATCCGACATTAGCATTGTATACAGTTATCTAACTAGCTAGCTAAGTATGCTAATGCTAGTACACAAGCGAAAACTGCATTAGTAACGCACTCAGCGTGTAGCTAGCTAAGTTAGCTAACTAGCTAGTTATTTGTTTTACAATAGTTCATAGTATTTGGAGCTTCCAACTAACTAAATGCGTTGATATTGTGAAATAATAAACATTCGAACGTAGCACTTTCCATTAGAAAACAAGTAATATTTTGACAGGCGTTACATGCAGAGCATGGTGCTAAATATTAGAGCCTTTACTTTCAATACTTAAGTACATTTGAAGGCCAATACGTTTGTACTTTAACTCAAGTAGAGGACTAAAGGGAGGACTTCTACTTGTACTGGAGTAACGTTTTACAATGGGTATCTGTACTTTAACTCAAGTACGTGGTTAGTGTACTTCGTCTATCACTGCTTGAGACACTGTGACACAGAGGTACAGTCTGCAGGAATAGGAACAGTAGACTGTATATGGCAGTACAGTGCATGTGAGGTTTATTTTCACTGACCATTGTGTAAGATGAGCTTCCTGAAATTGCATTTGTCTGGAATTACCACAGTGCTCAGCCTCCTAATGGTTGGCGTTCTATAATACAAGCGCATGGTTAGCCTTCTTAATACAAGCGCTTATCCATTACAGTATACAAACGTTCTTTCAGCCAGCAGACCAAACCAAGGTAGAAATTTGCAGGAAGGACAATTGTTTTCAGAACTGTCCTTGTGATGAAGTCGTGTTTGACATGCATATAGACCGTATGGCTGAGCATATGACAATGTCTGATAATGTTTGAAATTACAGAATTTAAGGCTTCACCAAATGATAGAATACAATTAGTGCACATGATGCTGTAAGTTCATCATTTGGCTTTGACCAAATATCAGAAGCATAAAACAGAATTACAAGAGACGAGTCAGACTGAAACTAGGTGACCAGGAGCAGCATGGACAGCAGAAAAGATGTAAGACAACATGGACTAAGCAAACAGGCACAGTAAACAGGAAACTCAGCAGATGCCCCAGAGACTTCACATTATGGTGTTCATGATAGAGATATCACTTTATGGTGTTCATGACAGAGATATCACTTTATGGTGTTCATGACAGAGACTTCACTTTATGGTGTTCATGACAGAGATATCACTTTATGGTGTTCATGACAGGGGCTTCTCATTATGATGTTTATGACAGGGGCTGCACATTATGGTGTTTATGACAGAGATTTCACTTTATGGTGTTTATGACCGACTTCTCATTATGGTGTTTATGACAGGGGCTGCACATTATGGTGTTTATGACAGACTTCTCATTATGGTGTTTATGACAGAGGCTGCACATTATGGTGTTTATGACAGGGGCTTCGCATTATGGTGTTTATGACAGACTTCGCATTATGGTGTTTATGACAGAGGCTGCACATTATGGTGTTTATGACAGGGGCTTCGCATTATGGTGTTTATGACAGGGGCTTCGCATTATGGTGTTTATGACAGAGGCTGCACATTATGGTGTTTATGACAGGGGCTTCGCATTATGGTGTTTATGACAGGGGCTTCGCATTATGGTGTTTATGACAGGCTTCGCATTATGGTGTTTGACAGGCTTCGCATTATGGTGTTTATGACAGGGGCTTCGCATTATGGTGTTTATGACAGACTTCTCATTATGGTGTTTATGACAGAGGCTGCACATTATGGTGTTTATGACAGGGGCTTCGCATTATGGTGTTTATGACAGACTTCTCATTATGGTGTTTATGACAGGGCTTCGCATTATGGTGTTTATGACAGAGACTTCACATTATTGACGATGTTTTGATATACAGCCGATCCCGCCAGGATCATATCAAACACGTAAGGTGGGTTCTTCAACTTTTCAACTTTTGGAGAACCATTTGTACGTGAAACTAGAAAAGTCTGTCTTTCACATCGAGGAGATCTCATTTCTGGGCTTTGTGGTGTACACAGGCGATTCACATGGACTCCTGAGGCTCAGACGGCCTTTGATGATCTTGAGTCGCTTTGTCTCGGCTCCCATTCTCCACATGCCCGATCCTGACCTCCCGTTTGTGGTTGTGGTCATCGTCTCTGAGGAAGGGGTCAGTTGAGTGCTGTCACAACGGTCCGAGACGCCTCCTAAATGACATCCGTGCGCATTCTACTCCCACCAATTAACGCCTGCCGAACGTAACTGACACTCTTATGCTGGCGCTCGAAGAACGGAGGCACTGGCTGGAGAGTGCCAAACACCTGTTCTTAGTATGGACGGTCCATAAGAACCTGGCGTACCTCCAGCAGGCCAGAGGTCTCAATCCCAGGCAGGCTAGGTGGTCATTATTCTTTGGGCGTTTCAATTTTACCCTTTCTTACCGCCTGGGGTCTAAGAACATCAAACCCAACGCTCTATCCCACCAATGGGAACTGTCATCCTGGTTCCTTCCAGGCCCTGGATGCACATGCCCATGGACTTTGTCACCGGGCTGCCCTCCTCCCTGGGTAACACCGCAATCCTGGAGATCATAGGTCTGTTTTCTAAGGCCAGTAAGTTTATAGCCTTGTCCAAAATCCCCTCGGCTCATAAAACAGCGGTGCTGTTTATGACACATGGTGCAAGCACACGGCTTTCCCCAGGACGTGGTGTTCGACCGGGGGCCCCAGTTCACCAGTTGGTTCTGGGGAGCCGTCCTCAGTCTGTTAGGGGCAAAGGCTAGCCTGTCGTCCGGGTTTCATCCCCAAACTAATGGGCAAACCGAAAGGGTCATCCAAGACTTGGAGCAGACCCTCCGATGCCTGGCCTCCTCCAATCCATCTTTCTAGTCTGACCCCCTGATCTGGGCGGGGTATATGCCCACAACACCCTGTGGCACTCGTCCCTGGGAATGCCCCCCTTCGAGTGTCTTTACGGGTATGATTCCGCCCATTTACTACATCTAATGTAAACATCTACTTTTTCATATACATACTGGTTCCTCCTCCTATTAATTCAGAAGCCCTTTGTTTGTACAGCTGATGAAGGACCCCTGTCTGAAACATCCTGTCTCTTGGCCTTCTTAGTATATTTTTTTGTGTTCATGTTAGCCTCCTTTTTACACATGTAGACAATAATGCATTAGCTCTCCATCTGCTTCTCTCTTCCACATGCACACAAGCATTTCAAATCTCTGTGTTCCTTTGCTCAGCATGCAACCTGCTTCGACAGATTCTTCGCCATGTCACGTCTGAGATGCATGCTGTCAACAGATTGGCCATCATATGAATCATCTCCTACAGGAACCTGCATTGCTCTGGTCTTTCTGGAGCAGCCACATGCGGTGGTGGCCCTGTCAGGCCTGGTTAGAGGCAGGCACACGGCCCCCAGTGTTCTCATGGTGATTATCTCATCACTTTGTTTGGCTGGCATTGACCTCTCTGATGAGAAGCAGTCTGCAATGTGAACAGACAATCAAATCAGAGGCAAGTGCATCAAGGTGCATTTGAATGTATTCGGATGCTGTGAAGTGGAAAGTTTTACAGATGAAATGCATTTTCACAACTGAGATTACTGTGTGTGTACAGATAAGCAAGCTATGTGGTGATGGTTTACAAATTGCTCTGACTGTTTTATACCATAGTCTGGTTGTGATTCTGTTCACAAATTCATATATACGTGAGTTCTGCAAATATTAAGCTCATCTCTTTACACAGGTTTTTCAACAGCTACACATCAGCCCCCTAAGAAGTTTATACAAGTTTCACCATTTCATCTGAAGGATTTGCACCCTAATCCTAACTTGAACCTATGCCCTGCCAAGGACTATAGGAGACGGTCATGAAGATCACACCCAAAGATGACAACCTTACCTCAGTACAACCTTACATCAGACAGCTTTGTAGTTGTGGACTGTCATGTTAGCATTGGACCACTACCCCAGCTGACACTGCTATCACTGCTCCAACGGTGTGAGTGGAGATATCTGTCACCACAGGCAGTGCCCTGTCACTGCTGCAACAGCGTGACTGGAGATATGTCACTATGGGCAGTGACCTATCACTGATGGAAGGAAACGAAAGTGAGTGGTAAGGCTAAAGCGAACCAGATGCTCCAAGCACCTTTTACTGTAATTTGATTCTATACCCCCTCTCAGCAGCTGGCAGTCACGTCTCCTGTTGCTAAAGCACACAGATAAAGCAGCAGTCATTCATAAGGCCTTCATAAAGCTCTAGAGGAGTGTCATGCAAAGGGACAAACAAGCACTGGAGTGGCCATGGCGATAAAGAGAACATGGACGGGCATGTTTCAATATCAAAGCTAGCCAGAGGGCTTGTGTTATATTGCATGTGTTTGAATATGTGCGAGTCTATAGGCTGTCTGAGGAGCTGTTCCCCGATTGTTCCATATTGTGTTTGCTGAAGAGGAGGGCCAGAGTGCAAATGGTGAAGAGGATTAAGCCAAAAGAGTCACAGACTAGGTGATCTTGGGGAAAGTGATTGGTCATTCCTGGAGAAGAGACATGCTAGCAGCCTGAAACAAACTGACAAGCCAATTACCTTTGCTATTAGCAGCACTGTTGTTTGGGTCATCCTGTAGCACTTGTGTTGCTGCCCTGTGATTCACATCTATTGATCGTAAAAGTGAGCCCTCAAAATGTTTTTCTTCTCACTGGCTGTAGAGCGGGCAGATAAACTGTGGGCCTAATGCACAGACAGGGACTTCATAGACTCGGATAAATTGCTGTGTTGTAAATGATTCCTGAGTGGCTTTTCATTATGTTGGAATATTTGTTTGATTTTTTTTCTGGTCACAGCCAGGGAATTGAGCTGCCTTAGAACATTTAGGATGGCATAGTATTATGATGGCAAAATAGAAAAATAGATCATGAAGATCTACCAGACAGATAGATCTGCAGTGTTTAGTGCCTGTACTCACCTAACACAATTAATTGTGTTTGGCTTCCAGTAGTACATGAATATCACAGAGTTGGTGAGTTGGAAGTAAACTTTACAGGTCCGTCAGGCCCCAGTATATGAGCGGGAACCCCTGGTATTCTGACTCCAGTAATTAATGCTTTTCTTTTACTATTTTGGAAGTCATCAGTGGTGTGGATTGTAAGGATACTTTGCATTCACTGAAGTGCAGCTGGGTGAAAGTAGACTTAATATCTCCACCATTATAGGGTTTCCTTACTCATAAAGTGCTCAATATTTCGGTTCAATTCTGTCATGTGTTAAGTTGTGCTGACTCCCGAAAGAAGAGTCCCCACTGCTCTCAGAATGAAGTGAGCGTCTGTTCACTCAGGTAGCCAATGGTGGTTTTAGTCACACTTATATCAGCCTCCCTGTTTCATTCCCGCTTTCTCTTTCCCTCTAGCATGGTGAGATGATCTCATCAAGTGGAGCTCGACTATAAAATCATGTCTGGGCACTTTCTGTTTGTGTGGTCTCCCACAGCTGCTGGTAACCAGTTCCAGCTTTCACTCTCCCAGGAACTGGATGATGGTCTCTAGTTCACAACCTCATGCGGGGTTCACTACAACCATTCCTGCCTTCAAGTGTGTCTGAGTACGTGGCCAGTTTCATTTATCCAACCTCCCAGCATTCTAAAAACAGATAAAAAAGATGTCCCTTTAATTGCTGGAAGTCAGTTCACACATGCCCAGATCTGTGACTAAGAACAGATGTTTCCCTTTAATGTTATTAATCACAAACACATTATTTGCACATGTATACCTGATACACTTGTTCTGCTCACTCTTGGAGGGTGCGCCCACTCTAAATAAGCTGTAAACACTCTAGGAAGATGAGCTCACCGTTATGATTTGCTCACTCACGGAAAATGTACTCACTCCTGGAGAATGTGCTCATTGCCAGATCATTTTGGCCTGGAGACATGTCTAGTAAAGATTTGGTTTGAGCCACCTAACTGTGGTGTTCTCGAAGCAGGAGTGAGGAGCAAGTGGAGAAAAGACAAGCAAGCAAAACTAAGCTAAACACATAGTAGCATGTGAGTCTAAGCTAAGTCTGTGCAAAGCTGAATGGGGGAAGACATGAGGGTCAGGTGAGCAGGACTAATACACTGTTGACTCAGACTGGCACAGTGAAAAAGTGTCATCATAGGTGTGCGTGGAACAAGAGGACTGGCTGGATACCATCTGGGAGGTGACACCAACCAGATTTGTATTTAGGATGTGTGTGTTTGTGTGTCTAGGGAATTAGCAGACACAACCAACAGAATATTAATAATGTGCGTGTATGTGTGTGTGTATCTGGGGCATTAACAACATTTGTTAGTGCTCTCTAACCTTAATCACACATTAAGTCTGTCTTGACCTTTACCAGCAGCTTCACAACTACCAGAGAGGTCAAACTATGCTAGCAAAGCACGGTTTATCCACTGCCATATGTAGTGGGTGTGTGTGTTTTTTTTTATTTGAACACACTTGTCAATGCTTAGATTTCTTCTTGAAGGTCATACTGCCATATTTTACATGTACATGTAGGTGAACAGCATGTTCTTACTATCTATTTTAGTTTCTTTTATTTATACACAGCTATGGAGAACACACTGGATATGTATACTCTTTGGCCAGGTCTGAGTAGTTTTGTTCCATGTGAACTAAAGTGCACCGAAACAGTAAACAGGATTCAATGACCAAATATGGAAAATGAATCTGCCTATTATATGGAGTTGGAAAAGATGAATGACTGACAAAGGCAAGAAGCTGTGGACTGTTAACATGAAACATTAGAAGAACTATTTTAGAGGGTCACTATTAGGGGGGAAAAGTTTTCTATAAAACATTGACATGTTTATGAAACCTTTACAATCGTCATTTAGGTCACATCCAAATACAGGATGGAATGTTTGCTTTGGCTCTCTAAACTGAATTGTAAAGGATGTGATGTATCCCAATGTCGTCATATTACGTGAAGTCCAGTGTCACTGTTGGTGGTGAGATGTGATACTGCTCTGATCACACATGGTACTTATCATTCCTGTGTCATTGCATCATATGTTCTTGTTCAACACATCTAAAAAGCCTAATTTATTATACATATGATGTTTGCATTTAGAGATTATTGCTATTGTTTTTCAACATCAGGACAAGTGTGTCAGTAGGGGGAAAAACTGATCAGAAGGTTGAAAATCAGGATAAAACAGACACAGCCAAAGCATTGGTACCAAGCTAAAGTCTTTATATAAAGTAATCTCACAGTTGTGCAAAAAATACTTTTATTCATTATAAATATACATTTTTCAGCAAATCAAGGACATCTCCGGCAAAGAATGTGCAAAAAAGAAGGAAGTAAACACAATCAGAATACTTTATTGATCCCAGAGGGAAATTGCAATTTTTACAGTAGCAGCCATTTAGAATAAACACTCTAATAATAATTTACAACAAAAGATAAATTTGCAATATGTACACATATATAAAGTCCTATAATACAATAAAATTAAGTGTAATGTGGCTGTGGCTATAATAAGTACAGATAAACAGCAGTAAGTGTTCAGAGGTAAAAAAGATTATTGCACATTTGAGTTGTCGCACATATAATTAAATTCCTTCTACTGTTATTACTGTACATGTGAATGGTGTCGTACTCTAAGGGAGGAGTTATAAAGTCTGATGGCCACAGGTAGGAATGACCTCCTGTGACGTTCTGTAGTGCATTTGGGTTGAATGAGTCTTGCACTGAATGTGCTCCTGTGTCTCATCACTGTGTGATAGAGTGGATGGGAGCCGTTATCCATGATGGCCTGAAGCTTAGACAGCGTCCTCCTCTCCGACACTGCCATCAGAGAGTCCAGCTCCACACCCACCACATCACTGGCTTTGCGGATCAGTTTGTTGAGTCTGTTGGAGTCTGCCACCCTCAGCCTGCTGCCCCAGCATGCAACAGCATATAGGATGGCAAGGAACAGAATATAAGCCTGTACAAAAACAACCCTAAAGAAATTAAAGTAACATTAATGACCGACAACCGGTCAACACAGGTGACATGGTGAATGAGACTCAGCACGCACCACGTGTGGGGCATGGCATGAAACCAAAACATACATGTGCAACAGAATACAGGCATCACATGACTGAGGTTGCTGACCAGTGGCCACGGTCACAGAACATCCGTTTTCAGGACATGGATATAGATGTGGCAAAGCACAGGTTAACCACAGGAACAAAATGTTGGCTGGTTACAATTTTCTAAAAATTACAAGGCTTGTAGAGATCTGGGACAAAAATTTAAGATGCAGGGTTTGTGTTTTGACCTCACTGGCTGCAAAAAAACATTGTATAGTTTTGTTGTGAACCTACACCAGAGAGGATTACTTAAGGACTGCAAATATGCATCCAAGGAGAAATCAAACAAGACATGGTACAAAAGAATTTAGTGATCCTTTGTCTTATAACTGAGCAAAGTGGAAAATCAGGAGAAAGTGATCCAAAAAGGATTCAAACTATAGCAGTCAAACATGGTGGCCCGGACACGTTTGACTGCCAGACTGGCTCACATTTTTGGAGTTCCAGGTGTGGTCCTTCTCCCAAAGTTCAGGTTTAACTTTGTATTCACTAGGACTTCAAATTGTGTAGCATTCTCCTCCCCAGTAGAGTACAAACTAAAACAGGCCACACTAAGAATTAGCCCAAGCAATGGACACCATTTACAACTGTGGTCTGTAACGTACTAGTCGAGTAGTCGTGACGCAAACGCAGGACTTTGGAAGAGGATTTATTAAACAAACAAGACTAACCACTAAACAAAGGATAAACACCAAGCAAAAGGGAACTAACGCAACTATGGGGTTTACAAACGCAGACACAGCTAAGTAGTAAGACACGACGAGAACTAAGAACAAATACTTAACACTAACAAAGACAGCTACTACAAATATCAATATCAACGCGAATAGCGTGAACAGAACAGTATGAACACAGAAAGCTAAAGTAATCCACATAAGGGGGTTACACAAAACATCAGCATACAGAGACAGATAACCAAATACATACACAATAACAAGGAACAGGGACAACCAAAAACCGAAGAACAAACCGAGACCACGGGCCCAGAAGACAAACAACCGGAGTGACTAAGACAGGTAAGTACAGGCAAACAGAACTAATAAACAGAGACGCACCACACAACCAATAACTAACCAGGAGACGGGCAAGTAGAATGAACAGTGGGGAACCACAAGCGTTGAGGACAGAACAAACAAAAACAATAAGCACAGGGTTTAAATAAAGGACTAAACAAGGTAACTAAACTGGACACAGGTGCAGACAATGACGAGGGGCGTGGGAATCAGCTGACAGGGGCGTAACGGAAACAAAAACCCAAACAAGAACACGAGGAAAAACTAAGCAGAGACATGAGAGGGCGGAGCTAAATGTTACATGGTCAAGAGGATTGAGAAAAGGTTGACCATCACATTCAAGCCTAAAGCTCCACTGTTAATGTTCATTTATATGAAAGACATGGATGGAAAAAGGACATTTTTTATTAACTTGGGGTGGGGGGAGACCAGTGAAGTACGTAAATAACTAAATGAGAGAAGATAGTAATAGAAAGAGAAGATGGAGAAATTATGAAAGAATGCATATATGATGTGTAGGGTTTTTGTGATCTCTCATGGTAATACCCAGCAGTGAGTCTTCAGCAGGACTATACCCAGTGTTGCCATGGTCACTGACCAAAAATTCATACCAATTAGTATGATCGAGACAGGTGATTGGTATGAATGCAATACATACACTTGTCCTAACCATTCAGAACTTTTAATACAAACTGGATTGGGCAAATGATGTTCAGAGGATGTTCAGGGTACACTCTGGCCGCTGTGTAGACATGGTAATTAAAAAAATGTTAAACATAAGAATAAATTTATCCCCATTTATTTTTCTTGAATCAACAATGTCCTTAAAGACAAACAAAACTTACAGGAAAAATATTCAGAAACATTTTTATTGTTTTTTGTTGTTTGAAACTCTTTTTTTAAAACTTGCTTTGTAATAGAGAAAAAACAGAAGCTGATAAAGATAGAATATTACAAAGTAACAAACTTGCCATCAGAGCAGGGAAAGACTATATTAGCACATAATAATGCCTTTGCAGTGGTAATGCCTATTATCTTATAATTGAAAACAAAGCCTAAATCAGCCAGTTGACATGAATGGACACACTTTCATTAGGAGACAAAGGAGTTTGACAGAAAGCAGGTTTGTGGATGTTGTCCAAGCAGTGATGTGCACATGTCAAGGCTGGCATGAAGAACAGATTAAAAACTAAACTGGTTAAGGTAAAACTGCCATTTCCATGTCTGTAGATTTCCATGATTTGCTGGCGTGAAAGGGAAGAGCTATATTTAAAATATCCTGTACAGCCCTAAAGTAAAGCTTAAAGCTTCTGAAGTCTGCACTGCAAATCTCAATAGCAGCAATGCTGCTGTCTTCCACAAGGATTGTGAGAGACTCCTTTACACTGACTTCTGAATTAGTATGCTGTGTGCTGTGCCCATCTAAAATTTATATTCATGAAAAACTAATTTGCCCGACCAAGGTCATCAATCACTGTTGACTCTTGATATCTGTGTAGTGTTAGCATTATATTTGTTGCAGTTATTGTTTAGTGAACAGGACATCCATCCAGCTTGGATCATAAATCAAATCATCACCTGAAATGTATTTAGACATTTTTACAACAGTATATTGTCACAAAGCAGGTTAACAGTTGTCCAAGTCTTAACTGAAAGCCAGTGGTGACAGTGACAAGAAGTAAAACCCAATGAGCATGTCAAAACTCCCAGTGGTTGACACGGGACACAATAGCAACAAACTAAGCAATAAAGAATAAAATAAATAAAACAGTAAGCAATAGAGGCTTTTTCTAGCTTCCTAAAATCCTAGTCTGGGTTCAATGAGTATGTGTCTGAAACTCATCTGGCATAGAAACAACACAAGAAAAGCTGCCCAGTTGACCTAGAGCTTTCCCAACATTCTGGAATGGCAGGGAACCAGGGCAATAGTGAAATGGTTGTGGTTGGAGGTGGGAGGAGCCACAGCAGGAGGAGGGGTCTGGGGATGAGTGGAGCCCCAGCTGAGATGGCTTGAGGCTTAGGAACAACATGACACCAGTAGATTATTAGGCACGGTCAAAGAATATAAAGGTTATGGCATAGCTTGGGAGCTTTGTAGGAAAATTCATCCATCTCCTTATTCTATGTACTAGTAAAGAGCCTGGACCTTTTGATCAAAGCAGATATGGAAATACTAAAACAGCAAGAGTCCACTAAGGTACTGTGAGGCAAGACCATTCAGTGCTTTGTAGGGCATTAGACGTATTGGTATCAAATACACTGATATCAAGAAATAGAAGCAAAGAAACACAACCCTGTTGTAAAGCAGCAACATTAAGTATTTTCATCAGCGCTGTCTCTGTACTGTAATGAGGTTTAAACCTTGATTTCATGTATCTGGATGCAAGTATGTTCTTAGCTGCTGAGCTTCAGCTTCTTTTCTGAACATGACATGGTTAGCTCTCTGGATCAGATGTTTTATTACTGCTAGTTTTGATGAGTTAGGTACATAGTCAATGTTGAGGGAAGAGTTTATAATTTATTAGATTAGATTAGATTAGAACTTTATTGTCATTGTACAGAGTACAGGTACAAAGCCAATGAAATGCAGTTAGCATCTAACCAGAAGTGCAAAATACAGTATATTTAGATAGAAAAGATTAAAATAGATTACTCTAGATGTGCAGTGAAAATATATGGAATGTAACTGTAAAGAGAGATAGAGAGAAAATGTACAAAAAGTATGCATATAAACGAGTATAGAGAAAGATTGCTGCCTGAGAAATCTCAAATTTTAATTTAGATCTAAATACTCTATATGCTGGATAGAAGGCTTTCTTTCAGATAGGTGGCAACAGGTCAGAGTAAATTATGTGATTTCTGTGCAGTTATCTTTTACCAGCTCTATTGCTGAAGCAATCATAAAGATCGATATCTGCTCAAGTTTACAGATGACTGTTATTGTGAGCCTCTCTCTGGATGAGGAGGTAAGGTGCTGTACCTGATGAATTTGTGATGAGAAGGTCTTCTGTTGCTCACTCATATACTGCAGTGCTCACATTGATGCTGAAATACTACATAGTCAAAAGTGGTGACAGTACATTGGAATAGCCAGAATACCCTTAACAGAACTGTTTCTCCTTGAAAAAAAGATAATGACCAGCATTTGTTGTAGCTCAGTTCATAGCTGAGCACCTAGTCTAACCTAACACTGGAAAATATATTACAAAAATCTTTATCTGAGATCCAGTCTGCTTCATGAACAAGTTTTAGAGAGGTCAATGTATTTCATTTGTGTTTTTTATTATTTTTCTAATGCATTCATCCAGCCAACAAACATTAATGACCAGGTCACAGAGGATGATGATTCTGGAGAAAGAGGATTTGAAAGACAATTTCAGAGCTTTTGATGTCATGTTTACTCCTTTTTATTTGTATGTTTAGCTAGTCAAATGCTGCACTTACATCCAACAGAACTAAATCCTGACTGGACTTATTTTATATATATATCACTGGCCTTCTCTAAAACCTTTTGGCCAATAAATTGGTGACTGTGACAATGAGACTGTTTTAGTTTTTTTCAGAGGGACTTAATATCAGCAATCTTAAAATGCATTGGGACATGACCCAACATGAGTAACGAGTTAATGACATTCTAGTCTCCTGTAGCAAATCTAAAAACTGCTTTAATAGTATAGGGTCAAGTATGCAGGTTGTTGGACTGAATGAAAACATCAGGAAATGTAACTCAATGACTGACGGAGCTAAATGTATTGAATTATTCATGAATTTTGTCATTCTGTTGAGAACTCTGTCTAGTAAGACATTGTATAGTACTGTGGGTATGCTGCTGTATTCTGACTTAATTCTAATGCCTGATGTTTTTCTTACTAAAAAGTAGTATAGTATAAACTAGTTACTGCAGATATCTGTATGAATTGGGGCCTCTAGAGAGGTGTTACTTTGGATGTGGTGTTAAGTATAAACCTACTATTGCTTTTGTTATTAGAAATCAGTTGAGACAAAGACGCAGCTCTGGCTGCAACTGAGACTATTGCCTGGCAGTGATGGAGATTTCACTACACTGTTTGGAAACGTGCCATCTGTCAGATGACTTAAGGTTGTGTTAATGCTCCATGTATAGATTTTTTGATCATTCAAATATTTTAATGTGCAAATTCCTTAATACATCTGGAACATAATGTACAGGAATAGTTTATTTGGAAAGTGTCCAATGTTTGGATCTTATTATTGCGCTGTTTAATTCATAATTTATTTGAGTCTATGTAATATTGTTTCTGTTTCTTTGTAGTAATGTCTAACTACAATTATTGTATATTTCACAACCCTCAAAAATGAGTTAGGGTCTTGCTGCTGGCATTGTACACTCAAGGATACATTGCGATTTGTTCAATTATGGCAGTCAGATTAGAGAAAGAAGCTAAAGCCAATAATGCCCTAAAAGGAGCTTAGGAAATACCAGATTTGCATTTCTGTCATCTATTACTGCCTAGGCCTGGCTATCTTATTCATGAGCATTGGTAAAACACTCTCCACACTTCTGATCACTGTTCACTCCTAAGTGCTGCCAGTATGTGTCTACCTTGCCTTTCACTTTATTTCTACTGAGACCATTTGCATTTCCTCAGTTTGTTTGGCTCCATTCAAATTGGGAATGAGAAGAACCAACTCGTTCCTTCTGAAATGTCCAGGACTGCTTCATCTCCCTCCCTCCGTCCCTCCCTCTGTCTTTCTCCCTTCTACTCTACCAATGCATTTTAAGCCATGACCTTTATTTACATATTCACTAATTACCAAGTCTACACATTGGAGGATGCTGGTCATTCTGTTAGACTCTTACGGGTGACAGTTTTACCTTTTTATTTTATATAAATCCAAAAATTCAGCAGATACCATTACATCCCGTACCATTATACGATTCTTCACAGAATTTCACCATTCAATACACACTGCTGAAGCCATTCTCCCTGTTTAGTGACACAGCCTCTAATGCTCTTATTACCTTGGTTATGGTGTTCAGTATATGCTCTGCCTGCTAGCACTTTGCACCTCGCTGGTATGTGCTGAATTGTCTCAGGGGCATCTTTGCACAGCCTGCATTTGGGGTCCTACCTGCTGTGGTAGATCCCAGCCTCTGTTGATCTTGTATAAATAGCTTGTTCCTATGTTGCCATGATTAGTGCCTCTGTGCTGTCTTTCAATCCATCCCTCTCCAGCCATTGGTAGGATTACTCCATATAAGCCATAGTCATCAACAAAAGGGAAACTGCAATGCTGTGTCATCCAAAACAAGTTATCCTACATGTTTCTCAGATCTCCCCATCTCTTCCAGAGGTAAACAGAGATCAAAAAGGCTGCAGACTCAGAGCAGATGTTCATTGTACAAACATGACAGCTCACGCTAGTTGTAATCACTGCACTTTTCTCAGTAGATGTGTTTTGTTCTTCAGAAGAGAAGAGCATGGTTCTCTTATTCAGTTCCATTAGTTCCATTTATTACTTCACAGAAGAGAAGTCTTATGGACCCTTATTTGTGAAAAATACTGGACAACCTAAAGAGGAAACAGATTAGATGGACAATTCCTGACGTATTTACAATGCATGGATACATATGTGAGGAAAGAGTAAAAACCATTCACATAAGAACAGACATGGAGAGAAGCCAGTGAAGGTTTGTATGGTGACATTGGCATTCTGGTTCTTGATCTAAAACAATTACTCCAATCTGAAATCAGACTTAGATATACATGTATTGTGTATGTCCTTCTAGTCAATCATATATATCCTGGTCCCTGTGGAGTGAATCCGTTTTGTAATTAGTCTCAACAGACCTCTTTAACATACTCAACAGACCTCTTTAACATGACATTGTCAGTTTCATAATGTAGACTCGATGTCACTGTACCCTCAAAAATGACAGGCCTGAATATTAAAGGGTCTTATTACCTAGAAAGAAAGAGATGAGTAGAAAAAAACATGCTGAAGATGTGTAGGAAAGGAGAGTGAGAGGGAGGGAGTTGGTGGCCAAACCCTCGAGAGCCCTCCAGTCTACATGTGAGTGTTATGCTTACTAGCTCCCATGTTCAGTATGAACCCTTTGGATTTGCATTGATTGCACAAAGCTGCTCTTTTCAACAGGTCTGCGAATCCTCTTCATGACTGTGCACTCTGATCTATTACCAGTAGCACAATGGGGGGTGTGGGGGGGTCACAGCACACAGAATCATCTATCTATTGCTTCCCAGTCTTGAATATAAATTACTGAATGGATCATGAATATGAATCACTGAATGAATCATGAATATCGAATCACTGAATGAATGCATGAATATGAATCACTGGATGAATGCATGAATATATGTGTGTTGTTTAATGACCAGATGTTGTTTAGCTGACAATATATTAACATGTAAGTCAGACATATTTTTTATGAACCCGTAACATAATATATGTGTATGTGCTGATTATATGACCAGATGTATTTGGAAGTGGAAATATATTAACATCTTGATCAGCCATATCATATGACTTCTGTATATTTCATTGTTAGGTTCCACCCTGGTGATTCCCCTCCTGGATTGCAGAATTCACTGTCACAAGTAAATTCAATTGAGTTCCACACCTGTTGTTAATTGTTATCTCATTAGAAAGGTATTTTAGCTCGGGGTTCTGGTTAGCTATGTTTGAAGTCTTGTCTACCTTTTCCACAGCATAGCTTAGTTTTTCTAGAGCACTGAGTTTTTAATTTTTTTTATTCTAGTTTTAATCTCTGTCTGTTGTCTTGGTTTCATTTATGGCTTTTGCCCTTTGGACTTGTTTGCTTTCACTAAGTGCTTCACTCTGTATTTTCACTCTGTTTTCTGGGCCTTTATACCAAACAGTCACTCACCATAGTTTTGGAGGTATACCTGGATGGAAACATATTCACCTATCAATAAGGACAAAATAATGCATGTTACAAAGATAAGTTGTGCAGTCCATAACAGTGACATGTTTTGTTGATTTGTCGTTTTATTGTGTCACACTAATTTTTTTTTTGATTGATCAAAAACACTCCCTTCGGATTATGTGGTCTGCCTAGTTACTGGCAAGTGTATCTTGACAACCAGACATGCTTGAATTTGATGAACCTAGTCTTTTTGCGAGGTCTCTGGTTTACTGTTTCAGCTTTTCAAAGGCAGTGACACTTCTTTTGTCATCATTTTGAGGAACAATAGCAACAAATTGCATGTGTTAATGGCACATTTACATTGACCTAGACCTTTGGTCGGATGTCTTGTACCTGAACTAGTAATGTAGCAACACATAGCAGGCCAAGAAGAACAACTGAGCAGCCAAGTATGCGAGTATTTATGGCCCCCTGAATTGGATGCCAAAAGGGCACACATCAGCAGGCATAGAAACAACATACCAAAATTGCATCAGTTAGTACTGTATGTATGCAAATTACCTGAATTCATAATTCATATGTACTTTTTTTTTGTGAAACTATGAAACTGCAAAAAATAATTCCCTGGGCTTCTCAAAAGATTGGTCATAGATCTTGTTTTCAATTTCTGGATGCAAATGCCTATTCCCAAAATTCATGCTGCATTTGTTTGTTTACTACAAAACAGGCTTACAGTTCACATTAAATTATACAGCATGCATCTGCACATAAAAAAATTACAACTGTCATCTTTGGAAAAAAATCTTGGAAAGTGAGTGCTTTAATGGATGTTTATTAGATATGCAAATACAAACTGTACATTTATATAATCACAATCATATCAGAGCCACTGCCCCAGTTTATACCACACATGAAGAAAGACACTTCTGAGTTTGTATCTGCACTACAGCAGGGTTCTGTTCAGGAGCTGTAGACCTGTTTGAGCACTAAATAATATCTCCTCTCTCTGACAGCATCCTACTGAAGAGGTGTCTGTCACACACACTGGACTCTTACAGCCTGCTGTGCTCATTACAGTCACACAGCATGAGGAGGTAAAGTTTGAGAATGAAGTATGACATGAGTTGCACCTCCTGGAGTGTCACAAGTCAGCAGTTCGGCCCCAGACCTACAACGAGGGGCCAGAGCAAAAAGGGGCATTGACCCTAGCCCTGCCCTCGGGGGTGCGCCCATTCGCCGCCGAGCCTCCCTTTGCCCTTGGGGTCCTGTCTTTGCTCCTATAGGACCCCCAATCGGGCAGGGACTCCTCCTCCTCCTCAGAAGCTGTCTGCTCTAGTTCTGAGTATTCTTCTCTCACCCAGGTGTGCCCATCCTTTCTCCCAGTGACTCCTCGCTGCTGTAACAGAGCTGCCCTTGTATTGGAGGTGTGCATCTTTTTCTGACTTTGGAGGAGGCACTATGCTCACCCTCCTCCTAAGTCTCCATCTCTGACACCCTCTCCTTGGGGACACTGGAGAGCTCCTCCATAATGGCCTCCTCTGGACCAGAGGACTTCCCCCTCCTAAAACCGCTCTCTTCTGAGGAATCCACCTCTTTAGGGAAGAGAACCTGAGCTGAAGGCTCAGGTGGGGTCTCCTCTGGGGCGCCAGGGCTGTTTTGCCGCAGTCTTGCTACTCCTCGAGCTCCTCGGGAGCATGCACCAGGACTGCCTCCTCCTCCTCCCTCCCAGAGGTGAGCGAGGAGAGGAAGAGG
This sequence comes from Brachyhypopomus occidentalis, assembly GCA_020368025.1. NCBI lineage: Eukaryota > Metazoa > Chordata > Actinopteri > Gymnotiformes > Hypopomidae > Brachyhypopomus > Brachyhypopomus occidentalis. Next base: position 10,971,162 of record JAGXOD010000011.1, read on the forward strand.
TTGTACCAGTCCTGGTATGCCCTGCCGGGCTGGGCAGAATCCACCTCGGGGAAGGAATACCCTCTTAGCACCAATGGCCAGTCTCCCAGGAGCGAGCTGGGTAGTTGCGGAGGAGAACCCCTCGCTGGCTGGCTAGCCCTCCCCCAAATCGCTCCTGGTATAGCTACATGGAGAGGAGCCACCTGGTCCTCCTCTAGGAACTGGACCACCTTGGGAGCCTTAGCTCTCCTGTCACGACTGCTGGCAGGAGGGGGAGGGTGACACCTCCTGCCCTTCTTGCCCTGCTTGCCCCTAGGCATCCTGGGTGGGTCAGCCTTTCTGTAACAAATAACATGAGAGACACAGACAAATACACACACCACAAGACGCATATGGAAACAGATCATATATAGACACGCCCGGAGGGAGGAGACAGGGGCTGTACTGTGACAATAGTATTGTAGCACATTTAATTATAAAACAGAAGCATTCAAAAGAAACTTGCTAAGCCTATTGGCTTGTGAATGCCTCTTTGAATAAAGCAGTTACTCCATTTCCTTGCCAGTTCAGCATTTTTTCATTAAACTGAAGGTTGGAGGGTTTGACTAATTAAGAAAAGTTGTACTACTGCCTTCTGCTAACCATCTTTCAGCTAGATACATTAAATCCAGCTTGAAAGAGGATTTGTTAGCCAGGGACCTGATGATGGAACTGAGTGACTGGTAATGGAAGCCCTTGGGGCAGTTAAACACTGACATGCCACAGATATAAGGTAAGACCTGTTTAAAATATTCCTATTAATAATGAAATAGAAATACAGAGACTGCTATGTTGGCATGTTGTGCCCAACTGTTTTCAAAACAGTCGTTAGTATAATCTAATATATAGCAAATCAAAATCCCAGCAAATATCAAAACTGTCAGCCAGTGTTCTGTAGCTTAACACTATTAGCAGTAGTGCTAACTGAACATTCTGTGCTCGTTGGTGCCCAGTGTGAGGAAGAACATGGCTGCTGCTGCCAATGCAGGACTGAGTGGATGGAGGCCCCTAGATAAACCTCTAGGCTACCTATAATGGACAGAGATCGCTTCATCCTGTAATAATTGTTTTGCAAACAAAAATGATCAAATGGCCAGGGCAACATGCATGAAATGAAAAGAGTGCGAAAAGAGTTCAGTACCAGAGAAACAGGAGCACAGGCAATGTACAAAAGGGCAAATCCCAACCACAGCAGTGAGAAGGCAGAGTCAACATAACCAGAATGGGCACAGGAAAACCCATTCAGTACGCTTACACCTTCTGTACTTTGTACAGTCATGCCCTATGACTGCTCTGTACTTTTAACTCTTCTGTTTGAAGGGCCATTATCAAATTCGGTGCCAGGGTGTCACGAAATGAAAAAATTATCTACGACCCCACAACATATTAAAATTGTAAATGTAATTTAGTCATTTGAGCTACAGGTTCAGCTCCGCCACACTGAGCAGATGGGAGAACATATTAGTTCATCTTACTGGAAGAGGGCCACTAATGAATATCATAATATCACATTAACAATATCTGATCCCACCCTAAAATGTTACATGGTCTGCTGTTTTAACTGGTTTGATATGATCAAGTTGTCCACTTATGTACCCTGCATATGCTAGGTAAGTGTAATGTGAAGTGAGTAGAGGAGATAAGCAACTGTTTTTGATCTTCATGTAGTCTGTACATTAGTCAAAAATCTGATAGACACTAATCCAAACCAGAAAATGTCACAAGGTGCAGTAGAACCACAGGGAGGCAAGGAAATATATGCAAAATAATTCAATGTCTGGCAAACTAGACAAAGGACAAGAGGTGTAACCCATAAGCATACAGTCAATATCTACCGTGTATAAACACCTCTTGTACTGGTAAAGATAAAACACAAAAACAAAACCACGTGGCATGAGGAATGCAGTGCCACAGGGGCAATGGTAATAATACAGTAGAGGCAGTTAATAATATGGTGACCATTTCCCTTTTGCTGAAATATACATAAACAACAGATCCGGAACTCAGGTTTGACATTTACTGTGAGCTGTGGCTGCAATGAACAATTGCACATTGCAAAGTGGACTAATTTTTGTGGCATTCTACAATACAAGACAGATTATCTCTAGCAAACAAGGCATTTTTCTTAGCACTACAGCATAAAAATCCATTCAAATGCTATACTTCCTAGGAAAAGTAACAAATGTTTCCAGTGTTATATTGTTGACACCTGCAGGACAAATACTGCACAGTTTAGCTAGGCATGCCTGGTGGATCTGTTTTTGTTTGATTGGGCATTTATTTAATTTTAGTTTTCCATTGTGTTTCATTGTTATCATCCAGTCCATGCAAATGCGTCCATGTCTCAACAAAGCACCGTGTACTGGGCCCTCTCTCCTTTCATTCCACCCCTGGCATTGTCCCTCTTTGGGGGGGAGAGACAGTGGAGCTGTGCTGGCAGAGCTTGGAAGGACGAAAGCTGCAAACAAGTGAAGAGGAAGACGGAGATCATTGCAAGATCGTTTTGATAGCACATTTACCACCCACAGGAGGAAGATAGAGAGGCGCAGAGACAAAAAGAAAACAACAGGGAGAGAGAGAGAGAGATGCTGATCAGACACAGCAGTAAATAAACACAAAGCGATACTATTGCCACCCTGATTAATGGGATATGGTGACATTCATTAAGTCTACCAGGATAATGCAAGAAGACAACAGAATGGGGGTGAAGTGTGGAGAAGTGTGTATAAGACAGAGTAACTGATACCCAGAAACAAAACCATATGTGCTGGACATCACAGTATGATATCTGAGGTAGAATTGGTTTACAGCAATGGACTCTCCTAAGCACAAATGTGTTTGTTCAGTGCTGTGCAGTAAACTGATTCATTATTTATGATTTACATGTTCAGCATTTAGCTGATGCTCTTATCCAGAGCAATTTAAAAAAGTGCTTTGTCATCTACTTATAGAATTTATCCTAGCCAGTACAGTAGGTTAGAGTTCAAAATACCACTGCACTAGAGTACTGCTGATATACAGGAATGAAACAACTGCAAAATAACCATAAGCTCTATATCACACAAGGATATGTGCAATATCCAACAATTCCAGAAAATAAGTATTAGAATTTCAGTTACTCAACATAGGTACAGGATCAATGGTCATATAAATATTCCACAAACAGACAAGTCTTCAGTCTGCATTTCAAAACTGCAAAGACTTCTGCTATAGGGAGAGGCAGTGGAAGAAATGCATAAGACATTCCACTATTCTCCAATATTCCCATGAGACTTGAAGAATGGTGTTTCAAGCCAACGCTGTACTTGATCGGCTTTATTATGACATTAACACTGGCTCAGGATGCATTTTGGCTACAATGTACTACAATGGGCAGTACTCTTTGACTACTGCCAGTAATTTACTTTTTGTAAATATTTTTCCATGCTGGTAACTTTACTTTGGTCCAATCTGTTAGGGGACCGTGACAATCTGGGTCACTTGTGAACAAGATGGCTGTACCATGCATACCAGCAGGTGATTGCTTCAGTTCTCTGGCCTGGAAACTAGAGAGAACTGCAGCGATCATGATGATGTCATAATTTCCTGAAGCACACATTCATGATAATGATGTCATTCATATTTAGCATCAGATTTGAAGCCTATTGGTTCAGGAGAGCTTTTTGCAGTTTCATTCTCATTGAGCTTTCTGTTCCTCTTTCTCTTTGCCTGTTGAATTGCAATTATAGACTTTAATTTGTACTCTATAAGCACTCTAACAGTCATGCTAAAAGAAAAGAGTAAATTTATGTTTATTTGTAAGCAACTTCTTACTCACATTCACGTTATCCACCTGTTGTCCAGGTATTTTAGTGTGGTCCCTGGGTGGCTCGCCATGCTGACCATGGGGTAGCCTTCTTACTGCCTGTCTAAAATTGCCTTCAGAATCAAATATCATATTTTGTGCATGGCAGTGGCATGAGGTTCAGAGCTTCCCAATTTAAACTTGCAGACACATAAAAGGATAGAGGCTGTCCAGAGGCAGAGCTAGACTCCCTTAATTATTCATACATCTTTGGAACCTTTAGAAGGGAGGAAATATCAGGTGCCATTCTGAAAGCAGTCAGACAAAGAGAGTCAAAGAGCAGAAGTGTTTGCTGCTGGTGTCAGTAGGAGGGAGAGTTAGTATTCACAATCAGAGTGAATGAGGGCCAGAGCAGGAGGGCCAGGTGAAGGAGGTTATTTATAACCTTTTATATTGTGGCATTCAATAGCATGTTTTGACTGAGGTGGCATTCCTCTTGGTCATCTCCCTTTCAAAGGACTGGGTGGCAGCACTATTGGCAGTGCTGATCCACTTGATGATTATGATGATATTAAGTGTCTAGAAAATCTTATTATGGATCTTAAACATGGAAGACATTCTTACTTTGCATTTATGCCAGAGCACATTATGAATGCATTAAGAATAAAGTAATTGATTTCTATCTACATCTATCTACATTTTGTAACAGCACAATGGTTAAGAACATAATTGTGAGATGAAGCCAGTCTAATGTGGTTGTCTTTAGTAAATTATCAGGATGATCATGAATAATATATTCTGTTTAAAAATGCCAATAAAATAAAATTAAAGTTTCATATTTTAATGCTACTTTCACAACATTTAATATTCTTTAATTAAAGTGATGGTCATGGTTCAATGACCCTGGCAAATGAGACAAATGAGCTTTGGTGTTATCTGGACGTTCCAGGTATGGTATCTATCCCTCACATTACACACATTCAGCCTCATTCTATCACTATTTTTGGCTTGTGAATAATTGAATTGAAAATATGAGCATTAAAATATTTTTATTGATTTAATAAAAAACTATGAAAATGTTTTAATGCTCATATGCTAAAGTGATTCTGAATAATGACAGATGATACAGTTGTGTTATCCAGCTATTTTGCAGATCTCAGTGATATTGTCACGTCTAGCCCCGCCCCCACCTGTCAGTCATGTCTTTCTTTTGTTTTGCTATGTGCTCATGTTTTGGTTTTCACATGTGTTCTCCTGTGATTTGTAGCCACACCACTTGTAATCGTTCTCACCTGTTTCTAATTTAGTCCCCTTGTTACTCTTGTGTATTTGAACGCCTGTGCTTACATTGTTTCTTTGCCGGTCTTTGTTCTCTATACAGCACTGTTGTAGGTGTTTGTGTTTGTATAATTATTCTGTGTCCATTGTTTTGCATGTCAGCTAATACTTTGTGTAGGTTTGTTTCTATGTCTGACAGCCCTACTGATGTGACCCTGGACTGTCTTATGGACTCTGCTAAAGGATTTGCCTGTAATAAATCTCGCTCCCCTCAGCACTTGCGTCCGCCTCCTATTCACCCAGCACCTAGGATGCTACAGGTACCCATACATTACACAGTAATCTAATCAGAATCGGATCAAAATGAGTTGTATTTACTAGATGAGTTACACATAAAGGGAATTATTTCTTGGTGGGTGCATGTGCAATATTCCAAATCAAGTGACAGACTGACCTATTTAGATCTATCTATCTATCTGTCTAAGCAGTGTAAGTGTTATTTCCAGGAAGAGACACCCAGACTAGAACCGCATTTGTCTTTCTTTTACAATATCTCACATTGAAGTCTCTCTTCAATTTATGAAAGCAAACCCATTTATCAGTCAGTTCCACCAAAGGTTAAATGAATCATTACGAGGGATGTTTATGAATGTATGCAATTTGTCTCCTAAGTAACACATTTTCTTAACCATGCTTGTTTATAAAACCACTGCACACTTTCCTCCTCTGAAAAGTGGAAGGATGATGGGTTATACCACAACATGCTGGAAACAATATCAGGTCCACACAAAAGGGCTCTTCACCTGCTGTGAGAGGCAGGCACATTAAAGCTGGCATGAGGAGAGAAGATAAGATGCTATTGTGGAGACACACACGCCCGGAGCTTCTCTGATGAACCCAGAGCCGGACACACACCTCATGTCATACAGCCCATTCAAGCCGCCTTGATTGGGAAGTGTCGGGCTCCTGGTCTGCCATTAACATCCTGGTTGTTAATCATCATGCAGTTTATTCTTTCATCTGTTTCCTCATTTAATGACCATTATAACATTTAGAGGTTATAATATGAGCAGATGAATGCTTATGTCATTCAACACAATTTATGAAGTCATTCAACCCCATTTATGAAAGATTATTCTGTTTATTAAGCATGCCAGGAATATCAGTTGCATCATTGTAATTTGAAATTGCCTGAAATTTCCACACAAAAAAAAATCTTCCATGTTAACTTTCCAGAGAAACTGCAAGTGGTCAGAGGGCACTTGTCTCTCCAGTGTCTCTATTCTGGCCTAGCTTGTCTCTATCCAGTGTCTCTATTCTGGCCTAGCTCCACTGCTCAAACCAGTACTGCGCTCTTCACAGATACTGAATCATATCTCTCTTACACCATAGACAGATCACACTCTGTAAATTCAGAACTGTTAAATGCTATGCCAAAATGTTTGGTTAGTGTAATGAGCTCTGAGTGGGCATCAGCAAATAAATTGCACTGCTGCTTCCAATGTCTGGTGCCAAAACTCTGTACAGCATATCAACTGAATTCAATTTGTCCAAATACTTTAAATTGGTTGATTAAAAGCTTTCTAACACCAGAATGCAATTATAAGTTCATTGACAATAATTACCCATATTGACAAAGTTATTTTGGCAAGTTTGCTCAGGACCTAAATAAAGAAATGTATAAAAGCTGATATCTGGGATTAACTATAGTCTTGGACTCCGTGACGATACACTATTAAAAGTCCTTGTTACTGACAGTTTAGGTCTCATCTTGTCTATGTAAACTGGTCTAAACCTATGACTTCTTAACATATCTTAAACATGCAGTAAACTGGGTTTGTCTGAGCTCTTACCGCAAGAAGGCTTTTTAAGGACACTTGTGCAAGAAAACTGTCAAACTAAACATTTCCACAAATGAGTACACATACAATCCCAACATGACCTACTTGTTTCTGGGTTGTTATTGGGTACATTCCAGGAAGTGATGAGATGTCTTGGTCTCCATTTGCAATGCAATGATGCATCATTTGAATTAGTTTCTATGGCACTTTAAATTTACAAATTAGATTATTTCTGTCACACACACACAACAGCAGGAAATAACGTGGTCAATAGTGAGTACATACTTTTACATGATAATGCAGTAGCCTGCATGACTTTACTCCCAAGACCACAATCTTTGTCCATTTGTCTATGAAAATATAAATAAAACAAACCAATAACTCATTAGTGAATGATATTAGGGAAGGTTAGTAAAGGTTAGTAAACCTTATCAGATAATCTTATCAGAATATCTGTCCAAAGTATATTTTTGACAAAATTCTCATAACCATCCATTCCACTCCACACTGTAACAAGATTTTTAACATTTTCAGAACAATTGTGGAATTACAGATATCATATCAAGAAGACAGGAGACTTTCTCATATATTTCTGAGTTAAATATCTTAGTCAAAGCATTTTAGAATATTGAATTTAAGCTATATAATGACCATGTATTTGGCTTATACAAAGAAAGCACAGAGAGTGGACTCAGCCTGACCAAGGCAGACTAATTTAATTACAAATGATGCACTATAAGGAGATTAAGCTGGCAGCAGAATGCTGAAGGCCAGCTCATTCCCACTCACTGTCATTCCCACCAAAACCACCACCTCCACCACATAAACCTTACAAACACAAACATGGAAATGATCCTCTCCATGGGGACAATGGTGCAGCTTACTATTTCATGGTAATTTTCCTGGTACGCTGCAGTAGAACCATTGCTTTTACTAAGCACACATCATACATAAAATTTTAAATGCTCATTTCCAAACGTTGATTCCATGCTGCACAGCAACTGAAATAAAGGTATTTATGTGATGATCAGTAGCACACAAAGCATTTTTTTCTGTAGACTGATTCTCGTTCTCCAGATTTTGTTTAAATTCCATTTCAACAAACCGCTGTAAATAGAAAAATGTACACCTGTTCAGGTCCTCAAGGCTGTATGTCAATACCTTGTTGCAAAAAGTACGTCATTCATTCAAAGGCGTTGCGTCACCGATCAAGGTTTTGGCTTAAACAACACGCCTCCTCAGATGGCAGATATAAAAGCGACCCAAGTTCGCAGCAATCCTGGCAGTCTAGCGGAGATGGAAGTGCAGTAGTCTTTTTCCTTGCCTGTGTCCTTCGTCCATACAATCCAAAAATGTTCATTCAAACCGTTTTCGATGCGAAAACTGTCCACCTCACTTTACGTGTGAATTTGTGATACATTTTAAATACCTTTTGAAAACAGCATGGAGGTGAACACGACCGTAACCGAACGTAACTTATTAAAGTTGCGCGTCTTGGCGCAACAACTTTTGGTGCAAGCTAATCAGTCTGCGCCGCTCCTGGACAATGGAACGGACTCTGCTCCTCAGGAAGACCTTGACGTGAACACGGACATTTATTCCAAAGTGCTTGTTACTGTGATTTATGTGGTTTTGTTCGTGATCGGATGTTTGGGGAACTCGATCACTCTGTATACACTGCTAACGAAGAAATCCCTTCAGAACCTGCAGAGCACCGTGCACTACCACCTGGCCAGTCTCGCCATCTCCGACCTCCTTATCCTGATACTCAGTATGCCCATCGAGCTGTACAACTTCATCTGGGTTCACCATCCATGGGCCTTCGGCGAAGTGGTTTGTAAAGGGTACTACTTTCTTCGGGACGGCTGCTCATACGCTACGGCATTCAACATTGCCAGCATGAGCGTGGAGCGCTACATGGCCATCTGCCATCCGTTTAAGGCGAAAAGCATCATGTCGCGAAGCCGCTCCAAGAAACTTATCAGCGGGATGTGGGTGGCTTCTTTTCTCCTGGCCATGCCGATGGTCTTCACCATGGGCCAGCGAATTGTCGAAGGCGAAGTCATATGTACTACAACTGTGTCTTCTGTGACAGCTAAAACGATTTTACAGGTAAGTGCATAATCATTTTGGAAGCTCAGAAGAAGCTTTGATGAATGGTAAGACTGCGAAAGGATTACGTATGGATTTATTATCCTATTACTAATATGTCGTGTTTTTGCTGCGTTAAATCGTTTGCTTTGCTTAATTTGAAGTTTTTAAAGCAACCTGTTGCGGATAGTCGATTAGGCTAAAGTGCAGAGTTCAGGTATACTCACAAAGAATTGAAGAAATAATAAGTCGAAATGTTAAATGCATGTTGGTAGAGCGATTAATCTACATAAATTGTTAATTGTTGCATGTCCATTAATGACTTTGTTGCATTTGTCGGTCGTGATCCATGAGATATTTTAACCGTACCGGTACCCTGTTATTAAAATGATCATTTGAGAGAGACGTCGAGACAGTGTACACTGAGTGATGCTATCCACATTCAAACACTTGGTCTTAATAGGTAACAGACCCCAGCTCCAGTATCCTTGCCAAACAGTAACTTTCATCAATTATCATAAAATGTAAGACCTGGGCACTTTTAAAAATATGATTTTGTGCTTTATCGAATTTTAAACATTACTTTATAATTGAATTAATTTGTCAACGTTAAATTGGAGTTGTAATGTACTTGTACACCATTTGTCTTCAACACTTCTGTAACCCAAGAAAAGGGTTTTTAATTGTGTTCGCATTGAAAGATTTGAAGATTTGAAGTCGCAGTGTTTGGATGGACAGTAATGCTGTAGCTTTGCAGCTCTATACAGGTCCAACCACATTTAAGGCCCGCTTGAAAACGGTGTAATTTGCATCGCATCTACAAATTTGCAGTGTTTAACAAATTGTAAAGAATATACTATCAATTTTGATTAAAGCGTTTTCTGAATGTTGATGGATCCTTTGCGAGGGGTTTCTTAGCTACAGAGCAATAGCAGACTTGGCAGAATTTGTCAATTGTTGTTTAAACGCACCATTCAAAGGTGAGCAAGATAGACGGAGAAATCGGCCGGTAGAGCGGATAGAGAGGGAACGTCGTTAACGAAAACGAGCAGTGGATGAAAGAATTTTTATTTCCCAATTTATTCACAGCGGTTACGTTCTACAACAGAAATAAAGACGCTGGCAACACCTCTATGCAACCCTGTGGGAAGAATTTTGTGTACAGCGATATGGCGTTATTTATTGTAATGTTTAATTTACAATGCAGATTACTGATATTGGGTCTGAAAATTTTGTGTAATTTAGTGCTGCTAAACCTAAAACAATACTGGTAAAATATCTAAATCTGACTCTTTCGTTATTCAAGTGTTTGTTACGCAGATAAACATATCTACGCAATTGGATGAATACCAAGTTAAAAAAAAACAGCACAGTGACTTCACAGATCAGTATATGTAAAGGTTTATATATACAAGTTCAAAACACACCCACGACAACCATGGCAAGCTAATCACAGCCACACACACACACACACACACACGAAATCCCAAATTGTGGAATAAAAGGGTCTGATTCAGTACGTGTTGCTTATTTTTGAGGGTATACAAAATTTCACTGCGGAAATCAACAAGACAGTGGCAACTCCAGAACACGTGTGTGTGATTCATAGATTTATAGGAAACTAATGGGGTTTGCATCTATGTGTATTTTTGATAGTCTTGCTTTGGACCAATAATGTCTGTGAATGAGAGAGAGCATGCCAAGTGTAAACAGAAGAGAACTGTACTTAAGTAAAGTGTACTTTAGGAGTGCACTTTTAAGTATAACTCATTGGATATTTTCTCGCCCTATACATCCTAAATGAGGTTTCGATGTGATTAACAAAGTGTTTTTTTTAGAGAATAACTGTATATAAGTAACAATCAATTGTGGAGAAATATATTTTAATGGCATTACATTTTACTAGCATTATTTTACTGATTACTTCCATTACTAATCAACTGCTTTGCATTAAAGTTTCTTACAGGCAACAAAAGTTATTGAGAATAGTATGGTACATGCAGAGATGGTGAGTTATAGAAAAACAGGAACTGAGCTGGTGAGCTACAGAAAACAGGAACTGAGAAAGACAGCACCCATGAGCACGAGAATAGAGCTGCATCATATATGAAGTCCATAAAGAATGAGCTCGTCTTAAAGTGGACTAATAGGAGAAAAGAGGTCCGTATTAAAAATGCAGCAAGTGGTTCATGTTTTGGGTGGAGAAACAATATATAAGTAACAGCTTCGAATGTTAAACTTTGAATCTTACTCACTGGTAGAGGAGCACACTGCGCTGTGCTGTAAGATTCCCTGAGATATCTTGGCTTTAATAAATGGTTAAAAGGTACAAGACTGGCACTGGTAATTATTTTCTCTTGCATCAACGAGCACGCTGCGCAGGAGAAAGAAGTAAGCGCAACATTACCTATACTGCAGGTATATGGTTGTGGGACTCCTTGTAATTCTGTCATTTGTGGTTTGTTTGTCATGCATCAAGGGCAAGAGAACTCCACTACCCAGAGTTCCACTACTCAACTCCTCAGATCCTTCTCCCCTCATTATTGAACCTACACCTGTTCCCAATTCCTATACACGCATATATACCTGGACTGGTTCAAATGAACTTTGTGAAGTATTGCAGAATTATAGTAAGTGTACCGAGCGGTTTTGGATTATATTGTTTCATGGTACTTCTGACCCTGTCCATCTGTTTTCCCTTTCTGGATTTGCCCTTTGGTTTTGGTCGCCTTGGTTGTGTTTTGACTTTATTATTATTTATTTATTTTTTAATCTGTTTTGGGATTACGTTTTCTCTGGATACTCAGCTCTCTGTGCTGGATCTCTCATCTTGTCATGTTCCTGTATCTGCACACATCTGCGCTCCCTGTCATGTCCCAGACATCACAGTTTGATAAGAACATAGTTGATGTTCTGTTGAGATCTACAAAGGAAAAAAGCTAAAAGCTTTTAAAACTAAATTGATATTAGTACAGAAAGCAATTGAAATGTTGAATGAAGAGGATGTATTCGCTGAGTAGAGCGAGATTTATTAAGGGCATATCCATAGTCGTAGTCATTTAAATTGTTCAGGGTCGTATACTCACAAGGAACACAGGGCAACACGTTGAACAAAGAACACAATACTAGGCACAAATTTCAATACTTAGCACGAACATGGACACCAACAACAGAAAACCAAACTATAGAAAACCAAACTATCAAATCATTCAATAAAACACATGGTATAAACATACGCAAGAACAAGAGGACTAAACCAAGGTGATAACACTAACAAGGGGTGGAGTTACAAATGACCAGGGGTGACAGCTCAAATGACAACACTAAGCACATGGAACATGAAAACAAAGATATGACTGACAGGTAGGAGCGGAGCTAGGCATGACAGCAATTAGAACAGTATGTTGATGCATTGAATGTCAGCAGCTGTGAACAGTTCTGTTGTGAAGATGTTTTATAAAATATATTCATTGTAATTCAAAACAAGAATGTTTTGTGTATTAACAAATGTATAATATCTGTGTGTACCATATGTATTATTCTACATGAAAGACTTTATGAATATGATGAGTTAGGTCAGATAGTACTATTAGTCAAAGTGTCAAGCTCTTGGTTAACTAATAACAGAGCACAGTTTTACTTTAAAATGTATCTTCTATTTACTGACACATTGCTGTGCCAACATGCATAAATCAAATGTAAAGAGGTCATAGCTTCTTGCACACACAGGCATGTGCCTGGCATACTACAGACAGTATGTATGATCACCTGCAGGTGTACATTAGGCTAGTGATGATGCTCCACTTTAAGGTCAGGTGGTGGCTCATTTCTGGACCTCTGGAAGGCATTGAGCTTACTTCCCATCTTACTATCCCAGAGAAAGATTAATGGGATTTAATGTCACTAGTCTGCCCCCTAATTCATCAAAAAGCTACAACATGCCATAATTATAAAGGCTTGACATGAGCTAATAGGTTTCTACCATCACTGAATATAAGGTATAGTGTGTATTGCACAAATTGGCGAACACTCATCTGAAAGAGATTAGTAGGAATGAGATTGCCTGTGATGATGAATAGGGCAAAGGAAGAGAGTGAGAACAAAAACATCAAAAGGGAGAAGAGTGCAGAAGCTGAGGGATAACACACATCCCCAGGGCTCCTGCATTGATTTCAGGGAGACAGGAGTGAAGCTTCAGGGAGATTTAGCCTCGTTCTTCATAGCTGCAATGCTTCTGCTGCTGTAAATAATCTCTTCATCGTGCTGGGTGACTCCAAAAGGAATGTTGTTTTCAACAATGAAGTGACCGATAGCTTGGCCAGCGTCCAACTGACCAACGTCCTGCCAATTCTTCTTTGACTTCTACTCCAAATATGGCTTCCATTAAGATCTGAAGATTTGCCCTGTCTGCCGGAACAGTTAAGTGTACCTTAACCACCAGAAAGAGTTAAAATTAGCATTATGCGAATTAGTGTAATTCTTCGTAACATCATATTGTAATAGTTGTTAAAGTATTATCTGTGATCTCGAAATGATGTTCACTAGCGTTAAGCCATGAGAGAGCTGCTGAAAAGACCAAGTTAAGTATAGTTCTCCAAAATCAGTGCTTAATTATAAAGATGGATGTTTATTAATAATGTAATGAAAAAGTTGTGCAACACTTTTGTTTAACTGCACATTTATCTGTGGGTTTTCTACCTAATCTTTCTGCAAACCACAGGTAGGTGATACCATCTGAAAGTTTGAGTAGCCTCACATGCACACTTGCTGTCACATGTACAAACTACCCTATTGTTCTATGGACAAAATTTGCAATGATTAGAAATTACTTTTTAATTTATAGGAAACATGATTGGTCCAAAAACTGCTTCTTTACTGTTTTCATCCTTATGAATGGCCTTTCATGACGTGTTTATGACATTTATTTACTTAAAGATCAAGGCAGTGGTCTGTTTTTCTTTCAGTAATAATAATGAGACATTGTGTTGTATACTGACAATCTGTTTTGTAAAGATTCAGTTGTAATCAGGAGTGTAAATGGACAGATTTTAGTGAGAGAACCCCACTTTTTTCCCCAGGCTAGAAAACAACTTTCACACTTGATAAAATGTATCAAACAGCCCTGGGTCTGGGAAAAAGCTCTAATGTGAAAATGCCAAGAGCAGAGAAATCAGCAAGGCATGAGGGCCCTTTTTCCAATCACTGAGCAAATGTATTAACAAAGTTGTTAATTCCTGTAGAAATGATAGAGATGAACTCACTGATGTATATACAGTACAAGTGGAACGAACAACAACTGGTAAAAAGTGAAGCCTCCTTGTGTCAGCTGCTCTCTAATGGCTGGCTGCAGTACAACTTTTAACCCCACCTATTCCCATGTAAGTCAATGGCTCAGACGAGAAACTGACGAGATGAGAAACTAAGTTGTGGTAAATGGGATTTTTATCAGGGTTTTTAAGCCTTAGTTTCTGTCTAAATACCTAGGTAGCTAGTTACATTTAAAGAGCATTTAGCTCTTTACCCGTGATATAAGCAGCGCCTACCTAGAAGACATCCCAAGTTGTAAAACTAAGTTGTCTAACTTGCTGGCATCAGTGAGCTGATACATATATGCGGGAGTCTCCCGCAACTTCCGGGAGACTTGAGATGTCTGACCTATTGATAAGTATAAGCGATTTTATTACGGGTGAGCAAAAGTATGCAGTATGTCTCAAAACGATTCACCAAAATAGACTAAACATAACCTGGTAAGAGACGAAGAGAATAACACTAGTTTTAAAACTAGAAATAAGAGTTGTGTTAGACAGTATGTCATTACGTCGAATGGGATTGAACTAGTAAAGCTCTTTAAATATAGCTAGGTAGGCAACAAAACCTGAAATGGCTTTCAAATTTTCTCTTAGTTTTTTGTTAAAATAACTAGTTAGCAAGCTAGCTACATTTAAAGAGCTTTACTCATTCAGAGATGCTATACAACACAACTCATGGCTTCTTGCTAAAACCTGCAGATTGTTATTCACAAGAGTTGTTATACAGTGTAAAGGTTTTGATACCGTCTTCAGACAGATCATAGCCACCAGGGTTCATAAACAGCATTATATAAGTGTTCAGCCCGCAGTGTGTTAAGTAGCTGGCGCCAGGAGAACAGATTCACAACACACTGGTGTCAGGAAATAGTTTAAAAGTATAATAAGAAACACTTCCGTTGTGTTGTGGGACACTTCCGTTGTGTTGTGGCTGGATTTGCAGCGCGTTTCCGAAATGTAGCGCAGGCGTTGTCATTTTGATGCATTTGCTTTGCTTTCAGGGCCACAGTACACTACATTTGAAAGCGAAATATCTTACGTTTTACTCCACTACATTATGCGAAATCTGTCGTTACTTCAGGCTTCGTGTGCTCAACAAAGTAACGTCAAAACAAAAGAAGCGCAAAGCACGCGCACCAATCAGCGGTTCAACAGTAATGCAACAGCATACAAGTTAATACCGGTAATACATTTTCTGAAGTAGTCGAGGGGGAAAAAAAAGACTCATTCGTTTTCAGGTGCCTTCTCATACGATTTCTTGCTGCAAAAATTCCCCTTCCAATTTAAGGAAGCATGTAGAGGTAAGATAATTTAATTTACCTTAATGAGAAATCTAACAATATCTTACAGCAAACCGATTCTTTGTGTATGTTAAAATAAGTCCGACATTATCACTGTATACTTGGATAGCTAGCTAAGTATGCTAGCTAGTTATTTGTTTTACCATAGTTCATAGTATTTGGAGTTTCCAGCTAAATGCATTGATATTGTGAAATAATAAACATTTGAATATAGCACTTTATGTTAGAAAACAAATTCTATTTGGTAGGTTTTACATGCAGGGCATGGTGCTAAAACAGCAGGTAGCTGCTAGTTGATATTTTGTCTTAAAGTTTGTGTTTTTGCCTGTGCTAAAACTAAAGTATTCTGCAATAACTAAATTATTCTTATTCTGTATCCTATTTGTATGGTGCAGTAAAACATAGGAAATGTTTATTTTATTCATCAAATAGAAGGAGATTGATATCTGGATTTGCAATTACAAATAAATCTTTAACCAAAATATTGCTTGTTCGCAAAAAGTTACTTCATAGCCACTTTGTGCTACCAAATCGAAATTACATGCCTTGTGTGTTTTCTGCTTATGATAATTTTAATAAACAACACAACGAACACTATAAACACAGAATTAATAATATTAAAATATTTGTGTACAAAGAGTTGTCTGTTCACATAAATGAGTTGATTATGCAAGAGTCATGGTGTAGAGATAACAGGATATTAGAGCCTTATTAACTGATGGTACGTTACTTTCAATACTTAAGTACATTTGAAGACCAATACTTTTGTACTTTTAATCAAGTAGAAGTCTAAAGGGAGAACTTCTACTGGAGTAATATTTTACCTTGGGTATCTGTACTTTTACTCAAGTACATGGTTTGTGTACTTCGTCCACCCTTGCTTGTGGTCAAGTCCTATGGAAATAAATTACAGTCTTTTACGTGAGAGTGCAATGATAAAGTTAAATCGAGCAGGCCAGATACAAGGAGCATGTAAAATCAAGAAAACGAGCAAAACAGCGAGAGCAGAGAAACAATATTCATGCGAGGAAGTGCACTTGCTTCTTACAGCCCCACCCTCGCTTCCCTGTTTTCAGCGTGCGTTTGGGTTTTTTTTTTGTTTGTTTTTTGCTTACTCCTGAAATTTCTGCGTGCTTCGTAATTACAAGATGAAGTACGTCACAGACCAAGGCTGGTAAGATGATTATGTAGCATTATGTAGATTTTGTGGTAAACCCACTAATTGATTCCTGCTAATTGTCTGGGCCTGATGAGTTGTTGGAAGGTGATTATATTTTTTATTTGTATATTGGATTTGGTTAAGGCTAAGTGTTTTGGCTTTAATTCCATTTTGTTTCTATTTTTGGTTTGATATTCTTAATTGTATTGTGTGCCAAGCTGCTTTTTGGGATTGTATATTTTATGTTTGCTTTAGTGTGTCTGGTATGTCAGAAGGGTTTTGGCCTTACTTTATTGATTGCGCATGTGAGGGAGAAGTGTCCCTCCCTCTTTGCCTACCTTTCCCTCCATCCCTGTTATTGTGTAATTGTTTTGTGTTTGTGAGCAGGGTGGGAGCTGCAGGCTGTACAGAGGCAGATGTTCCCTGGTGGTGGAATCTTTTGCACTGGTTTGGTAGCCTAAAGCAGTCTGGCTGTGCGCGTGATGTGGTGTGATCACAGTGGGTGTATAGTGCAGCAGATCTTAACCCCCTGTCTTCCCCCTCTTGGTTGAGACCTCAGCCCTGTTCCTTCCTGGAGTATTTTAGTTGATTGTTGTGAAAACCCAATTAATATTTATTTATATTGTTAATAAATCGGGCGGCATGGTGGTGTGGTGGTTAGCACTGTCGCCTCACAGCAAGGTGGTCTGGGTTCAAATCTCGGTCTGGGCTGCTCTGTGTGGAGTTTGCATGTTCTCCCTGTGCCTGCGTGGGTTTTCTCCGGGTACTCCGGTTTCCTCCCACAGTCCAAAGACATGCATCCTAGGTTGATTGGTCACTCTAGATTACCCGTAGGTGTGAGTGTGTGTGTGCGTGTTGGCCATGTGGTGGACTGGCGAACTGCCCATGGTGTACCCTGCCTTCGCCCGGAGATGCTGGGATTGGCTCCAGCCCCCCCCCCCCCCGTGACCCCGACTAGCGGGAATAAGCGGTACGGATAATGAATGAATGAATGAATGTTAATAAATCGATTGTTGGTTGACTGGTCTAAGTGTGGTTGAACCTGGGTGTCTTTAGTCTTTTTAGTCTGGTTTTTGCTTTGGGGCCCTTTTGGCCAGTCCAATTTCCTGGGGGTGAAATTCCCCTAGGTGGTGTAGTTGTGCAATTAACTTTTCCACCCACCCCACCATATATATATATATATACACACACACACACACACACACACTGTGTTCCAAATTATTATGCAAATAATATTTTCTCAAATTTTCCAAAATTACCTATATGAATTGCAGTCATTGTAATTTTCCAGTCATCAACTATTAGAGTACAATTGAAAGGTTTCTAAACAAATTTCCAATGATAACAATAAAAAATAAAACACTCAGAATGCATATTCCAAATTATTATGCTCAGCAGAGTTTTCAACCTTTTGTTTTTTATAAAGAACAAAAAAATGGTCATTTGTGAAATTATAGGCATTAGCAGGTTATTATAAACTGAAATCAAACAGTTTTCAAGTCAGAACTTTATTCTAGGTGATGTTACATTTGCACATAGGACCCCTTGTTCGAAAGGAGCTTCTGAACTCTTGTCAATTGAATTTGTCATTGTTTTGCATGAGGACAGAATACCCTCCCAGAGCTGTTGCTTAGATGTGAACTGCCTCCCGCCATCATAGACACTCCTTTTGATGATGCTCCAGAGGTTCTCAATGGGGTTGAGGTCAGGGGAGCATGGAGGCCACACCAAAAGTTTGTCCCCTTTTAAGCCCATAGCAGCCAGAGATGCAGATGTGTTCTTTGCAGCATGAGATGGTCCAGATGGATGGATGGAGTGGAGGATGGCTGGTTGATGGACACCCCATGCAAACAAGGCTACGGCGCCAACAAGGAGGAGGTGCAATAATGTTTTGGGCTGGAATCATGGGGAGAGAGATTGTCGGCCCCTTTAGGATCCCTGAAGGGGTAAAGATGACCTCCATAATGTATGTGGAGTTTCTCAAACAGCACTTTCCTGCCATGGTTCAAGAAGAAGAACCGTGCATTCCGCAGCAAGATAATTTTCATGCATGATAATGCACCGTCTCATGCTGCAAAGAACACCTCTGCATCTCTGGCTGCTATGGGATTTAAGGGAGTTTGGAATGTGTTTGTATTGCGCATCCTTAGAATAACAGTTGGTTAGAAACTTGATACTTGCTGTGACTGACTGTTAAGAGTAAGACTGTTAAGAGTAATGGGTCATAACTAATGTGGCAGAACAGGAGGGACATGCACCCCAGAACAATCATAGTTTACACATGGTCTCAGAGCAATACACAGTAAACATTCATGTTTGTTACATTTTTATGTATTAATGCACTCTTCTATGAATAGTTTAATTGTGTATTTTGTGTTATACAGTACTGTTGTGCTAGCTAATGTTTTTAAGCAATACTAGCAACGAACATCACCGCCAGAGACATTCAAAAGACTGGGAAGTGCATGTCATGAACAAAGCCCATTTTATTTCTTGTAGTTTTCACGGTGTCTTGAGAGAGAGAAAAATAAATTTCCCGAAGACATCAGTATGACTTGTAGCCGTCATTCCGTTAGACCACTGTAACTACAGTGAGGTTTTGGCTTTCTTAGGAGAGTATCTGTACATGTACACTATTATTGTGCAGCTAAATGAAACACACATTTTCCCATGTCATTTTACTTTCATCTCTTGGAGGCATGTGATGGAGCATTGTCTTACATAAAAATTCTTTTTGAAAGATGCAGACTTTGGCATTAAGCTTGGGAGTTAATTTTGAGTCCATTTTCAACCTGAAAAGGTCCAACCGGCTCATCTTTAATACCAGCCCATTACTGATCCAGCCATGGGCCCATCCACCTGGTCCATCATTTCATCATTAAACCTTTTGAATCTGTCTCCAGATTTCTTGGACCAGTCTAGACGCTTCAGCTTATGTGTCTTGTTCAGTGGTGGTCGGGTTTCAGCCTTCCCTACCTTGGCCATGTCTCTGAGCACTGAACACTTTGTACTTACTGGTACTCCAATACTTGCAGTTGTGGAAGATGACAGATCTGGAAGATAATGGGTTCCTGGTGGGTTCCTGGTAGCTTCATGCTTGATTCTTATATCCTTGCAGTTAATTTGTCTTTTTCTTGCAACCCTGTTGACTATTTGCAGCAAATCCTTTGATGGTTATGTGATCACGTCCCAATATCTTAGCAATTTCAAGAGTGCTGCATACTTCCGAGTTGGTTAAATCTTTTTATTTGGCCCATTTTGCTTAAAGAAGATAAAAAATACTGCTTAACTGTGCACACCATGATGTAGGTTGTTGACCTCCTTAGGCCACACTCTCCCTCATTACACAGATACACATTGTGTGTGTATATATATATATATATATATATATATATATATATATATATATATATATATATATATAATTACATTGGGGATATAAAGTAAGGTACCATAACTTTGAAGTTGTTGCAGTGATTTACAATTGTTCAAAGTTACAGTGTATGCCAATTCCAAGTCTAAGGTAGTGGTGGGCATACGCTAAGGAATGTGATCGGGTTTGGGGCGGAGATACTGTCCCGCTTACAGTTTCTAATGCATATGCTCTGGCTCCAATTTATCTGCTGTGCAAGTGCATCCAAGATGGCAGCTCTCATGATGGCTATCATGGGAGCTTCAAAAATTCACAAAGGCAGTCAATGGTGACCTACCATCCATTGTAAATAGTCTATGGTTCGTACTTAGACAAATGTTGTTACTTCTGTTTGATTAACGAATTGACTCAAACGTGCATTCTGCTCGCTCCTTCACATGTACTGAACATTCACCAAAAACGATTCCTCACAGGAAAAAGGTTAAATAAACTTCTTTGAAATTCTAATAGTGTACCCACCACACCTCTCACCTTATCTAAAATTAGCTTTACCTTCCATGTCTATAAGCTGATTAATTCCTAAATGATATTTCCATGTAAGAGTACAATAGTGTTTTGAGTGTTTGGTGGGGTAATGGCTGGCTTTATTAACACCTCCACATCGCTGAATTCATTTCCCTGAACCAGTTGAATGCGCTGGGTGAAGTACCAAATTCCATCATTGCGCATTCCACATGATTAGCTACAGCCTTAGTAAATGAGTAAATGTGCTGGGAAGAGAGGCAAACAGTAATGTAATCATTTCAGACAAGTTGTTGTTCTGACTCCTGTAGTGGGTTATCCTCACTGCCTTTCTGCCTGGTGTGGAACCTGCACCCCTACACAGGACAGGACACCAGGGCAAGTAAACGTGTATGTCCTGCCAGTCAGGCACAATAAGCTGACCAAGAGATCAGAAAGCACCTCACAATGCATGGGGCATTCCACCCAAGATTAATGGCTACATCCACTGCTGTCCTCCAAAGTATCTGAGATCTTGGTTCATGCTTTTGTGTCTTCTAGAGTAGATTACTGTAACTCTCTTCTCTATGGTCTTCCTTCTAAAACCCGTCTTCCTTTACAGCTTATTCAGAATGCTGCAGCAAGGCTTCTAAATCGCACCAGCAAATATGACCATATTGCCAATACTCCAACAACTTCACTGGTTACACATAAACAAATGCATCCATTACAAGATTGTTCACACCTTTAAATCACTTCTTGGTCTGGGTCCTGCTAACTTGGCTAACCTCATTAAGGGGCATGTACTCCCTCTCATTGTTTAAGGTCGGCTGATGCAGATCTCCCGGTGGTTCCCAGGTGTAGGCTGACTACTTGAGTGGTAGATCTTTGTGTTGCTGCCCCCTGCTCTGGAACTCTTTTCATGCTTCTCTTTGACTCCCTCTCTCTCTTGAAGTTCAAAACTCTCCTTAAATCTTTGCTCTCAGCACTTCCACTCACTCTTATTCCGTCAACTTTTTTCCTATTATTGCTTTAGTTCCTCTGTAAACCGTTCTTGGGTTTAGAGAAAGGAGCTTTAGAAATGTAACATTTTTATTATCAATCATTAAGCACTAGATCAGTTGAAGCAGGGGTGTATCACACCAGAGAAGCTCCAAGATACAAAGGAGCCTCTGACCCAATCCAGCACCTAGCAGCGTAAGGTGTGATGCTGACGGGGAAAGCATACACTGAGGCACACAACCAAGTGTCAAGGATCATATACACAACATATGCAAGGCACATGAGCTAGATTCTCCCAAATCCAAATGTTAGGAACCATATAATGGTAGATAACAACAAGGCTGAGATCCAGTGGGACATTCAGAACCACATTTAGTGGCAAATCAACCAGACATTGTAACTGATAGTAGATAAGATGCATAAACAGCAGTGATAATTATTGTGCTTCAAATGATGTGTTTCAAAGGACATCTGCTAGAGATATTCAGAGCGTTATTTCTACTGGACGCTTTGAAGAACCCATTCTATACTCCATCCAAGCCAGTTCTCCTGTGATTGTGGAGATAATGCAGGAAAGCAGGCAGAATGTGATTTGGTTATGATATAATAGACCATTTCTTATTCATTATAAAGACACTGATCAGTTATTAGTGTTTATTTTACCTTACAATGTTGCAAAGGCAAGTACCATCCTATCCTGTGTGTGTATTACACAGTGAAGGTTAAAGTGCTAGTACTCAGAAACTCATTCATGAACATGAGTTTCTGATTGGGCTGTATGCTAATGTGATCCTCATTGTAGTGAGAGGGAGAACATGCTATCATAGGTGTGCCTCCTGTAGCCATGAGACAGAAGGCTCTGGCTCTTTTCACTGATGTTTAATGCTGGGCTTCAGTAAACACCAACACCTTTGACTTTTCACGGTGTCATTACACCAACATTGTTGCATCGTAGAACTGAAAAGAAGCGCAAATGGATTACAGACTATCAGAACATTTTCGTTTACATAAAAACATCTGAAACTTATGACTAAAAAATAAATGTACGTACCACTTTGCCTGCTCGTGAACTAAAAGAGGGGAGCTTATATCAAACACTCTTTCTTAGATGGTGATTACAAATGCAATTCTGATGAGGCTTTAACAAATGATAACTTAGTTCTTCATTCTTATAGTGAAGAAGGAAAAGAAACCGCAAAGTACTACGGGAATAAAAATGCCCAATAAACAGTAACAAAGAATACAATGTCCCCTAGCTGGAAAAGCATTCTTAAATTGAGATTTGTTAACTGCAGATACAATAGGAAATACTGAATTTTTTATGTAGGAAAAAATTAAGATAAACCATTTATAAAGATAAACCAAGGCCAGTGTTATATATGTCAACACAGACATGTATAAACAGAGCCTTCTAAAGAACGAACA
The DNA here is from genome assembly GCA_020368025.1 of Brachyhypopomus occidentalis. Lineage (NCBI taxonomy): Eukaryota > Metazoa > Chordata > Actinopteri > Gymnotiformes > Hypopomidae > Brachyhypopomus > Brachyhypopomus occidentalis. Next base: position 10,994,241 of record JAGXOD010000011.1, read on the forward strand.
CACATAAATATTAGCAAACTTCTGTCTTTGTTAGCTAATTTACCAGCATTTGTCACACCCTCTCCAGCTGACATCCCTCAGGAATTAAGCACACGCCTACCACACTATGCAGAGATCCAGCTCTCCCCAGGGCTCACTGTATACACTGGTTCCCTGTTTTCCTGTGTGTGTGTATATATATCTCTGTTTATCTCCCCCTGTAGCCTCTTTGCCTATTTTCTCAATGTTACTATGCCATGCTTTTGCCTTTGACTGCTGCCAGCGTACTGTTTAGCCTATTTCCTTTACCTGGCTTTAATGGTTACAGATCACACCTGTTTTGGTTTTCTGTTGTTCTGTGCCTTTTGTACTTCTGCCTTACTTTCTAATACTAAACTGACAGATTCAGATAATTTTATACTTTACTGGATGTTTTTTTTGTTCTATATTTAAATTCTATCTGTGGGAATTGGTAAATTTGTCTGTATTGTAAGGATGATCCAAGGGTGAATGCAAAACACCTTAAATAACACTGCCGTTCATTCTTAGTGCTGTTTGTAAATGAAAACTAACCCACCTTGTAGATAAGTAGCGACCGTGCCACATTCGCAGTGTTGCCTGAGATCGCCAGAGCACATTAAAAAGCAATTCATAACTATATCATAAGAACAATTCATAACAATAATTATGTGTATTGGGTCACCGATGAGAGAGGGAAGGGCACCACATTACACTCTTAATGGACTTCAGCATGGCAGTTACACTGTAAAATTATGTAGAGGTGAAGCACTTCAGCCACACTGCAGCCCCAGATTTAGCTTGTCACTTAATTTTGGAGCCCATGTTCTAGCTTAATGTTAAATCAAATAAAACCAACATGACATCTGGCTGGAACAAATGGCAGCAGGAGCTCAATTGTAACGTGTGCGAGGAAGCAGGATGCCGAGTAGAGTGCGTTGTCAAACAAACAACGTTTATTCAACACGTAGCAAAACCACATTATTCAAAGACTGACACAGAAAGCAGACAAGACGCACACTGAAATACACTGACAACAAGACACAAGTGCAGCGCATAATGATAATGAGACAAGAGACAGGTGCGACGGATAACATGAGCGACACAGACAAGCGCACAACACCAAAAGACGCACACGAAAACGACCGTAAATAGATGCACATAGACACACCCAGAGGGAGGGGTCAGACTCCAGATTTATTAAAGGCTCTGTCCACCCACCCATGGGTCAGACATTATCTCTGTGCCCGCCACACTATCTGTATCCAGCATATGTTCACTATGTCCATCCCTTTCTTCACTGATCCCTATTCCTGACTGTGGCCTTGCCCACGCCGTTTACTCTCAGCAACTGTATTGTTTAACTAATTTATTTTGAGAATTAAAACTCAGGACTGCAGTACGTGGAACTGCTACTCGTGCGTTATAAGCTCAGTAACTCCTGGAGTTTGTTGGTAACCTTGGAGCAGTGCAAGGGGCTGTAATCAGATGTGATTGTTCAGGAAGACCCCTGTTGGGCTGGCAGCGATAGGAACGCACAGTGAGAAGCAGAAATGAAGTAAAATACCTGACAAAGCTGGGACGGACCATTCAGAGTTTGTATGTTCACAGGGAACCATGGAAAAAAGTAGCTGAGAAACCATCTTTGTTCATTTGTAATGCAGGATTAATGGACCCATGTTAAGCTTAGTCCAAAATGATTTGGAAGCCACACAGTGCCATTAAGTCAACTGCACCAGACTGGAAGAGCACAGCAGACTTTGATTTGTTGTTTGTTTTAGCTGCTCTTGAAAGGTTTAGTCATCTGTCTGTGTGTGTGCGTGTGTGTGTGTGTGTGTGTGTGTGTGTGTGTGTGTGTGTGTGTGTGTGTGTGTGTGTGTGTGTTTACACACGCATGTTGCACTTTGTTGCATGTACTCTGCCGCAAATGATTACACTCAGTGCTTGAATTGCTTCATGTATTGTGAAAGTATGCCACACATTTCTGTGGCTAATGCAGAGAAATAACAGGAAAGGAAACGAAAGGAAATTTAGCTGATAAATGAAAAGTGCATGTTCACAATAATCTTGGGATGATAATAATATAATATATAAAATACAAAATATACATATATACAAAATAATATATATGTAAAGGTTGTGCTGAAGGAGATGCTTCTCCAGTTCCTCAGCAGCTTGCTTTCTTGAGACCAAGGACATTCGTCAATGGTATTTGCAGAATAAAAGGTTACTAATCCACACAATTATTCATGTTTAAGTTCAAACCACAAAAGCAGGATGATCCACAAAGCACATTGGAAACTGTCATGTTTTAGCCAAGAGTGACTGGCATAATTAAACCTTATTTGTACATTTATGTTAAAGGGTATACCAATGAAACATAAATGGTAGATAAAACTTTAATGCAGTTTCTCTATTTTTATTTGCTTCCAGACTAGAATTAGTATGAATCTTATGCCAGGACAGTAAGGCAGCAAGCAGGTCTGTGCGTGGTATGACTGGTAGAAATCTGGTTCCTGTTTGGTTTGATCCTTGTCATGTCACCCTCTTTAACAGCATCCAATCAAAGCCATGCTCATCATGTATGTGTTTAGGACAGCATTAATGAGTTTCCCCCTTTTTTTAGTGCGAAAAAAAGAAATGAAAGTAAATTTCTAAAGCGAATTATTTGTGGTGCAGTGATGCAAAAATGACTACAACAGCCCATCCGCCTAAAGCACGGAGCGTGGGTGTTTAGGGGGGGTGTCAGAAGAGACAGCGAACAACGCCACAACATAGGAAAACAAAGGCACAGCTGCTAAAATGTCTGCCACCAGCACCGTCAGGATATCAAAAAATTAGTCTTAAAGTCCCAGCACTGCATTTCCCTGCATTTAAAGAGAGGGGGGGGGAGTGTGATAGTCTTACAATATAGCAGTATGACAATGGCACATATCATGGTGGGAAAGCAAATCTACAAAGCCATGTTATAAGCCACGTTTCCTCTTATTACTTTATTTCTTCTTATGGAAATAGTTATAGAGCAGTGCACTTACTGCTTAACTTAGCATACTGTTCCCTGTTTGAAAAGTACAAAATGCTTAGCACAAAGCTCACACTCTTCCAGCTGCAGAACATATGCAGAACATCAGGTCCAAGTTCTGTCAGTTAGCACTGACCAAAAGGCTTCTGCACACATTCAAACTGCATTTATCCATTTTGAAGTTTTTCAATGGCGTCCCTTCTGTCGAGGGCAGCGTGAACATCAGAGTGCGTAGTGCCCTGTGTGGGCGGCAGGGGCCACACAACCTGGCCGCTTCTCCCTGTTCCCCTTGTGTGGCCGTGCGGTGCTACCAGCCAAGCAGCTGATGGTAATGGTGATGTTAATGTCGGTGTGGTCCTCTGAGTCTGGTCTGCTGCTCTTCCACACTTCATGCACCATTAGCGCTGCGTTTCTTGCACTGGTACGAATGACTGTTTCAGCCGTGCGCTCTCGCTGGAAAACAGCAGAACCCCCCCATCCTCTGCGCACACCCGTGAAGGGGCATAGATCACTTTAATTAAAAATGAGTTGGACTTGGATGGACGGAATCGTTCGTCTAGCTATTCCTATTCCATGCTTTGTGTACCCACTGAGCAGTTAAGTGATTAGGTGGAAATAACAACATAGATTTTTTAAAGCAATATATGAACGACACAGATGGGTTTGATGGCTAAGCACATAATCATTAAACTATGCCACTGCCATGATGCATTCTCGGGTGCAGACTGACCACTCCTGCAGTCAGCGCACTAGAGCATTAAACTATTTCAGCAAAGTACATGATTCACGGAGCACTGTGGCCCAAATGAACGTCTGCCATGAGAGCTGTGGCAAGTAGGACCTTTTGGCCGAACCCATTTGTAGCTGTAATGCACCTCCTCCCCATTCACTATTGCCTAATGTTGGGATTCTTGATCGATGTGTCCATATTAATGAAAGGCAGTATTAACAAAATCCGTATAATGAACTGTAACTGTGATTATACCCTGATCCTATGAAAATTTGAATTTGCATTATGAAGCTTAAGGTTAGGTCAGAATTTACACAGAAGCCGTTGGACGTGTTAGCACTGTTCATTCAAAAAGGTCAGCTTTTGTACCCAATCATTCTGACATCGACAAAGGAGAGAGTGACGGGAAATAATCAAAGTGGTAATTAATTCCATTGACAAGTTCAGGCACCGTGAGGTGTGTGTAAAATAGTAACAGAATAGATGACAGCACAGTGTGTATGCATGTGTGATGGGGGCATGAGCGAATGATGAAATTAATCAAGGAATGAATGAGACAGGGGGTCTGCTATAGTTTATGTGCTGACTCTATAAGTATGTATTTGTGAATTGGAACTTTCTAGACCTCCACATAGACAAAGACCTCCACAGGAAAGCTTTAAATGAACTGGAGTAATTTGAATGGAAGGCCCATCCCTGTGGCTCTGTGGGTTTGAGGCTGATACCAAGAGACTTCAGCTAATTGGAGCCGGAAACTGAATCACACACCAATCAGCTCAAAGTCTGCAAATTAACCTAGTTACCAGTCTCAAAAATCATGACATCATAGATCAAGCACAGACAGCTTGCAAAGATGAACACATCGCAACTCAAAATTCACTGACACTGTGTTTCATATAAGCTTGACAAAGTTGGAATTTTTCAATACAATTCAATTTTCAATTTAAACTTCCATTTATTCAAGAAATATCACAGAAAGATGTATAACCCGAAAACACCTACGAGACTGGGTCAGACAAACATACTCCAATAACAACGACGTCAATAACTAGAATGACGAACAAGGAACACAGACAACACGCACACTTTTAATACATAAACAATAACGAGACATAAGTGCAACACATCAGGACAATGAGACAAGAGACAGGTGCTGCGAATTCAGTCGAACACACACACTAAGATACACACAAGTAAACCAACATACATAGACAAACATACACATGCAGATACACCCAGAGGGAGGGTGCATAGATAAATGTGTCTTCAAGATTTATTCAGGTTTTAAACTTATCACATCCACAATTTTGGAAATATGTTCATATGCGCATATAGGTTCACTTAGACATGTCTCATTGCATCTTAGCATATCACACTGAATAAATATTTCATGTGCCTGAACTACATTATGTGAAGGTGAAGGGGAGTATTTTCCCTCTAGTCTAGTGGAGTCAACCTGTGGTCCCTGGGGAAGAAATACACCTGAAATGAATAATTCTGCTCTATGTGCCCGTTTATCTGCTAGAATCGTAATGCTATAGCTCAGTTCCCAAAGTGTAAAATAATATTTGGAGTCAAATAACGTTTTACTCTCAGGAAAAAAAGAAGCCACGAAAAAGCCTAATAGGTGGAAAGTTTTACACTTTCTGTAGTGTCAACACAAGGACAGACATCTTCACAGTGTCACAAAGTTCTCTTTGAATTATTAAATTACTATGGAACAGTTCTCTGCATTTTAGCAGCAATTTCATGCATGATTTATTCCTTGGCAACTTTTAATGACTGTCATTTCTCATCTAGTCTGTCCTGCTATACATATGTGATCATTGGCTGATTACCAGAGCACATACAAATATGTTTTCTAAATCAACCTTCATAATACAGGCAAAACACAGGACCTCACAGTTCTAATTCTCTTGCCCCCCCCTGCCCATTGTGTTCAGTTTGTTTCTCTCTCACCATCGTCAGGTGAACGCCTTGCTGTCGTTTGTGGTTCCCATGGTGCTGATCTCGGTCTTGAATGGAATCATTGCCAGCCAGCTGCTGCGCATGTTCAGAGAGGCTGCACAGGACAACCGCATCTGCATCGCTGGAGGCAACACCACCGTGCTCAGCGTTGCCATGGAGCCCAATCGTGCCCAGTCCCTTCGTCATGGCGTCATGGTGTTGCGTGAGTACCAGTACAGCTTACAAAAGTGATGCGTAACTTGCACGGAAAACACAAAGCGAAGGCAACACTTCAGACATTTGACATACAGTGCCTTCCTTATGCACACATTTCAGTTCACTGTACTGTGGGGGATCCAGTAAGTTATGGATAACTACATGAATGAGATAAAACGCTAGCAGTCCTGAGGAGTAACAACATGATAACCACTAAATCAGTTTCCTGCCTTTACAAGGAGAGTCAAATACATTGAAGGCAAACAGATTGCTATCTTTTACTGTCTTCTCATAACCAAATACACACTCCAGTCCTCTTTAAGTTTTGAAGATTAATGAATGCTCAAGAAATTGAAACCCTACTGATTCTGTAAAAGGGGTAAATGTACATAAGCATTTACAAGCCATTATTCCACAACTGGCTTCTCAGGTACACAGAAGTTGCACGGGGATTGTAGGAACTTGGTGTCCTGTGCTTTACTAACAAGTTATGATCTTTAAGTGCGCCATGCCTGTATCAGGACTCATTGTTCTTAAGCTTTCCACACCACGGGAAATGACATTTACTTCAGACAACTACTGTGCAACACCTCTCACTAAGAAGAACTAACTCAGAATAAAGTGCTTTGTTCGTTGATTATTTGCAAAGCTTATCCATGAACTTTGAGCCAATGAATTATTTATAAGGAATTTGAGATGATGATAATGCTGTTTATGATTGAGCGATCGGCGTGCGTGTGTGTGTGTGTGTGTCTGTGTGACTTTCCACACTTTTAATTGTTGATAAATATTCCAGGCATTTATTCAGTAATACGTATTCTAGACATATACTGGCAGACATTGTTGATCTGTATGCATGTGAGTTCATTATTCCTGAATGCCTGTACTCTGGTGTCACGCCTTAGTGCGATTGAGTCTTCAGGGTCACGAAGTGGTGGCGGCCGCCTGAGATATCACAGAAACAAACACCCCTGTCAGTCATGCCATGTGCCCCCGGAGATTGTAGATCACACCTGCACAGGGATCTCCCTACTCTCTCTTAGTGGATGAAGCGATCCGGCAGTGTTGCAAATCTGAGGCCAATAAACAGTGCATGACTGATTCTAATAGAGTAAAGTTTTAACATCGACAAGCCCGTAGGATCACAACGTACAAGAGACGTTTTCATCTCTCCCTCGTTTATTTCATGCATGCCTCATTCTTGCTTCTGCATATCTTTACATTGATTCTGTATAAGTGCTGTAAAAGTCCCAATGAGGTATAGCGATTAGCTTACTGGAGATTTCATTCTTTCTGTCTGTCTGTCTTTACCTCTCTCAACAACATTTCAAGACCCTTCAAAATATTTAGAAGTCAACTTGTTTAATGACAAATTCAATGAAAAGAAGTGCAAAAATAAGGCAAAAAATCTAATAAGGAGATAAGACAGACACACACCCCCGTATAATTTGCATTATGTCTAACTTTAATTGCAAGAATCTTCTTCACATCTGAATTCTGAAGTGTGCAATCAGTGAATTAAATTTTAAAAGGCATATTTGCAAAAACACAGTTGTTCTTCAAATAATGACATTAATAATACAATAATAATAATGCATTGATTTCAATAACACTGAAATAATTGATTATTTCATCATATTGAAATCAATGGTAATGAAGTTTCAGTGGCAACTTCACCTGTGCATTTCTTCTCCAGAGCGTGCTCATATAATTATCTTACATAACTTCCTTACATCACCAAGCAAAATGCAAAGTGTTGGATGTAGTAGTATAAAGCACACCACCACTGGACTCTAGAGCAGTGGAAGCATGTTCTCTGGTGTGATGAATTATACTTCTCCATCTGGCAATCCAATGGACAAGTCTGTATTTGGCAGTTGCCAGGAGAACAGTATTTGTCACATTGCACTGTGCCAAATGCAATGTGAGGTGGAGTCAGGACCTTGGTGTGGGGTTGTTTTCCAGGGGTTGTGTTTGGCACTGTAGTCCCAATGAAAGGAAATCTTAATACTTTAACATACCAGGAGATTTTGAACAGTTTTGAACAACTTTGTTGGAACAGTTTGGGGACGGCCCCTTCCTGTTCCAACTTGACTGCGCACCAGTTCACAAAGCAAAGCAATGTCCATAAAGACAGGAATGAGTGAGTTTGGTGTGGAAGAACTGGACTGGCCTGCACAGAGTCCTGACCTCAACCCGATAGAACACCTTTGAGATGCATTAGAGGCAACGAGCCAGGCCTTCTTGTCCAACATCAGTGTCCTCACAAATGCAGTCCTGGAAGAATGGTCAAATATTCCCATAAACACGCTCCTAAACCTTGTGGAAAGCCTTCTCAGAAGAGCTGTTATCACTGCAAAGGGTAAGCTGACATCATATTACACCCTGTAGATTAAGAATGGGATGTCACTCGAGTTCATATGTGGGCAAAGACAAACGTGTGAATACTTTTGGCAATATATGTACTGTACATGTATATGTATTTGGATTTATTCCTAAATCCTACCTAAAAGACCTGATGCATGAATGGCATGTGGCTATATGGATAAAACAAACATTTAATGAAACAATTGTTTAAACCGTGGGATAAATGAGTGTGCCATTGGGAGCTATAGGTCAGGTGGGATGTGTTTATGGGTCTCTCCCGTGACAGAGAGCCGCATGAGCATATTGGCAGAGATTGACTACTCAAAATGCATATGCATGTACACACACTCATTCATAAGTAATCATGCAAGTTATGAATATTCAATTTAATCTCAATTAAAACCAAGAAGCAATGAATCATTTACACATTTATCTAAATGTCTGGGCATTCCAGCGGAGAATCACAAGGAAGAACTAATCAAAAGAAACTTCTGACTTTCTTTACTGTTCATTGTTGTAAATGAACTGTATGCTACAGACGCCCTAACAGAAAGCTGCAGAATGGAACAATAACTAGCATGTTCCTCTTGTCTCGTGAAATTTATTAGTAAGCCTTCATATCTAAACTTTCAAACTTAATCAGTAATGCAACATTTTTATAACTTGTTGAGTTATTGGATATTTGGCAGATATTTGATAGATGTTAGAATTACATTACTGTCCGGGATACCGACAGCCAGTCTGACACAGCAGAGTCATGGAGTTCAGCTGAAAGTGCTTGTTGTTTATGTGAAGGCAAAATGTCTTATTTCAGGCCAGTGTAAACACATGTTAAATTGACCTTTTTAAACATTTATCTCCATTATTGTATATTCAGAGAGGAAAACAGTGTTGGTATTCACTGAGTAAAATAAAAATATCAAATGTAAATGTAAACATAGTAACCCCTCCATTTAGAAGTCATCTCCAATTCCGTTTGTTTTATTATATGTGAGCCTTTTCTGTCAGAATAAAGCAGTTTTCCTTGAGTAGAAATGTCTTCTCTTGCTTCTTCTTCTGCAACAATACTGTAATATAATCCTCTTTAGCCATAGCTCTAGCTCTAATAGTATTATTCTGGCCCTTAGCAGTTCTCTGGAACAAATACGGAGTGACACTGTGATGCTGTCATATTAATACGAGAGCGCTAGCCAGAATATAGAGAGTTTCCTGACTACTCAGTTTCCAAACATCACTACTTCTCATCAAAGGCAGCTGATTGGAAGGGGATCAACCTGATGGCAGGCAGTCCCTTCTGAAGACCAAGCTAGACCACTTCATGTCTCTGGAAATTTCTTTTTAAAAGATAAACAGAAGAAGGAAAATGAAAAGTCTACCTCTGTGCTTCTGAATATCACACACACACACACATACACACACACCACACCCACTGCTTTCACAGTGGAATGGCCCATAATGCAAGACAAGGAATGGCAGGCTTATTTATATCAAATATTCAATTAATAAATACATAAATAAAACAAGCAATTGCAAGGATTTGCTGACTCAAGTTCTTCAAACAAAATCAGTCTGTACTTCAAGCTAAGTTGGTGCATGTGATGAAGGTAAAAATTACAAAAAGTAAAATATGAGGGATCAGAATCAGAGAGAGTTGAAGAGCTCACACTGAGTGATGTATATATGTCCCACAGGAAAAGCTCTCTTTTTTTTATTTTTCGTGGTTAACTGGCATCCAACATTCCTTCAGACTAACGCTCTGGACATCATTAGACCAGTTAGTCCCTTTCGTTAGTGCTCTAAGAACAAATATATCTGCTTTGCATTAATTGTTGCCTACAACTATAGATCTCTGTGTGAAATTAGTTAGATAAGCATATTCATGCAACACTGCTACATTAATTTTACGTTCCTCACGGCTATATGTTGTTTGTTAATTGAACTTCCATTTTAAGTATTGAAAAGCTTTCCGTGGCACTAGCAAAGGAATTGTTGTAGGAAACCACCCCGCTAACCTGATTCTCTCCCCTTGCAGGTGCTGTAGTTATTGCCTTTGTAGTCTGCTGGCTGCCTTACCACTCCAGACGCCTTATGTACTGTTATGTGACTGAGTGGACAGAGTGAGTATTTTCTCAGTCTCACATATGCTACACACTGGGGAACAGTGTTCTCCCATACATGCCATTCTGGAAAACAACTACAACTACACTCAGTTATTGCAAACTGAATCAGCATCGCAAACTATAACTGGCATGCCAGGAAATATGATGAAAATTTTGTTTAAAAGCCTTAGATGCTTGGGTTAAAGCGTTGTTTGTAACTGCGCAGCAAATTAGAGTGGTACAACAGACTGAACATCTTTGACTATGGGCTACGGCAGGTTGGAACAAAGAAACAGGCCCGTTTCTTCAAAGCGACTGGAAACAGCGTAGCCAAACCAGAGACAACAACACCCTTCAGAGGCATGAGTGTTGCGTTCTTTGATATTCATGTTGAACTTGTATTCTGCTAGGAGCATTGACAGCTATGTGCCTCTTCTGCCATGCACTGCATACTTTCTGATAAAAGCTTTTTTTTTTTTTTTAGTTTAGTTTCCTCTTCTATTATCTCCAGCACACAAGAGCTTTGGAGCTGTGAATTGACTGTGTTCTGGTGTTCCTTTGACAAGGAATGCTGGCTCTGGAATAATGGCCTATCTAATGGGGCTTGGGGGTTATGGGGGGGTGGGGGGGTTCCTCGCAGTGTTTAGCAAATGGACTATAATTCCTCCATGTTCTCCAGGCTTGGCTCAGCCATTATTGCACGGCTCCCCCACAGAGAGCTTGGCCGCCAGACGACCATATACATCACAGCAACCTTCTCTTGCTTCAGAACAACCTAGATCATTCTGGTGGAATAAAGGAAAATCGTATGATTTCCATCAGTGGCTGGGAGTGGATTTATGTCGATGTCTGTTGAGAGCAGTGCTCCTCCCCCACTAGGCCATTAGGCTGAGTGAGCTTGTTGTGGTGATACATCTGAAGAGCGGTTTTTGAGAGATGAAAATGTGCCCCATATTCCTATATTTGATGCTTAAAGGAAGACAGACTGATGAATACAGGTATCACAATTGTGTGCTTAAAAATGTTTTTTTTAATATGATAGTAAAATGTATGTTGTTAGTAATACATATATAAACTAAATGTGAAGAATCTAGGCCCTTTATTTTCTCAGACAAGGTATGTTAGAGTGACCGCATTCCTAAAATAATGTTTCAATACCATTGTCACCTTGGACTGCAATCTGTTTTGTTCAGTCCAACTCAAACAGCAAGGAGATTGTTTGGACTGGAGCCATCAATGTGAGACCCTCGAGCACATTTAAAAATATATTTGCTTCACTCAAGACAGTTTATGGGAGTTTGAAATTAAGAGACATACTGCATGGAGGAGTTTTCCTGTATAGGAGGTGTGGAGCTATTGATGGACGGATTATGTTCTGTTTCAACCTTTGGTCGTGTGTGTTCTGAGGTGAGGAGGTGTTCTGAGGAAAGGTGGTGCTTCTGGTGTTTTCAGAACGAAGTGGCTTGAATCAAAAGAAGAGAGATCGAGTGAGAGAAGGAGAAAGATAAGATCAAGTGAAAGTCATTCCATAGAAGTGTGGAGGAGAGTGCGACAGACTATTAAGATGTGAAATGAGGAAGTAGTTTCAAAAGCCTAGCCCAAACACATACGCTTGCATCAGTAGAAGCCACACTCGTGGCCATCAGATTACTGCAGTGCAGTTGTGCTGAGCAACTGTCAGTCAAGCTAAAGTCATGAAGGTGCACAGTGAGATTAATGTCCATACTTCACAAACACAAATATCTGACAAACCAAATATGAGCAGACATGTTTATTTGGAGTGTTACTTTGGGATGTCTTGAAAAAACTGTAGCTAACATCTGTTCTGTTGAGTCTCTTATTGGTTTACTCCTGTGCTTTGGCGCACAGCCGTGTCACGGTTTGAGTTTCAGATCACAGACACACCTACGATTTTTCCCAGACAGCAGTAGTTTCCTCTGTGGTAGCTTCCCAATGTTGCTGAAGAGACGTCTGCAGCCATATCCCAAACATTTCTTGAGATCTTTGCCCTGACCTCAAAGTCTTTGTAGGATGCCCATTCTTACAGAGTGTAAAAATGATACTGAATTTCATCTTCCATTTGTGCTTAAATTTGAACTGCTTTAGTGTGAATTTTGTTGTTGTTGTTGTTTGTTTGTTTTTTGTCTGTTCGTTTTTTAGAAATCATTTTGTAACCCTTTCCAAATTTATATTCTGAGCCCTTCTAAATTCTGTTTTGATGACGCCACAGGACACCATATTGCATCATAAACTACATGTGTTTTTTATATGCAGGATAAACCCACAGCTTAGCCCATAGCCCATATCCTGTTATAGAGGTTCATATATACTTTGTCCATGAATATTCTTAATTGTTAAAAAAAATTGTTGAATATACAAAAGGTACTGGAAAATCGTCTATCGCTTTAACAAAAAAATACTTTATTATTAAAGGAACAAATGAACATTTAGCTCTAATTTAAGCAGAAATGCAAAAGGTTCAAAATTTGTGTCAAAAAAGTGTCCTATGCTCACACAATGGTACATCACATCAAACCTATAGACAGCCATTCACAGGTCCACATGAGAAACATATCAGCAACCTTTTAAAAAGCATCAAACAAAACATTAGCCCTATACTAACCACTAATGGCACAAACAGAAGAAATTGAGCTTTTACCACAGATGTTTGCTGAGAGAATGGTGTGACTATATAATCTAGTCCATGCCCGAAAAATGACTTGCTTATTCTACTGATAAATGTTACCACATGCGTGAAGAGAGCTGTAAGGTCCTAAATCAATCTCAAAGCACTACAGGACTGATTATCTATCTATTTTTCTTAGACAACAAAAACGTGTGAAGTCTGAATGAAATTTGATGCAGTGCATATGTCAAACTGTTGGAAATTCGAAGGATGAGTCATCTGTAGTAATCATCTGTACTGTATGTGAGTGTGTGTGTGAGACAGAGAGAGAGAGCACTTGTTTCTCTGTTTCTCTCTGTTCCTCTATGTTTCTCTCGGTTTTGTATAGCCCTTTCTTTAACACAGTTTACACAGTGTTTTAGAGAAGACAGAATTCACAGAAGGATAAAAGATCCCAGGGTAAAAAGCATGTCGGGAAGGTATTATGCAAAAACAATTTTAACAAAGTAAAGTTAAACAAGGCTGTTTTAAAATAGAAGATTGAAGTTAAAGAATAAAATGATAAACACATTAAAGAGACTTTAAAAAAAAAATCATTTAAAGAAAAAAGACTCTTCAAGGAAATAAACACAACCGCATCAAGTAAAACAAAGTGCAGAGAATTCCTGAGTTCGTGGCCATGGCATCAGAAAGCAGCCTCGGAACTAATGTGGCAGGCACCACCAGTAGGCACCACCAGTGAGCTTTATCAGCTGATCAGATCAGTCCTTTTGGGTGCATGTCTTGTGATCAGATTGTTGAGATATAGAGGTGCAAGACCATGTAAAGACATTAAAGTCAGCAGTAGTATTTTAAAGTGATTCTGAGTGACACAGGGAGCCGGTGCATTAATACATGTTCTCTCATCTTTGCATGTGCTAAGACTCTGGCCACTGCATTCTGAACCTCTGTAGGCTTGAAATTCTTAAGGAAACCTGCTAGCAGCGCATTACAGTAGTCAAAATATGATGATACATACACATGCAGATGTTTTTCATTATCAATTGATGTGACCACTCCCAATGATGGTAAATTCCATTTTGTTATTGCCGAGTTGCAGGAAATTGTGACTCATCTAGGAATTGATGTCTTCTAGACAATTAAAAATCAAATCGTAGGACCCTGGAGGTTAGTGGTTAGGTACATCAATTGTGTGTCAGTTGCATTCTGGTGAAATGAGATATTGTATTTACTGATTTTTGTTGCCAGTGGAAGCTTATAGAGATTAAAGACTTGATTGTCCCAAAACAGACTCCTGGGGTCCCCAACAGGATAGCAAATGGCCTCTAGAGCCGCTCTCACTGAGTGACACATAGTACTCACAACTGATCAGATGTGACTGGAATCACTTCAGAGCAACAGTTAGGCTAACAGTGAATAGGTGGTTTAGCAGTATACAGTGGTCTACTGTGTCAAATGCAGCAATTGAATATTAGAGCTTGATCTGTAATTGATGTTAGTAGGGTGTGATTTATTCTTGTTTAGAATAGTGGCCTGATATCCACTGTTTTAAGGCGGGTCTTTGTTTAACAGATTGACAGAATTAAGAGCGTCATTCAACAGTGCACTGAACGTTTGTTTAAATAATTTAACTGAGATTAACAAAGATGCAAGATGCTAACCTTGTACAATCTTAGGGCAGTGATTTTAGTACATTTTAGTAAAAAAATATTTATTATTGTGGATTATTGTAGTGGCTCTCTACCATGCTTGAAAGGTATGTTGCCTTCACAATGTAGATTTGTGTGTTGAATTCAAGTTTGCAGACATTTTAAAAGTGAGATAAGTGTTCCCATTTTCATTCTGCTTTTCTGCTGGCTCTCTTTAACAGAATTTATTTTAGCTTTAGAAGTGTTGTGATTGGTTGCTATGTTATTTATATATTCATCTGGTTTAAATGTAAAGCTGGCTACCAGGCTGTCACAGGTTAAGACCTTAATAGAAGGGAGTGAAGTCAAGAACCTTGAAAAACACATCACCACACATACCACAGAGTCATCTGTAGTAACCAAGTCATCTGTAGTAACTACTTAACACAGTAACGCTTCATATCTGTTTTCTTGATAGTTTTAAAACAAGGGGTTATTAATTAAAGTGGCTCCACTACACTCCTAGATGGGTAAAATCAGTACAATATATTGCCCTGTGTGTTTCATCTGCTTTGAAACAGTGATACCCATTCCCAAACGGAAGACACAAATTTGTATAGTAGTTCACAGTTCACTTAAATTTTTATCATTTTCATTATAAAATAAGTAAATGTTTTGATAACTTTAATACTCATTCCATAATTACAGTAGAGTGAGTCAGTTAATAGCACCTCATAGAATTACCTAAAAACAAGTAATGTTTTGAGTACCTTAGCACAAATCACAGTTGTGTGACCATTTTACGAAATGTCTCTGAAACACAGAATAAAATGGAGCTCAAACTGCTATGTTTAATGCTAAAGATTGTAAAATTGAGGAATTGTGGTGCTATGCTGAACTCAGTATTCAGCTTCAGTGTATTCAGCTTCCAGGCTGTTTTGTTGATGACTGGCTAACCTTCTATTGTTATTGTAACCTTGATCAAGTATTTGCTTGACCTGAATCTCCTATTTTTGCCTAGATAACTATCAACAGCTATTGATCAACAGATAACTATCAACACAACTTTCAGAATCAAATAACTGATTTCTATGAACTTGAATATGGTGTTTGGAGAACACAGGAATGCATTAGAGCATATTTTTTCTGTTTCTGAAACTAACTTTTTTTTCATCCACAGCGTGATGGATGTTCTTTTTATAGTACTGTGAAACCTCTAGTATTAGACAGAGTGGCAATGGAGCAAACACATTTAAACACACACACACACACACACACACACGTGTGTGTGTGTGTGTTTAAATGGTTTCACAGTACTATAAAAAGAACATCTATCACGCTATATATATAGACTGACTCTATATCTATAAATCTCTATGAATCTCTGTCTCTCTATATAAATCTCTGTCTCTCTCCCAAGCACCCTCTATGACTTCTACCACTACTTCTACATGGTCACCAATGTGCTGTTCTACGTGAGCTCAGCTATCAACCCCGTCCTGTACAACCTGGTCTCAGCCAATTATCGGCAGATCTTCTTCTCCACGCTCCACTACTTCTGCCTGCCATGCCGACGTAAAAGGCAAAGTCACATGTTCAACAGGCACTCCATTAGCATCTGCAGCAACCAGACCTTCTCCACCAATGTCATCAAGGAGACCGTCTACTGACCAATGGCACGTACATTCACCAATCCCCTGTGAGACTACCCAAGAGGGATTCTTCTTCTTTTTGCAGTTACATCTAGATGTTGCAGACAAACTGTGAAAGACAAAATGACTAAGTGTGATGGAACCAGAGAGCATGAAGTGCTGTTACCAAACGTAATTTAAAAACATGACACGTGTTTGTTACATTTTAAAAGATATTGTGAAAATACTGTATATAATATGTCTTGAATGTGCATATGTCTTAATATAGGAAACAAAGGTTTATTACACATGAAAAAGAAAAGAAATGATCGGAGAATCAATAGGGTATCATTGACAGTTATGTACTATGTTTGTATAGATGTAATAATAATAATAATAATAATCTTTATTTGTATAGCACCTTTCATGCATACATGCAACTCAAAGTGCTTTACAGATTAAATAAATCAAAACATTAAAATGAAGCAAAGATTAAAAGAAATAATAAAAAATAAATAAAATGAAATGAAGTAAAATAAACAAAATAAACAAACAGGTAATAACAGGTAATAAAATAAAGGTAATAAAATGACAAATTCTTAAGATAATAGACAAAATTATGTAATAAAGTACTTTGGTTAAAATAATTAGAACAAACATAAAATGTAACTAAATAAAATGATGAAGAAAGTAAATAAAATGGAAACCTAGTACAACAGACATAGCTTAACTAAAAGCAGATCTAAACAAGAAGGTTTTAAGACTCCTCTTGAAGCTATGCAGGGATGAAATGTCTCTGAGCTCTTCAGGAAGAGAGTTCCAGAGTTTTGGGCCATAACGGCTGAAGGCACCCTCACCAATCTTTAATCGGCTTTTAGGAATCACCAGTAGATTACTGTTTGACGACCTGAGAGACCTGACTGGAACATATCTAACTATCATTTCACTGAGGTAAAGAGGAGCAAGACCATGAAGACATTTAAAAACCATCACCAGAACCTTAAAATCTATTCTAAAGCTGACAGGTAGCCAGTGCAGTGAGTGGATAAATGTAAGATAAATGACATACCACTCCCCATGCATTGTTAGTCAGGAATACTTCTCATAGTTCATATTATAGAAACTAAGCCCATTTTTTTCTCACTTAGATTTATTGATGGAGTTGGCTGACCCATTGCTGAATTATTGTGAGATTTTCATTGAAGGGTAGACAAGGCGTTTCAATAAGACATGCTGTTGCAAGGATGGACGGCGGGTCACGGCTCCTCCGTGACTCATGCCACCAATGTCTCATTTGTGGCCACTATAACTGGCTACGGTAGCATATACAGAGACATTGCTGCTTTGTTAACAATGCTTAGCCTCTTCTTCAGAACGTGCAGATGGATCAGAGTGCTATAGGCCACATACTGACAGTTTTATTGGTCAGATTAATAGACTTACATTACAGCGCCCTTCAAAATATCACCATAAAGGGCACAGAGGTATGTATACAGCAGAAAGACCCTGCAGACATACTAATGAGTAGTGATTAACACTTAGTATTACCACTCTCAGATATAAATGCATTCTATAGCTCTGAATATGTGAAGTAGCTTATATGATAGGCTGATGTTTTTTTATTATTATTTATTTAGGAAATATATTTATATTATTTATCTCATTACTTATGTTTATAGTACTTTGTACTAGTAATTTGTCAGCTTTTAGTTACCCCTTCTTGGACAGTTTAGAAAAACCTGAATGTACACCACAGTGTGTGTATTTATAGTGTGTATGTATATATACACTATATTGCCAAAAGTATTCGCTCACCTTCCTTGACTCACATATGACCTTAAGTGACATCCCATTCCTAATCTCAAGTGATGGCACAGTTCCACGCTGGAATTCACTGAGCTCCTGAGAGCGACCCATTCTTTCACAAATGTTTGTAAAAACAGTCTGCATGCCTAGGTGCTTAATTTTATACACCTGTGCCCATGGAAGTGATTGGAACACCTGATTCTGATCATTTGGGTTGGTGAGCAAGTTTGGCAATATAGTCTGTGTGTGTATGTATATATACTGTATATATATTGGAAAAGCACAAGAAAAAAAAGCTCACTCAAGCTCGGTTCTGCTGTATTACTCAGTCAGTGGGACGTTGCAACATTGTCTTTCTCCATTATGTCACCCTGACAACACTGCATAACAAGACAACACTGTTGTTGATGCTGAGGGCAGGGTGAAGAAGACCGTTATTGGGTTTACATATAGGCTCCTCTGGTTCTAGCCACTTTCCTACAGCAAGGACTGAAAGACACATTCTTTTGCCAGAACACAGATGAATGAGGACAGGGAGTCACACCATGTAACAGAGCTGACTTGGTCGGTTCACTGCTGTGTTACGTGTGACTGCCACAGTAAAGGTACTTGGACATAACAGCTGGGGAAGACGGCATCTGTCAATGCAAGAAACCCTCACGCAACTTAAGGTTTTTTTTTTTGTACAACTCTTGTCTTTGATTAATGCCTCTCAGCCCATGGGTTTGTGCTGACAGGGAGCACTGTGTAGAGCTGGTCCTGCTCCCAGCAGAGATGGACACCTCATTATGGCTGTGTGACAGCCTGTTGCAAATCTGTCGGTATAAAACAATATGGGATTATTCCTCTAACAGGGAGTGTAGGATGTACAGTATGTGTGTAGCGAGAGAAGCCAGTTAACCCTGCTGACATGTTGCCTTGTCCTGACTGGGAAGTTGGTCAGCAGAGAGGTGTGATAAGGGACTGCAGAGAGACTGCAGGGTCCAAGTGTGCCTACTGAGAGAGAGAGAGAGAGACAGAGAGAGAATCACACAGCGAGTATGATTTCAGAAAACACATAAGTGTTTTCCATTTCTCCATGCACGTTTCTTTTTACCTTAATAAGTGGAAGAACAAATGTGTGTGTCTTAATGTTTCTCTCTGGCTTTGTGAGTAAAGTAAAGGTGTGTATGTCTGCCTCTCTCTGTAATGGCTTTGTGTCTTGTCTTTGCTTGTCTCTCAAACAAGGCACAGAATGCTTCCTTTAATGAAATATGAGCAGTGAAAAACACCCTGTGAGCACGTCGCAGTGATTCATAGCCAAAGGCTTTATCGCGTCTTTGCTGAACAGAGATGCGGATTTTGCTATTGTAATATGATGTTCAAATTATGTGTCTATTTGTATGTTTTCCTTTTACAAATCCATAACACTGACAGACAGGCTCTTTCCCCCCACACAAGTCATTTTGCATTGCATGCTAATCAGGCTTCATAATCCCATAGTCTTTATTCTTCCCAAGACTATTAAACTTGCAGCAGAGTAAAATCTGGGAAGCCTCATGTAGCGATGAGTTCAATACAATGGAGCCTGTTGTCATGACTACTCACATGGTGTTAACAAAACAATTAGCTTGAAGTTTACTGCTTTATGACAACCTGTTAGAATCATATTTAAGCATTTGAAAATGAAAAGCTGGATTCGTATTTTAAAACAGTGTAGATTATCAGCAATCATCAAAGTTTACAACCTTTGAAATAACAATAGATGTGGGGGCATGAGAATGTAAATTATTTGTCTTTTTACTGGTTAGATGAGCTCAGTAAATTTTCTAAAATCTAAAAATTTATTTCAAAATCAGTGTAACAATCTAATTAGATTTTTACAATGTATGATATTTTGTTTTGTTTTTGCTGTAATGCAGTACATATTCACCAGATCATAATTTTTAAATCATGTTACATCGACAAATTACGTTTTATGAAACATTTCACATGAGGTTAGGTACATCAGATAAACTAAATGTTATTCATTAATTCCAATTTCCTTCTAATGCCTAGGCAATTACTTCACATCAACAACACTGTAAATGTAATTATGCTCTGGAATCTGTAATGTAACACAATTAGACTTATGTGTGTCAGTAATATGTGATTTTTACCTGCACTGTTAGTTTGACGTGAAGACAGCTGAATAGCTCTGTATAAACTGATCAATATGTATCTTGTGCTGTGCTCATATGTCGTTTGTTGTGCTTTTTCTGTGCTTCCGCATTTTGTCTGTGGGTAAACTGCTGTTGTTGTTGTCTTTAGAGCACTCTACACGTATGTGGACAAAATCACAACCCTTATCCTTTTAGTACTGCAGCACTGACAATCATAATTCAGCAACCGCTTCTTAAAAATCCTACCACTGTTTCTAGTGGACTATTAGCAATTGGAAAAACTAACATGCGTCATAGTTTTGGTACAAACCTTTTGAGTTATACAAGCCAATTTTAGCTCTCCTGGTTTCAAGGGAGGGGTCAGGGGTTTCACGTTAGTCTTCAGTGAGTAAAGTGAATGTTAACTGGAGTTCAGGCGGACTGATTAACTGGGCCAGGGACGAGCATTCTACATTTTGGCCCTTAAAAACTCCATAATTTCCATAATAGTCTGGGGTCATGTCCCTTCTGTAAAATGTGTCCTCAGAGTTTTAAGCCATTGAAGCTACCATTACCAGTCAGATAATCAATAAAGAAAAGTGAGGCCAGTTGTATATTCACGTATATTCGTATATATACGTATATTCACCGTATAGTCATAGTATATTCACTGTATATTCACCATATATTCACAGACAGACTTGATGTTTTGGGTCATGAGCTGTTCCTTTTTCTCCACATTTCATCATTTAGTGCATGTTAATCTTCATCTCATCTGCCCATAAGACATGTGCCAAGGACCAAGGACTTGGGGTTTGCTCTACAGGGCTTCCCTATGTACTTTTTGTACAAGAAAAGTGTTCAGTCTTCAGAGATCACTATAGTGAAGTCTACTTGCTAGTGTAGTCATGGCATTTCCCTGCTTCACACATTCATACTCTGTGATGTAGCCTGACAGGTTATTTGATACTGATAGGTTCTCCAGTGCGTTCATGCCTCATGCACAGTGTACTTAACAGCTGATCCTGACACTTAATGTATTGTGTACATATTTAGTAGATATGCAGAATGCCAATTTTGATTATATAGCATGGATTTCCATCCCTTCTACTGGAAACACCTCCCTACACCCACAACTAAGACACCCCGTTCAGACGATTAAAGAGAAATGAAAATATTTATTAGCAGAAGCGTGTGTGTTCTAGTCTGCTCGGATAGAAGCTGCACTACATAACACAACTACTACTTTTCCATTTTCATTTCACTTGTGGCAAAATTTCCCTTCTATAGGACAATAAAGAATTTGACTGAGCATATTAACCTTATTAATATGGTGATTAATATGGTAATATGTTTGTATTGGTTATTCATCTTTGATATCTCAGAGCTCAGGAAGCACTGGTAAGAAAGACTGTAAAATCTTTTCTGTCTCATAATTGCTCAGCTGTAAAAAGGTGCTTGCTCATAAAATGACCATAATTTCCACAGATAATAAACTATGGCATGTCACACACATGTACATGCACACAAATACATAAGCATGCACACACAACCAAGCTTGTGTATTTGACCTTTAGCACAGTGTCCTCAGGAGAATTGGTCCCTGCAAATTGCTGGGAGACAGCGGTGTGATGGATGTACGTTTCACTAAGCCACTCTTCCACTGCCGTAAAGAGCACTGTGCAGCTCTCACATACAATAGGCCAATGGTTCTCTTCTGGGTGTGCCAGAAGCCAGAAGCTGATGGCTGATAGACTTTACTGTGCTATTCATTAGCACAGCCAGCTTTTCAGCCAGGTTATAGAGGAAACTCAAAATATCTCACACAAGCCCATCTTCAGAAGGCTTTGACATCTCTGTCAATAGCAATTGAATGAGCCTGCCCAGGCTGCAGGGCAATCTCAGAGCTGATAAATAGAAAAGGCTAACTCGTCTGTATAGACCCACTGTACACCACGTGTGTTGTGTCACACTTCTCCATAGAGAACACATTTGAACTTACCTGAATTTAAAAATTCATAGTAGGTCATCACTAATGTGTCACTAGGGCTCTATCTCTCTATATCTTTTAACTATCTGAAGTCATTGGTAAGTTCAGATTACAATGTAGTTATAATGGCGTTATTAATTTTTTTCAGTCTAAAATAAAACTGAAGATACTATTCAGTGCGCTGATGTGGCATCAAGCAGTTACACTGAGAGCAAAACAGCCATGTCAATAAAGGCGTTAGTCTTCTATCCAATACCCTGAACAAATATGATTAATTTCCTCTGTAGTTTGCTTTAGTTATTGCCCACAAACTTTCTTAAAGAAATACTACCTAGTAATTAGTAATTGTAATTGAACCTCTATTAAATATAATAAACTCCTCCACAACATTGGCTGTGTACCTAAATCATTCAAACTAGCAGTTATCAAGCTACTGATCAAAGCTAACTTTGTCCTGTTAGTTTCAAACCTGCCCTTTGTTTCTAAGATCCTAGAAAAAGCTGAAGCTCAACAGTTAAGACCGTAGTACCTTCAGAACCAGGTATATGACCAGGTTTTAAGCCCCATCATAGTACAGAGACAGTGTTGATTAAAGTACTTAATGACCTGTTGCTGGCTTCTCACCAATGTTGTGTGTCTTTGCTTACAATGCTTGATTTCAGTGCAGCAACTACAGATCTCAACAGTTTACAAGGAAGACTCAAAAATGTTGGGAAAGGCTCAAAATGTTTGGAAAGACTCAAAATGTTGGGAAAGACTAAAAAATGTTGGTTATTTGAGTTGCTGTTCTATCAGCTCGAACCAGTCTGGCGATTCTCCTCTGACCTCTGGCAACAACAAGGCATTTGCGTCCACAGAACTGCTGCTCACTACATATTTTCTCTTTTTCGGACCATTCTCCGTAAACCGTAGAGATGGTTGTGCGTGAAAATCCCAGTAGATTAGTAGTTTCTGAAATACTCAGACCAGCCCGTCTGGCACCAACAACCATGCCACATTCAAAGTCACTTAAATGACCTTTCTTCCCCATTCTGATGTTCGGTTTGAACTACAGCAGATCATCTTGGCCATGTCTACATGCCTAAATGCACTGAGTTGCTGCCATGTGATTCAACATTTATGTTAATGAGCTGTGACTCTTCCCACCCCCTGAGGTGGCTCCTCCCACTTCAACCCTAGCTACCCACCACTCTGCCACCCTGGGCAGGTGTTCCTGGCTTGTTCCTGCACCTGATGGATTTCAGGCACACCTTCACTGGACCCATGCACTTGTAAAGCTGCTTTGTGACAACGTGTTGTAAAAAGTGCTATATAAATAAATTGACTCCACTCATCGAACCCAGACTAGGGCTTTCCAGAATTTCCATTGCTTATCCATCCTTCTTTTAATCTTCATTGTTTATATTGTTGCTGTTGTGGTGTCCGATGTCAAGCAGAAGAGGATGTAGGGGATGGGTCCCTTTGAGTCTCGGTTCCTCTTAGAGTTTCTTCATCATGCCCTTATGGAGTTTTTGCTTGCCACTGTTGCCTTTTGTCTGCTCATGTAGTGGAGAAAGCAGAAGTTTTCCATTCCCTTGCTCTGAGGACCCACAGATCACAGAAAGGATATTCCCTCATAAAAGGAAACAGACCATCTCTGGTCCTTTAAGGTTCCTACAGCATGAAGTTGAAAATGCAAGGAAAGGCTTTCTACCCAGCACCCTTCCACTGGGGACCCAAAGTTCACAACCCCAGGAAGGACAGTTCCTCATAAGTTTAAGCAACCAAGCGTATCTTGACTCTCCAAGGTTTGACTCTCCAAGTATATTTTACCCAATGGTATTAGGTCACTGCACAGACTTTGAGCTTCACCTTCAGCATTGAGCCTGCGCAGCCAGGGTTGATCATGTGTCAGAGATGTGCAGACAGCACTGAACTGTGACAGTAAAGTTGCAAACTCACAAGCCATGTACAGCGGGAAAAAACGTGACAATGTACAGTAGGATGGGGCAACAACTCTTAAGTGATGAAGAAATGGGAGCATGAAGCATATCCAATACCATTCTTCTATGCAATGTAAGAGTCAATGCTTTTGTGTGTGTGTGTGTGTGTGTGTGTGTGTGTGTGTGTGTGATTTATGCATGAGTGTATGAATGTTACAAATAATGTTTTCAATTATGCCACTCAAATGCTAAGAAGAAACAGCATTTGAAATTGAATTTGAAAAGCTTTATTCTTTGTCTTAAATCTGATAAACAGGTTTAGATAGAAGACAAATGCTTAGTGCTACAGAGCAATATAATAGTTCCCTGTCATTGTGTGGGTGTGGGTGGGGGTGTGTGTGAGTTTGATCTCTCTCCCTGGGAGATTTGGTGTCACAGGTAAGCATTCTGTCAACATGGATCAATAATGTATTACAGCTCCTGCACTGCAATACTTTCAGAAAAGCTGCTAAGCTTCCATATCCATCTCTACCCTTAAGCCTGACGCAGTCCAAACTCATCAGCCTAGGCATGAACTACTGCTTCTTATCCAGCAGTAACAAAAGGCAAGTTAATGTTTTTTTTTAAATGCAAGGCACTTTCCTTTTACCAATTTGATGCTAAATGGCTTTGTTCTACATTTTCTTTTTCTTTTAATAGATTTTTCCTTGATGCCAACATTCCTTTTCCTTTACACTTCAACAGACCCTTCCTGCTACTGCACTTCTATGGACATATGTATATACATAAATGAACATTTTTGATTGGCTGATCTGTATTGTGCCTCATTCAAAATGTTTTCAGCACTGACGCATGCTTAACGACTGCAGTGTAAGTGGGTGGGGCTAAGAGTTTGTTCTTGTGACAGAGAAACAGTGATACCTAGCTACCTACATATAAAGAGCTTTACCCAGGTATTTAAGCCTTAGAAGGTTTTGAAGCCTTACTTTTCATCTAAATAGCTAGTTTAAAGAGCTTTACTAATTCAGTCCTGTTCAACGTAATGAGATACTGTATGTAAGGTAATTTATGATTCACTGTCTGTGACGCTCATTCAGAGCACTCTGACATTTTGTTCATTCCCTTATCTGTGTGTCTGCCCCTCACACTGAACTTCTCTCTCTTATTAAACTTTGGAACTCGTTCCTGACACCCATGTGTTGTTTTCTGTTAGGATCTTCAGAATGTTCTCATTTGCAAACAGGCTCCTGTGTATACATTTCCTCTTTCCTGTCACATTTGGAAGAGAAAAGCTGAATTATTTGGTACACACCATCAGCACCACTTTGCCTCTCAAAGAAGGACAGTAAGGCAGCAGCTTCAGAGCATTTTCCTTGTCCGTGGAAACATGATTTTGGATCTGAATGGTAAACAGATCAAAGTCAATCTATTATCTACATATATAAATATATATGTTTAAGTATATTATAAATTATTTTATTTCTACATTCTACAGGTTTATCCTGGATACATGATACCCTGCTGTTTAGTTTCCATTTGTCAATTCAGTTGATTGTTGCCTATACATACACTACAGTTGCCTATACATACACTAAAAATATTCCCTGAACACTGAACTTAGAATCTTATTTTTCATATTTTCTGCATATTTTCTGTGTATAGAATACCTGTCTTGTTCTATCTCGATTGCTTTCCTGTGACATTCAGATGTGCTTATAAAGGTCATTTGCAATGCAGTCTGATGTGTATCTGAGAACCTACTGCATTGGCCTTTTAGTTCTCTCATGACATTTCTTATGGATTTTCAAATGCACTCAAGTCAATAAAAATATCTTTCAGGGGAGTAATCTGCTGTGTTCTGTATTGCCATAATGGTTGGTAAATCTACATGCGACACTTTAGCAATACCATTTATATTTCATTTACAAATATGCACAATCAATCTCTGTACATAGGATATTATTTCAAACATTTTGTCTGTAATAAATTTGAGTATTGCCCTTGGCTTATACCCCTGCCTGTTCCTTTGGCCTGTTCCTTTGGCCACACCCCACTGCACACCTGTTTCTACAGTGGCTCCACCTCCTGACCTGCTGCCACCAATCGCTGATGGATCTCGAAATCTGCCAGATCCATCAGCAGCAGCTGCACCTACAGACCCGCCACCTGCTGTTACTACCCCGTGGTTCCCACCCGTTCTGCCCCTGTCTATGTCTGCTACTCCCCGTGGGCCTCCTGGGACTCCTTTTTCCACTCGTTGCCTCTGGTTGCCTCTAGATATCTGCCTTTTTCCTGTTCTACTGTTCCTGCCCATGTTCCTGTTCCTGCGTCCTTTCTGTGCCTGCTGTGTCTTTTGTGTCCCCTGTTCATTGTAACGCCTGGGGGTCAGGCTGTAAATGAGGATCCATATGCAGAGTGCCAGCAGTATTCTCTTTATTCTCAGTAAAACACACACAAGAGGTAATGCCAGGGGAGACGACAGATCGGGGTAGGACGGCACACACACACAGCCAGGTCCGAGACGAAGGCGTGGTCAGGCAGAGGTACCAGAGGGCTAGACGGGTGCAAGCGACAAAACCAGAACAGGATCAGAAAACCAGAAGACAATTAGAAATTTCACGGAGAAAACGCTTGGTATGCTCTCGAATAGAGTTGGCAATACTTCGCAGTGAGAGGCGGGGAAGGTGGACTTAAATATCGACTCTAATTAGTTTTGACTGCGAACAGCTGGTCAGTACTCTGGCGAGTGAGACCTCTGGTGGCGAACGGTGGTATTGCTCTCAGATCTTACAGACCTCTGGTGGCGAACGGTGGTATTGCTCTCAGATCTTACAGAATCC
This sequence comes from Brachyhypopomus occidentalis, assembly GCA_020368025.1. Lineage (NCBI taxonomy): Eukaryota > Metazoa > Chordata > Actinopteri > Gymnotiformes > Hypopomidae > Brachyhypopomus > Brachyhypopomus occidentalis. The sequence continues at coordinate 11,021,182 of JAGXOD010000011.1, forward strand.
CCCCTCGAAGGGGCGGCTCCTGACGCCCTGGCTCGCCGGCGACGTGGGCGACCTCGAGGCCTGGGCGCTGGACGGTCCGGGTGGGCAGCGTGAAAGTCCCGAATGAGGGAGGGGTCCAGGATGTCATCAGCGTCGACCCAACTCCTCTCTTCTGCCCCATACCCCTCCCAATCTACCAAGTACTGTAGAACCCGCCCTCGTCGCCGAGAATCCAGCAATTCCTGAACACTGTAGGCGGGGCTACCGTCGACGCCCAGAGGCGGGGGGAGGCTGAAGCTGGGGAGACGGGACGCGCTGGAAGAGATAACCGGCTTGAGTAGCGAGGCGTGAAATGTGGGGTTGATGCGGTAATGCGGAGGCAGCTGCAGTCGATAGGACACGGGGTTGATCTGACGCAGTATCTTGAAGGGGCCTATGTAGCGCGGGTTCAACTTCTTACACTTAGACCTCAGCCGGAGATCCCTGGTGGATAGCCACACAAGCTGTCCTGGGACGGTACACAGGTCCGCGCCCGGCGTCTCTGGTCCGCGTAGATCTTCTGACGCCTAACTGCTCTCCGTATCCGCACGTGGGTCTCCTCCCAGACCTTAGCGCTACGCTGAAACCAGTCATCAACAGCAGGCACATCCGAAGGCTCCCCGACCAGGGGAACATAGGCGGTTGATAACCTAATATGCACTGAAAGGGCGTGAGTCCAGTGGAGGAGTGGGTCAGGGAATTTTGTGCATACTCAGCCCATGGAAGGAATGCACTCCAGTCATTCTGTGCATCACTGCAGTAGGAACGCAGGCACCTCCCGATCTCCTGGTTCAGCCGCTCAGTCTGTCCATTAGATTGAGGGTGGTACCCGGATGTGAGGCTTACTGTAACGTTCAGCATTTTACAAAACGACTTCCAGACATTAGAGGTAAATTGGGGACCACGATCAGACACAATATCTTCCGGAATGCCGAAGAGGCGGATAATGTGTGTGAATATCACCTCTGCTGTCTCCAGAGCCGAAGGGAGCTTGGGTAGTGGGACCAGACGGCAAGCCTTTGAGAACCTGTCTATAGCCACGAAAATACAAGTATTACCTCGGGAGGAAGGTAAGTCCGTAATAAAATCTACAGCGAAGTGTGACCAGGGGCGCTTTGGCACAGGGAGGGGCTCCAACAGACCTGCCGGGAGCTGACGGGGAGTTTTGTTGTTGGCGCAGATTTCACAGGCGCTGACGCGTGTCGGTGACATCAGCCGACATGTTTGGCCACCAATACCGGGCTTGGACCAAAGTCACAGTGCGGTGTATGCCTGGGTGGCCAGAGCTCGGTGAAGAATGGATCTCCTGAATTATCTCCGGTCGTAGGGCGAGTGGCACAAACACCTTTCCCGTCGGGCAGTCATAAGGAGGGGGCTCTAGGGTGTGAGAGTGACGGATACGTGTGTCCAGGTCCCAACGAATGGGGCAGACAATGACTGAGGGCGCAATAACGGGCTCGGGTTCCTCCGGGGACTCATTTTCAGGTTCGTCGTGCAACCGGGATAACGCGTCAGCCTTAGTATTTTTGGAGCCGGGCGAAAAGTGAGACTGAAGTTAAAAGCAGTGAAGAACAGTGCCCACCGAGCCTGACGTGCGTTCAGGCGTCGTGCGGCTCGTATGTACTCAGGTTTTTATGGTCAGTGATGATCAGGAAAGGGTGCCGCGCGCCCTCCAACCAGTGACGCCATTCCTCTAGCGCCGACTTAATGGCGAGAAGCTCCCTATTTCCCACATCGTAGTTGCGTTCGGCGGCTGAGAGTTTACGGGAATAAAAAGCGCACGGAAAAAGCTTCGGCGGGGTGCCGTGTCGCTGCGAGAGGATAGCTCCCAGACCAGTAGCTGAAGCGTCTACTTCCAGAACGACGGGATCTGTGGGTCCGGGTGTTTCAGGATAGGAGCTGAAATGAAACGACGCTTGAGGGTGGAAAAGGCCTCTGTAGCCTCCGGTGTCCACCGTAAGTTCCGTGGTTTCCCTCGTAGAAGTGAAGTGAGAGGTGCTGCCACAGTACTGTATCCCCGTATGAACCGGCGGTAAATGTTCGCAAATCCGAGGAAACGTTGGAGTTCCTTTACGGTGAGGAGCGGCCCACTCCGTGATGGCCCTTACCTTTACGTCATCCATTGAGACACCCTGGGGGGTGATCAGATAGCCCAGGAACTGTATGGTCGTCTTGTGAAACTCACATTTTTCTAATTTCGCAAAGAGGTGGTGTTCGCGCAGTCTGCGCAAGACTTCCTGGACATGGAATAGGTGGTGGTTAGCATCTTCGGAATAAATTAGGATATCATCTATGTAGACGATTATGCATGTATGTAGCAAATCTCGAAAAACCTCGTTCATGAATGCCTGGAATACAGAAGGCGCATTTGCCAACCCATAAGGCATGACCAGATACTCGTAGTGGCCATTGTTAGTGACAAAAGCCGTCTTCCACTCGTCTCCCTCACGAATACGAACCAAGTTGTATGCGCTTCTGAGGTCAAGTTTAGTGAAAATGCTTGGCGCTTGTCGTAGCTGCTCTAGTGCGGAGGGGACTAGAGGGAGCGGGTGGTTGTTCTTTACGGTAATGTTGTTAAGACCGCGATAATCAATACAAGGACGGAGGCCCCCCCGTCCTTCTTCTCCAAAGAAAAACCCCGCAGCCGCTGGGGAGGTGGACGGTCGGATGTAACCCAATTTAAGCGCCTCCTCGATGTAATCCTCCATAGCCTTTGACTCGGGCAAGGACAAGGGGTAAACACGACACTTAGGTGGGGAGGTACCTGGGAGTAAGTCTATGCTGCAATCCCAGGGTCGATGAGGCGGCAGGGCAGAAGCTCGTGACTTACTGAATACATCCGCAAACGTCGCGTAGCACGGCGGTAGGTGGCTCGATGTGGGCGTACTCGGACTCTCCACAGCGGTGGACGCGCAGACCGTAGCCATACAATTCTCGAGACAATACGGGCTCCATTTGGTGAGCTCGCAAGTGGACCACGACAATACTGGGTTATGTCTAGCCAACCACGGGTAACCTAAGATTACGGGGTCATTAGGGGAATCGATGACAAAAAATGGCAATGATTCTACGTGAAGGATTCCCACGCGAAGAGACAGTGGGACGGTGACCTCACTAACCTTACCCGTCCCGAGAGGCTGCCCATCTACCCCATGTATAGCAAAGGTAAAAGCACTAGGGAGAACGGGGATTAACATCTTCTTTACAAACGACCGATCTATAAAGTTTCCTGCCGCTCCAGAATCGATCAGTGCGTGGGCATTGCATGAACTAGCAGGCCAGGATAGGTCGACGCACAAGGTGAACTTTCGTGTATTGATAGGGGCGTAAGAATGCTACCCACCGCAAGCCTTCCGCGGTTGGCCAGAAGGCTGCAGGCATCCCTGTAGTGTCCTTTCTGACCGCAGTAAATGCACAGTCCTCCCGAAGGCGGCGTTGTCGTTCCTCACGGGACAGCCGGGTTCTCCCCATTTCCATGGGTTCGGCTCTAGTCGGGCGGCTGGTAGGCGGCAGTTCGGCTGGAACAGGGTAGTTAGTACGACGTGCACGAACTAGGTTGTCTAGGCGTATGGAGAGTTGTATGAAATCGTTCAACGACATGGCTTCTCCCTTACAGGCCATCTCAGCCCGTAAGACTTCGTTCAGGCTCTGGCGATATACTGACAGGAGAGCCTGTTCATTCCAACCACTCGAAGAGGCCAGGGTGCGGAAGTGGAGGGCGTGTTCGGGCGGCGGGGACGGTTGCCTTGTCTGAGGCGGAGCAGAAGTTCACCCGCGTCCTCCCCTGTGGGTGTATGGTCGAATACCTCTTTGAAATGTTCCTCGAAGGCAGCGTAAGAGTCCCGCAGCGGGGAGGCAGAGTTCCACAGCTCCGTTGCCCAGCTCAGAGCCTTGTCCGTAAGCAAAGTGATTACAAAGGCTACTTTAGATACCTCCGTGGGGAATGCGTGACTCTGTAGACTGAAATACAATGAACACTGTAGCAAAAATCCCTTGCATCTCCCCGGTGATCCGTCATATTTCTCGGAGTGGCCAACCGCACCGAGGGAGTGGGTGGGGTTACCGGAGGGGATAGACTGGCTGTGGCCATACCGAACTACCTGAGCCAGCTCCTGTACGGTTCCCTCCAAGTGGGTTATATGTTGATCATGAGCTCCGAGAAGGGTACCTTGAGAGATCAGGGCCGGGTATAGACTGGACGGGTCTGCTGGATCCTGAGAAGGCGAAGTATTCTGTAACGCCTGGGGGTCAGGCTGTAAATGAGGATCCATATGCAGAGTGCCAGCAGTATTCTCTTTATTCTCAGTAAAACACACACAAGAGGTAATGCCAGGGGAGACGACAGATCGGGGTAGGACGTGACACACACACACAGCCAGGTCCGAGCAGAAGGCGTGGTCAGGCAGAGGTACCAGAGGGCTAGACGGGTGCAAGCGACAAAACCAGAACAGGATCAGAAAACCAGAAGACAATTAGAAATTTCACGGAGAAAACGCTTGGTATGCTCTCGAATAGAGTTGGCAATACTTCGCAGTGAGAGGCGGGGAAGGTGGACTTAAATATCGACTCTAATTAGTTTTGACTGCGAACAGCTGGTCAGTACTCTGGCGAGTGAGACCTCTGGTGGCGAACGGTGGTATTGCTCTCAGATCTTACAGACCTCTGGTGGCGAACGGTGGTATTGCTCTCAGATCTTACATTCATCCTCCTATTACCTGTTTTGGTGATTGTTCCATCTTTGTTGTGTCTTCACTGTCTGCTTCAAGGTCTTCGGTTACTGCTCCTGCTCCAACTTCTGCTTCTCTTCCTTGTCCTGCTCCTGTTCCTGCTCCTTGTGTCATCCCAGCTTCTGTCTCTGATGAGTTTTCTTCTGTTTCTGGTCCCATTTTAGGTTGGGTTCTGTTTTGTTTGCCATATTTTATCAGCTCTGTGTTTGTATTTGCCCTGTGTTTGCCAGGAGCACAGAGATACATGGTTATAATAGTTTTGTATTTTTCATTATAGTTTAATTTCATTGTGCCTTTTTTGTGCCAACTAATTCAGTTAGTTTTAATTAATCTTTAGAGCAGGTTACCTAGTTTTTTATTGCTTAGTTTTAGTTTAGTTTTCATTAGTTTTAGTATTAGTTTTAGTTTTTTTATACTTTGGGTTATTTGTCAGGTGCGGGATTCAAAAGGTCAGAGTAAACACTGTGTAATAAAAACTCAACAAAAGAAAACATAAAAAAATGTATCAGTTATTGTTGAACCAGTTGTTGAACTGTCCACAAAAAATGTAACAGTCCACAACATAGCAGTCTTAAGTGCACAATGTGTAATACTGCTGCTGAAAATATCCAGTAGACTAAGGACACACATATAAATTATATTAATATTAATATTAATGAAACACATATCGAGGGCTCAATCTGAGAAAAACATAGTCCGAAACCCCCCCCAAAAAAGTCCAAAACCCTCAAAAATTGGTCATTATGCATTAAGTAGTCCACTATGATCGTCTCCTTCCCTTTCTACCAAGCTGGGATGTTGCTTCTCTTTCGGGGGAGTTACTCAGATAGCCTGTCAAGGTAGTGATACGTTATCCTTCTTGTGCGAGCTTTACAAATTGACTTTGAGATTCATGGGGCAATCATGCCTTGTGGTTATGTTGCTTCTGGTGCTATTAATCTGGACTGTTTTCCCTAGCGCGATCTTGGATTTGCCACAAATAAACCTCAGCATTTCAGTCTGCCTCCCTTCTGCTCCATGCGGGTCCCATGGGCTTGTGTGCCGTTGTGCTAATGCACACCTCTTGTGATCTGCCTGCCCACTGCTTGACTCGTACTGTGTTCAGTATGATATTTACCCACCCTGGTTCATCTCTGGCACTTTATGTAATCATTTTGCATGGCATCTTGTATTGAGTTCTCTGCACTGTGTGTATAATTATGTGTAATTTTTGTGCCTATCATTATCTGTGCACTCTGTGTTATATATTTTCCACTTTAGTTTCCTCCTAGGGATTAATAAAATATTTCTCCTTTTATGTTAATCTGTCTATATAAGCAGATATACTGTATGTCCAGATCAGTTTGAAATGGGCAAATGTTGGATGTGTTTTGTAAAATGTCATACCTAAAGTGTCTTCAAGAACCAAGATATGGAGTCAACACAGGTTATCTTAACTGGGCTGTGAATTTTGTGCCCTTCAGTGGCAGAATAGGTGGCTGATATAAATGCAAAAGGATTAAGAAATGCTGCAGCAATGGATGGATAATGTCAGAACCACAGCATGGGGTTTCCCAGTCCCTGCATGTCCTTGAACTTCAGCTCCGCCTACTCTGTTGCACGCATTGATCTATACTGTCGGAATCATTCATTCATATGCAACCAAATGCACAGCGTTGTCATTCAGAGGCTGACTAAAGTAGGGGCAGATTCAGGTCATGCTGTGGGGCTACAAGGCCGTTTAAGTTGAGCGTCGTTGGTTCTAAATCCATTGGCAGTGAAGGAGGCTGTCTGGATTATGCCTCTGATGCTGCTGTTTTCCACAGAAAATCCGGTAGAGTCATTGTTCAGCATGTGACTGGCGTATTAATCAGTCTCTTTGTCTGGGTCAGAAGCAATTTTCCTTCTCTACAAGTGACCCTTGTTGCCCGAAAAGCAGATGAACTCTTCTGAGTATTTAAACTCCTCTTTACCCCACACAATCTGCAGGAGCTGAGTGGGATCTGCCATTTAAGAATGGCAAACTGAGATGTGTGTGGGTTGTCTTGGTGATTCTCAAATAGAGTCAAATGATGCCTAGTCACTTCCTCCACATTGTAGCTTAGTTGAAGACTTTCATGTACACTTTCATTACAGTGTACAGTGAACCCATCAATGCAATTTGCATTTGCCCTTTTGAACTGCAAAAGCTGCCAAACTGTTTGTTTGTTGCTCAATACGAAGGTCATTTTTATACAACTTACATTTTTCTAGTATTCATGTTTATACAGTATACTGATGGACAAGCAAAGTAAGAATTTCACTATACAGTGGACCTGTCTGTTCCCCATGCATGTGTGCATGTCAAAGTCAGAGTCAAATTTATAAATAATGTTGTCACAAAGCAGCTTTACAATTGCATGGGTCCCGATCCCTAAAGAACAAACCAGGGGTGACAGTGGCAAGGAAAAACTCCCTAGGTGGAGTTTAGGAATGAAATCTTTGGGAGGACCAAGACTCAAAAGGGAACCCATCCTCCATTGGGTGGCCCAGCTAGTGAAAGTCCATATATACAGTTCTAATTCTAAGCCGAGCAGTCACAGTCTCTCCAATGTAGATGTTGAGCCTGTGTGAGGCAAGTGACAAAGCCTTGGTCTTAATGCTGAAAAACAGAAAGAGAGATAGAGAGACTGAAAGGGGGAGAGAGGTGGGAGGTATATATAATTAGGAACTCAGCTGAGTATATTTCATGACTAATACTTTCCGTTGTTATGCTCTTATGTCCAAAGAGACAGCAAGATAAAAAGCAGTCACAACCACAGCTCTTACCAAACACCCTCCAAGACCAGAGACCAGTTAAAATGCTCATTAAAGGCGGGATAAAAGGCTGGATTACCCAAAACAAAGCTGGCATGCTTCCTGCCATCCTCAGTACACCTGCTCAGAGTTCATTCCCAACCATGCACGTCATGTTAAGAACGGCGGGTGTGTGGCCCGCACTGACTCCCACTCCAACACAGCAGCATCATGGGTAATGGGCAATGAGGGTTAGCACAAGCTCTTCTGCACTATGCTCCTTAAATGCTGTTAGTTAGTTGAGTGAATCAAGTAGTGCAAGTTAGTAGAGTGAATCAAGTAGTGTGAATTAGTGGAGTGAATGAAGTGTTGTGAGTTAGTAGATAAATCATGTGGTGTGAGTTAGTGGAGTAAATCAAGTGGTGTGAATTAGTGGAGTAAATCATGAATGTATAAAGACGATGATTGTCAAGGATTATAGCCAAGAGAGGTCACAGTGAAACATAGCATTACTTGCCACAATGGACTAGATTGTTATATATATGGCAAGACAGTATAAAATGGAAGTCAAGAGAATTAGTAAAAAATACAAGCTGCCATGTTCCAGCCTGCATTTATGAAAGTATTAGATTGCTTTAGTGAAATAGAATATCAATTGGCCAGAAGAAGATTAAAGATCTTAAAGATTAAAGAACAGGAATATTTTAAGATCATGGCAGATGAAAGATGTGTGTGGGAAGGATCAAATGTGCATGAGGTATTGCTGTAGTTCAGAAACGCTTCAGTCGCTTTGAGGCAGTCGTGCCAATTCTTATATGGCACTGCTCTTTCAGAGAAGATCGTAGGAGTTCAAAATTACCTCCATTAAAAAAATGATTCAGCAGGACATCTACAGATCAGTGTTTCCATAATTATCAGGAAGGAGTGAGGCACAAGGGTGAATTAATCGGGAAACATGAGCGGCTGTGGGGGCAGAATTACCTCACACATGCACAACTGAAACTGCATTCACAATCAACAGTCAAAATCACACTCACACACTGGTAGAACAAAGACCATCAGTAGCAGATATAAAAACTTCATATGTAATGTTATGCAAGAGTAGTTCCACTATTTAAAGCAAGATAAAGCAAGAGTGAATATTTCATGTTTTAAAGTGAGTTTCATTTGCTAACGTGTCTTTTACACTGTGTAAATTTTTGATTTTACATGTAATTTCTTTGATTTTGTTTGATTTTATGTAAGTTTAAAATTTTCTCTGTTGTATGTACATGTAAAACAAACGTATTGCGTGTGTGAGGTAGTGTGAGATAATGATAATGTCTCACACAGGCTCTCAAAGGGATGTACTGTCTTTTGTACTGTAGCATACACTGATTAAATCTCTTTGTTTTCTCTTTATACTGTATTCTGATAGTTATGCTCTAACCTTTTGGGGGGTGGAGGTGACAGGTTGGAGGACACAGCTGGCCTCCGGAGGGACACATGAATAGTGGGCGAAATACTATAATGCACAGGAAGGAGTTGTCTGCAAGATATAGGATTAACCTGGCAAAGAACCTGAAAAGGTCCGACATAGCAAGGATTCAGTTTCTTGCAACTCGTCCTCGGGCATAGGTCTCTGGTAGATAACCACACCATCTGACCAGGTGCAAAGGTGGCGATGTCTCGCTGTCTCTTATCCGCCTGTAGTTTCTGACGCCTGACCGCCCTTTGAAAGCGTACATGGACCTCCTCCCAGGTCCGCTCGCTCCGCTGAAACCAGTCATCCACAGCTGGAACATCCGTAAGTCCACCCGACCAGGAAAATGGGGGGGCTGAAACCCAAGCACTGAAATGGGGTGAGACCCGTCAAGGTATGAGTCAATGAGATCTGGGCGTACTCTGCCCAGGCCAGTTAACGACTCCACACTGAGACTGAGACTGACTACAATGAACATAAAAACCTACCTAATTCCTGGTTAAGACGTTCTACCTGGCCATTGGACTGCGGGTGATAACCAGAAGTGACACTCACAGAGACATTGAGCAGTCCGCAAAAAGACTTCCATACCCAAGATGTAAATTGAGAGCCTCTGTCAGAGACGATGTCCTCAGGTATTCCATAATAGCGGAAAACGTGTTGAAAAATACACTCCACTGTCTCCATGGCAGTGGGGAGCTTTAGTAGGGGAATGAACCTGCAACCTTTAGAGAAATGGTTGATTACCACTAAAACGCATGTGTTACCTTGGGACACAGGTAAGTCCGTGACAAAGTCTATTGCCAAGTGAGACCACGGACGCCTAGGCACGGGAAGCGGTTCCAATAGTCCAGCGGGAAGTAGACGGGGAGATAGAACTTGGGCACAGACATCACAGGCATTAACAAACTCGGTAACATCATTCACCATTCTCAGCCACCAATACCTGTTCCGCATGAGAGAGTGTGCCTACTCTCCAGATGGCCTGCATAGACAGAAGAATGTAATTCCTGGAGGACCATCGAACGAAGAGAGGCCGGAACGTACAGCTTTCCAGGGGGGCAGTCCGGTGGGGTCAGATCCCTATTATGAGACCAGGTTATCTGGTTATCAAATTCCCATTGAATGGGGGCTATATGAGTGAGGTATGATGGGTTCCCCGGACTGATCCCTTGTACTGAAAGGTGAATAATATATTCTAGATAAAGCATCAGACATAACATTCTTTGGGCCTGGGCCATAAGTAAGAATATAGTTAAAACGAGTAAAAAACAGAGACTGTTAGCCTAGTCACATCTGTATTAGTGCCTAGTTTACATCTGTTAGTTTCATTTGTTAGTTAAACCGGTGCTTTGTTATATCTGTGTGCCATTGTGTATGTAGGTCTGTGTTCAGTAACCCTAACCCCTCAGTTACCTTAATCCTATCCCTAACCCTACCCGGTTAGTTTGGTTATGTTCACGTTCATGCCTCATTGTCATTGTTAGTTTAGTTTATTAGTTATATAGTTGCCCTGTTATATCCTTGTGTCTCTGAGTAATCATGCCCCACCGTTCTCGCACCATTCGCGTCAGTATGAATAGGGTGCAGCAGGCTACTCCCGCTCCTTTCAATAACCAGGACTAAGTGCATCACTTGTGTCCTCCTTCTACTTACTTTTCACTCTTATGAAACTCACACTTCCCCAGCTTCACATTTAGACAATGGTCCTGAGTCTGGAGAGCACCTCCCATACATGTTCTACATGTTCTGTCAGACTGGAAGAATAAACTAAGATATCATCCATGTAAACAACCAAAAACTTATGCAACATGTCACAAAACGCCTCGTTTATAAATGACTGGAAGACAGACAGCACATTACCCAAACCATAAGGCATTACCAAATGCTCATAATGACCACGCCATTTTCCATTCATCCCCCCTCTCTCAACTCTGATCAGGTTATCTGCACTCCGCAAATCTACCTTAGAAAAAACCTTTGCGGTCCTTAACTCCTCCAGGGCAGATGGCACAAGGGGGAGAGGATAGTGGTTCTTTATCATTATCGCATTCAATCCCCAGCAATCAATACATGGCCTTAAACTCCTTGACAAAAAAGAAACTAGCAGCTGCAGAAGAAGTAGAATGATGAATGTAGCCCAGTTTAAGGGTCTCCTGAATATAATCCTCCATAGCAGTTAACTCAGGTAAAGATATAGGGTAAATACCCCCTTTTGGGGGAAGAGTCCCTGCCATCAGTTCTATGGCACAATCCCATGGACGATGTGGTGGCAATTCTGATGCTTGCCAAACACATCACTAAATTCAAAGTACTGTGACGGGAGCGTAGCACAAACGTCCACATCTGGGCCTTCAATGGTAGTAGCACCACAAGAAACAATCATACAATGAGATATGCAGTGTGGGCTCCATTTAATAAGTTCCACATCAGTCCAGGACAAAACACGATTGTGAAAGGCTAACCAGGTATAGCCTAGTACCACAGTGTTGTTAGGTGAGTCAATAACAAAAAATGTCAAGTGTCTCCATGTGTAACAACCCGACACAGAGTGTTATAGGAATAGCAATATGAGTAACTTTGCCAGAGCCGATAGGTTTACCATCAATGCTTAATATCCTTATATATAATATATAAAAAGGGGCAACACAGGGAAGCAATAGTACTGAATTTCTTTCTGCAAAAGTCCGGTCAACGAAGTTCCCTGCAGTTCCGGAGTCGACTAGGGCTGTGACAGAAAAGTAGCATGTACACCTCATTAATTCCATGGGTAGAGTGAATTTTCTTGAGAAATTGAAGGAATTAGAGTACCTAACCTCAGATCCTTGGTTTTGTCTAGGATGAGATCACAATCCCGCAGTAGACGTCCCTTCTTGCCACAGTATAGACAAAGTCCCTCTTGCATTCTTCGCTGACGTTCTAAGGAATGCTCATTTGTGGAGCATGTCCCTTGTTTAAGTGAGAGTAACTTCTCCCCTCTATCTTCGTCAATGGCTGCGTGATCAAAAATGTCCTTGAACTGGCTCTCAAACAGTGCATATGTGCACTCCAAATAGCCGCAGCCCATTGCAAAGTTTTTCCAGTAAGCAAAGTTATAATAATTGCAACTCTAGCAGAATCGGAGGGGAATGCATTGGCTATCAAACTAAAGTATAATGAACACTGCAGCAAAAATCCATGACAGTGACCTGGTGAGCCATCATATTTATCCAGTACTGCCAGACGAATAGACTGCCACAGAAGAGCCTCCAGCTGAGGGACAGGCTGAGGTGGGGGTTCAGTTCAGTTCGGTTTGGGCTGATACGGCAGATCGTAGATCCATGATTGTTCCTACGATTAATGTCGTTGAGAAGCAGCAGAAGGGAAACCAAGATGTTACTCCTGAATCAACCTGCAATGCAACCGAGAATTCCCACGCTTCCAACAGCAGCAGCCCTCGGTGATGCCAGTCGCAGGAATAATAAAAATGAATAAGAGTGATGGGAGAATGGTGCAACGTGGATTATATTAAGAGTCGACAAGGCCAGAGTATAGAGGAAGTAGTGTCAAAATCAGAGTAGGACCAAGTAGAGTAAAATAAACTAATAACGAAATTTAAGTAATGTCATTATTAAGAATAAGGATACTTTGAAAACTGCAACCCTAGAGAATCAAATCTAGTCTCAAATTCATGGAGGGTTGAGCGCGTTCCAGTGCTCTACTACGCGCCGTGTTATCATTCCTTATAATTGACACATACTCACTTGAGACACTACTACATGGTTTCGGGGAGTAGACAAACTTAAAGTTGATTCCCTGTGACATTAACGCAACTTGGAGTTTGGGTAATCCTGCTGGTCCAAAGGAGGCAAAGTATTCTGTAACATCGCTTGGACAGAGAACACCTGAGGATCCATGTGCAGGTAAAGGATAAGGATTTTAATGAGGTAAATGAGAATGAGGTCTAATAACAATGCAGGGGGTCGTACCCAGCTTGAAAAGCAGACATAAACCTAAGGGCAAGGCAAACAGGAAAACCAGAAAACAGGCAAAAGCAGACAAACACATTATGTTGTTTTTTGTCTAGAAAAGATAGATAAGACAGAGGCAATACTTCACAATACTTGGAATAAGAAGGAGGTATAAATAAGGGGATTAATTAAAGGGAAACAGGTGGCAATGGTTAGTGCTCCAGGGAGGACAACCTCTGGTGGCGAGAGGTGGTATCGCTGACACTGACAGGCTGCAAACGGATCCGGTTTCATTAACTGATCCAGTGAGAGCTCGAGGTCCTGGCCTGAGGTCCTGATAACGCCAACAGGACCACATCATCTGCAAAAAGGAGACGTGGAATCCTGAGGCCACCAAACCAAACCCCCTCCACCAGTTGGCTGAACAAGTCTGTTCATAAAAGTTATGAACAGAATTGGTGACAAAGGACATAAAACAACATAATAAATGTAATGATAAATTATATACTTGGTTCCTTAAACACAAGCTTGACATCCAACACATGGAGAATTAATGGATCTGTCATGGGGTCATATGGTCTTTGTTTTGTTCATGTTATTTTTTATTAGCATTTATTCTCCACAACAGGGTGTGGATGCATGACAGATGTGTCCAATGGCAGAACAAGAGAAACGACAAAGTTTCATTAAAGGCTCAGCTCTGTTTTGTCTTTGACGCCTCGGATAGGAATCAGAACAAGAAGACTAGGAATTTAATCGATAACACTCCAGAAGGAAATGAAAGATCTCTCCAAATCTGAAGCAAAAGCATTCACATATGACAAAAATAGAGGCTTAGCCTAGGGTGCCTTCTGTTCAGGCTGTCTGGGTTGGTAATTAATAACAATTTCACTTCAGGCTCACTAGAAAGAGAGCTATTTAAAAAGCTTTAAGAAATTAACAATTTTCAGATTAGTCAGCCAGTCAGAATATATAACAATGCATACTATTTTAGTATGACTGAGAAAATTAAAAGTCCATACCCTGGATAACACCATCAGTTATCTCTGCCATCCCATTTGGTACTGCTTTACTTAACTTGTAAAGCATGAGCTTACAAATTAGCAAGAGGTTCAGCAAACAGAGAAAACTGTTCTGGTGTGAATGAACACAGCAGTACACCAGCACCCCGTGTGCTAAGGTAGAGTCCGGTGCAGATCCATGTGGTCAGGTGAGGCATTGCAGGACAATTAGCATCTACTCAAAACAAATACCTGTACCACAGACATTTATATGTCTTTGGCTTTATATACAGAATGTCTTCATACAAGGCAAATAAGGTGCACAAGGAGAATAATATTTATATCACTGGTGAAAACTGGTTTCATGTACAGTGTGATTGTCCAAATTACTCCACAACACAGGCATGTCATTCCAGTTTTGCAGCTTTCGCTCTGTGGCAGTTTTGTGTTCTTTAGAGGTCCAAGCGTCCTCATTTAGCACTATATAGAAATGGTGGACCATCACCATTCACAGGCAGCAGTTGTAAGAGTGATGTGTGTAAATGATTTGCGAAACAGGTGCATCTGGCAGAAATCCTGCTCTTACTCTGCACTTTAAATTCGCAGGAAGCAACAACCGTGTCAGTGCATTAGGACGTCCCTGTGTATTTCAGTCCCAGCACTCCCTACAGGCCCAAATGATTGTATGGGGGCCATCTCCTGAAAACCGTTGACCAAGTGATTGAATTTTGGTCTCTCCATACATAACATACCAGCGTCCTCAGGCCATTTCTCAGGAGAAATTTAAAACAAGAGAAAAAGATTTTTAAATTTAAAAAAGAAGAGACTAAGAATTCCAAAGCCTCATTTCTCAGAAGGAAAGAAGTCACAAGAAGCAGTGAACCTATAATATATTTTGTCAGAAACAGTATTTGTAATATACTATGTCACCCGCCGGGGGTTTTATGACCACTCGAGGGTTGACGTCTCGTAAAACATCACAACATATAAACACACATTTCATGAATTCACATACATATGTAGTGCCAGTTGTTACTCAAACATATTAACATGTATACACATCATACAAACTTCACTTTACAGAACACCAGGGACCCTCATCCTCCTCGCAGGTGGATCCATCCCTGCTGGGATAAGTAGCCCCACCCTGTATAATAAAGTCATTAATAAGAATATTCATGTGTCTGTCTCTTTAACAGTGATGGACTACCTTGCACACATTTGAATTGAGAATTCTACCCATGTCCATTCTATGAAGTTCCTGAATCAGTCTGTATTTCATTCTATGAATCAGTCTATATTTGCTGGTTGAATTATGCTTTTTCCCCTTGTAACATGTGTTTTTCTGGTCCCAAAGAACCTGCCTTCTTGAATGTTGTGAAACACAGATTAGAATTGACCATGACAAGTTATGGGATGTAGAATTGTTTCATCTTGAAGTCAACTGAAGCTCAAGTTTCTCCACCCTTTTTTCCTTTTGTTCTGTGGTGATGTTGCTAACATCCACCTCCAGCTCTCCTCTGTTGGAAGGACAGAGTCTCTGGCACTGGTGGCACGCTAACCTCAGGAGTGGCAGCTTCGCTAGCTGTAATTGGATCGTCCTGCTCCTTTATTTTTCCATTCTGTAAACACTTCATTGGCCAATACTGCAGAGACATGAACAAGTACAATGTGTGAAACCTTGATTAAAAAATTATTCCAATTGAACCTATCCAGACATTGGTCATTGTATTGAGCAAATTTATTTTGAATGAAAAAAGTTAGTAGGTCTCAAGTTTCTTTAGACGGTCATCTCAACAGCTCGCTCTCCATCATACAGGTTGACTGGTGGAGTTTAAGAGCAAGGTTCAGCAAGGTTCAGCAAGGTTCAGCAAGGTTCAGCGAGGTTCAGCAGGAATAGATCTGGGGCCAGGCTGAAAGACAGCATCCTGGAGAGAGGGAAGGGTACTGAAACTCAAAATGTAAAGGCTTGGATTATAGAAGTAGACTTGTGATGTCCAGGACAATTTGGTATACTAATTGCACAGCGGAACACCAACAAACACAGTGTCCATGGCAGAGTGACACAGGGGAGTGTGTCGAGTAAGGCAATGGTTATATTCCTTGGTGCCAAAAATACAGTGTGATTTCTCTGAAACAAAATAGTTTGTGCAGGAGAGCACCTCCCTTAATATTTATACTTACATGCAATGGACCTACATGGACCTCAGCATAAACAAAATGACAGTAGATCATGGAGAGTTTACCTTTAATAACAACATGAATGCTCCGACTGGCTAATGCATAAAAAGCCATCACATCCTAGTCATGCTTCCCCTAACGTGCGCATGCCATACAGAAGGTCATCTGGAGGCCGTAGTCTGCAGTGGGAGCAATGGATGCTGCACCCCATACTGCGTCACTGCAAAGGTAAAGTACCCATTACCTGACTGCGGCCCTACTCCTCAATACATTTATATCCGATACATCCCGGTCCAAGTGTTTCATCTTGTCTCTCTTCACGTTGGAGATGTACTGAAAAGCCTGCACACATGCACAGATGCACACACACACACACACACACATATGCTATTAAGGCCAGAATCTTCCAGTGTGCTAGGAAAGAGTGAGGAGTTGAAAAGAATGGAGGCGGGCTACAGAGGAATACAAAGCGAGTGACAGCCAATCATGAGCCACTTAATCTCCCGTGTGCCTAATCACCTTTGTTTGAATAGTGCTAATCAAGGTCCATCAACACAACCATATTCCTCTACTTAGGACAGAACTGGCCCAGGGCATTGGAGGCTCATTCAGAGTTGGTCCTTTCAAAGCCATTTGAAATAAAATTTATTGGAAATAGGTCTACCTCTAGAAAGGGAGTCTTTTCAACCATGAAGAATGGGGGGGTATCCAAGGAGTTTGACACTGATTTCTCATTGAAATTTATTTTGCATCTGGTCATAAAAGTGCACAAGCACTGAGGTGTTATCTTAGCACTAATAAAGATTCTGACCGACAGAGATCTGAATGACAAGCAATTTCTTCAACACTATAATACAAGAGTACAACATACCACGAACATAAGCTATATTGTTAACTATAACATCTTACTGTAAATTATTCATCCAGCCAAAATTGATAAAACTGAACCACCGCGTACTGTAAAAACACACATTACCATCAGATAAGGTACCATTTTCCAAGAACCATTAGAACCATTAAGAGTGCCTTTATAGCTTTCCCTGTCTTTTTACTATGAGATCTATTTGCTGTTTAACATGGAGTCAGGGACAACAAACAAATGTATTAAATAAAGAAAGGCAAACTAAAAGAAGACAAAGACTCTAACAGAAACTAAGCAAGCCCAGAGACTCTAGGAACAGGCTGTATGCTTGGAAGCAGATCAGCAAGTGGCACAGTCTCTCACAGCAACTAGTACAATGCAGATCCTCAATTAGGAAACAAAACATGACACAGGTGCACACGATAAACAAATAAGTGGATAATTAGGGACGAGGCTGGGGAGTGTGATTAGTGGGTGAAGGTTGGCGTTCAGTGTGTGCAGGTGTGTTTGGTGTTATTGGTGCCAACCGGGATGTGACACTGTTGTTTTAACATAACTGATGGAATAACATTTTAATGTCATTGTAATCTTCATAAAGCATTCGTTAGTATAGAGACATTCAACATAAATCCATTTTCCACTACAAATACCTTTGAGGCTGGCGCTGAGCTTAACCTGCTGGGGGGAATCATCATTATTTAGGACAGAGGTTCTCAACGTCAGTCCTGGAGCGCCAAGTCTTCCCAATATACCTGATTCAGTGCTTCAGCTGACGGTAATGCCCTGCAGGAGCTGAGTAAGGCACACTTGGCCCAGGACACCCTGGGGCTCTGCAGGGCAGTGGAACTCCAGGAGTGCAGGGGGGATCCCTCCACTTGAAAGCCTGAAAGCCTCTTCTGCTTCATGTCAGCTGCCCCATCCATAGGTTTTAAGGGTGGGAGGAAGTGTTGAGGAATGACAGCTGGGGTGATGAAGGTTATATTAAATCACTACATCACTGATCTCCAGAATACACTGTGTAATTACACTGGGCTGCTAAACATAGTGTAGCTTTAATTTATCATTTGTGAGCTTGCTGGTGACGTTTTTGTAAGCTTGCTCGCTTTAATGGGGGCAAAAGTGAGGAGCGAAATGAACGTGACTAAGCGGTTCGTGTGGTTTTTGAGAATGCTGGGACAGTCGGGGGCTCAGTACAATGACAGAAGGGGTTGGGGGGGGGGGGGGGCTACCTCCAGGTGATCCATTAAATCATAAAAAGTCTCTCTAAGGTTTGGAGGTAACAACGTAAAGGCAAAACCTTTTGGTGTGTGTCTGCTTATGCACACACACAAAGTCAAAATCGAAGTGAATTTTATTTATATAGTGCTTTTTACAACATATATTGTCACATAGCTTTACTAATTCATGGGTCCAAATCCCTAATGAGCAAGTCAGGGGCAACAGTAAAAAACTCCCCAGGCGGGTATTAGGAAGAAACTTTGGGAGGACCAAGACGCAAAAGGGAACCCATCCTCCATTGGGCGGCCCAGCTAGTAGCAGTACATTTTTGTAGTTCTAGATGTAGGCCAAGCAGTCCCTCCAATGTGGATGTTGGGCCTCTGGTAGGTGACAGCGCCGACGTGTCCACTGGAGTCATCAGTTCATGCTATATTTCGGAACTAAGAGAAACCCTGTATTTTGAGAGCACAGCAGGTGAGATGGGTTATACTATGTAATGACTTCACTCAGATATTGTGGGCAAAGACCATTTAGAGTTTTATAGGTCAACAGGAGAATTTTAAAATCAATGTGATATTTAACCAGGAGCCTGTGCAATGCCGAGAGAGCAGGACTAATGTGATCGAATTTTCTAGCCCTGGCTAGGTCTCTGGCTGCTGCACTCTGTACGAGTTGGAGTTTCTTTAGGGACTTTTTAGAGCACCCAATTTAAAGACCATTACAGTAGTCCAATCTTGAGACAAAAGCGTGGGCCAGTTTCCAAAGGTAAATGGTAATGGAAAGTAAATGTCTCAGCTTGGCAATATTATGTAAATGGAAAAGGCAGCTTTAGTGACATTGCACACACACACACATACAGAATCAATGCAAACTCCACAGCATTTATGATTCATAATCTATCATGATGATATGCATACATACAGTATGTAATCATCTGTAAGACATAGAGTGGAAGATGATTCTCTTTCGTACATCCTATTCATTCCTGAGCATATTTCCTGACATATGTCTTTGCTAAAAGCGCACCATAAGTCCTGCATATAACCAGGCTGCAATTCTAGCCTATTGTGTTCCATGTTGTTAGACATTATGACCTAACAATATACCTTTATCAGGTACTGCAAACCTCATTCTGTGTGCAAAAAGTGACATTCGTATATATATTCAAGCTCCACATCACCAATGTGATGTCATCTCATTAGCATTGGCTTCACAGGTTTCCTTCGAGACAAAACAAGGACTGAGGGCAACTTTCTTATTGTGTCATGAAAGTTTGATTCCACTGTGCTCACACGTAGTGTGATGCGGGATACATAGTAGTCGCAGACACACACAGACTTAAACACACTGTGTTTATTGGAGAATAGCAGAACGGGTGCCAAAAAACGGGCAGAGGATCGAGACGTAACCAGGCAATGTCAAAAA
Source organism: Brachyhypopomus occidentalis (assembly GCA_020368025.1). NCBI lineage: Eukaryota > Metazoa > Chordata > Actinopteri > Gymnotiformes > Hypopomidae > Brachyhypopomus > Brachyhypopomus occidentalis. The sequence continues at coordinate 11,040,780 of JAGXOD010000011.1, forward strand.
ACAGTCCAGGTCAGGTACACACAAAAAGAGAAAAAAACAGGCAGAGGCACAATAAGGGAGAATCCAAGAGAGCAGTGAACAAGGCAAACCGGGTCGAACCATAAATAAAACAGTAATCAGAAAAACGCTTGGTATGGTTTAAATAAATGTCGACAATACTTCGCAAAGAGTCTATTGAGTAGTATTGAGATTAGCCTGTGATGAGAACCAGGTGAGAACTAGTACTGAGGGGAATGGGTCTGACGACGCGGAGCCTTCTGGGAGTTGCCGTCTCTTGGGTTGAGCTGTATGACACGTAGTATAAACAAAGTTTTTATATTTTGTTATGTTGTGTTTTTGGAGTCACACAGAAAAATAAAGTGTATCATGGTTGTCTGACTATTAACATGTGTTTTATGACACTCTCTAGTGACTGATGTCAGTCATTTCACTGGCGCTGTACTGGCTGAAGGTCTTATCAAAGGTTTTTAGAATATCTCCTGTCATTTAGAGTTTGCCAGCTGCAACACGTTCAAAAGTGAAAGTACTATATTCTTAGATTCTAGGTTCTTGCTGCACTGGTTACCTCTGCAACTTCATAGAAAACACCAGCAAAAAAAGTTTATTTGCAGATACATTTGGCAAACAGAGAATAGCGGCACCATATGAGGACGTGGTGTAAGGGTCTCTGATGTTCTGCGGTTGGCTCATAGAGTTCCAAGTGGTGGTATTATGGATAGAAATACGGCCTCAGATAATCTAGACAGTTCATGGTGATTCATTTGCCCCTTCCTGCCAAATAGTGGAATTACAATGAAAAAGATGACCTGCTTGAATGTAAAAATAGAACAGGGAGAAAAACACACTCTAACAGTAGCATCAGCAGAGAAGAGTCATGAAATGTAATTCCCTCTTAAGATATGAATACTCCTGCATTCAACAGTACAAACAGGACAAGTAATGACTAAACCGAGGACAGGCAGGGTTAATAACACAGCACATGGTGACATTTTCTAAATGCTATCCTGGAAAGTCATTTGTCATAATGTGCAATGTCATATCCTGAGATCCCCAAAAATCTGTCACCTGTCAAAGATCTGTACAACAGATGCTCTTACAACAGCTGAATCTCATAGTAGTAAACTTTTATGAATGTTTATGAATGTTTGTCAATCGTTATGAAGAGCATTATGTTCCCTTCTAAACAGTAAATTTTAAACTAAATTGAAAATAATAGGGCTGTGGTGAGGCACACATCATAATTGGAGTCCCAATGGCCACACTCTTAAAGGCCAGTCGGTTCCCACACTAAACACAGCAATCTTATCCCATCGTTATGGAATATAGCCATTGTGGTATATAATGACCGCCTGAGTCTATGAGTCTGCCTGACTCATATTCAAATCAATTTCTTTCTATTCATCAAGCTATTCAAGGCCAGTGTTCTATTTTTATACATATATGTATCCATCCATCCATCCATCCATTGTCTTCCGCTTATCCGTGTCCGGGTCGCGGGGGCAGTAGCCTAAGCAAAGAGGCCCAGGTTTCCCTTTCCCCAGCCACCTCTTCCAGCTCTTCTGGGGGGATACCAAGGCGTTCCCAGGACAGCCGAGAGATATAATCTCTCCAGCGTGTCCTGGGTCTTCCCGGGGCCTCCTCCCAGTTGGACATGCCCAGAGCGCCTCCCTAGGCAGGCGCCCAGGTGGCATCCGAACCAGATGCCCGAACCACCTCAGCTGGCTCCTCTCTACGTGGAGGAGCAGCGACTCTCTCCGAACCCCTCCCGGATGACTGTGCTCCGTACCTTATCTCTAAGGGAGAGCCCAGACACCCTGCGAAGAAAACTCATTTCGGCCGCTTGTATTCGCGATCTCATTCTTTCGGTCACTACCCAAAGCTCGTGACCATAGGTAAGAGTCGGAACGTAGATTGACCAGTAAATTGAGAGGTTTGCCTTTTGGCTCAGCTCTCTCTTCACCACAACGGTCCGGTACAGCGACCGCAATACTGCAGCCGCAGCACCGATCCGCCTGTCAATCTCTCGTTCCATCCTTCCCTCACTCGTGAACAAGAACCCGAGATACTTAAACTCCTCCACTTGAGGCAAGGACTCACTCCCGACCCAGAGAGGGCACTCCACCCATGTCCGACTGAGTACCATGGTCTCAGTTTTAGAGGTGCTGACTCTCATCCCAGCCGTCTCGCACTCGGCTGCAAACTGATCCAGCGAGAGCTGTAGGTCTCGGCCCGATGATGCCAACAGGACCACATCATCTGCAAAGAGAAGGCGTGGAATCCTGAGGCCACCAAACCGAACCCCCCCTCCGCCACTTGGCTACGCCGAGAAATTCTGTCCATAAAAGTTATGAACAGAATCGGTGACAAAGGGCAGCCTTGGCGGAGTCCAATTCCCACCGGAAACCAGTCTGACTTACTGCCGGCCATGCGAACCAAACTCCTGCTCCGTTTGTACAGGGACTGGATAGCCCGTAGCAACGGGCCCCGTACCCTATACTCCCGGAGCACCCCCAGAGGAATCCCCGAGGGACACGGTCGAATGCCTTTTCCAAATCCACAAAGCACATGTGGACTGGTTGAGCAAACTCCCATGCACCCTCTAGGACCCTCGCAAGGGTGAAAAGTTGGTCCAGTGTTCCACGACCAGGATGGAATCCACATTGTTCCTCTTGTAACTGAGATTCGACTATCGAACGGACTCTCTTCTCCAGAAGACCCCTGCATAGACCTTACCGGGGAGGCTGAGAAGTGTGATCCCCGATAGTTGGAGCACACTCTCCGGTCCCCTTTCTTAAAAAGGGACACCACCACCCGGTTTGCCAATCCAGAGACACTGCCCCCGATGTACACGCGATGTTGCAAAGACGTGTCAACCAAGACAGTCCCACAACATCCAGAGCCTTAAGGAACTCAGGACAGATCTCATCCACCCCCGGAGCCTTGGCTCCAAGGAGTTTCACAACTACCCTGGTCACCTCAGCCCTAGTGATGGGCAAACCCCGCCCGAGTCCTCTGGTTCTGCTTCCTCTATGGAAGACGTGGTGGTGGGATTGAGAAGATCCTCGAAGTATTCCTTCCACCGCCTAATGACATCCCCAGTCGAGGTCAGCAGATCCCCAGCCTCACTGTATACAGTGTTGGTCGGGAAACGCTTTCCCCTCCTGAGTTGCCTGACGGTTTGCCAGAACCTCCTCGGAGCCGATCGAAAGTCGCTTTCCATGGTCTCACCAAACTCTTCCCACACCCGAGTTTTTTTGCCTCTGCGACAGTCAAAGCCGCGATCCGCTTGGCCCCCCCTGTACCTGTCTGCTGCCTCCAAAGTCCCACGGGCCAACCAGGCCCGATAGGACTCTTTCTTCAGCATGACGGCCTCCCTTACCCGAGGTGTCCACCACCGGGTTCTGGGATTGCCGCCACGACAGGCACCGACAACCTTGCGGCCACAGCTCCGATCTGCCGCATTGACAATAGAAGCACGGAACCAAGCCCACTCCAGACTCAATGTTTCCGGCCTCCCTCGGGATGCGGTCAAAGCTTTGTCGGATGTGGGAGTTAAAGACCTTTCTGACAGGTTCCTCTGCCAGACGTTCCCAGCAAACCCTCACAATACGTTTGGGTCTGCCAGGTCTGTCCGGCATCCTCGCCCGCCATCTGATCCAACTCACCACTAGGTGGTGATCGGTTGACAGCTCAGCTCCTCTCTTTACCCGAGTGTCCAAGACACACATGTCGCAAGTTCGACGATACGATTACAAAATCGATCATCGAACTGCGACCTAAGGTGTCCTGGTGCCACGTGCACTTATGGACACCTCTGTGCTCAAACATGGTGTTCGTTATTGACAAACTGTGACGAGCACAGAACTCCAACAACAGAACACCACTCGGGTTCAGATCGGAGAGGCCGTTCCTCCCAATCACGCCCTTCCAGGTCCCACTGTCATTGCCCACGTGAGCATTGAAGTCCCCCAGCAGAACAATGGAATCCCCAGAAGGGGCACCTTCCAGTACCCCCTCCAAGGACTCCAAGAAGGCTGGGTACTCCGAACTGCCATTCGGTGCATAAGCACAAACAACAGTCAGAGCCCTTTCCCCGACCCTAAGGCGCAGGGAAGCAACCCTCTTATCCACTGGGGAAAACCCCAACACACAGGCAGCGAGCTGGGGAGCTATGAGTAAGCCCACTCCAGCCCTCCGCCTTTCACCCTGGGCAACTCCAGAAAAGAATAAAGTCCAGCCTCTCTCGAGAGGATTGGTTCCAGAACCCAAACTGTGTGTGGAGGTGAGCCCAACTATATCTAGTTGGTATCTCTCAGCCTCACACACCAGCTCAGGCTCCTTCCCACCCAGAGAGGTTACGTTCCATGTCCCAAGAGCCAGCTTCAGTAACCGAGGGTCGGTACGCCAAGGCCCCCGCCTTCGGCCACCACCCAAACCACAATGCACCGAACCCCTAGTACTACCTCTCCCACAGGTGGTGGGCCCATCGGAGAGTACATATATGTATTCAACCACAAATCCAATCCTTAGTGAAGAATGTGCATTTGAACGGTAGGAAAGGGTTGTACATAAAGTGTAATGTCTCACCATATGACGTCTTCTGCTGTATGGGAGAATGTGCAGTGGGATGAGGCAGCGCCTTCATCTGATCTCAGCACACTTGTCTCTGCATCAGAGCAGCAGGGTTTATCCCAGGGCTTAAACCATGAGTGTATAGCTGCTTTTACAACAGAAGGCGCTGATGAAGCTGACAACCTTTTCATTTCCTTTGGACCATGTTGCCTAAGCTAAAATGGATCAACATGTCCCTCTTGTTCATGTGATGCATCTGTGGCTTATGATTCACAACTTTCAATATTTTTTACTGGGAGCCACAAAATGAAACAAAGTCAAATCAAGCTTAAAATTTTTAGTGTTATCTGTGCATGACTTCAGTCCCTCACAACATCTGGTATTGTGTGTGTAAGTGTGCATCATAGAGTATAGTCTGTGTGTTCAAAAGAGCAGTTTCTGTATGATCACAGAAAGCTTCTTCTTACGTGCCATTCTCATTTCTCCAGAAACACAAAGAGTGGAAGAGCAACCTCACAGCTAAATCAGTCACTTCAGCAGCATTTGAAAAACATGAGCAAGATCATAGTTCATAGATCATAGTTCCCTCTGAGCTGGAATCTCTCTGAATTCTAATTCTAGACAGAATACAATGAGAACAGCCCATGGTTTGTCTGAAGCAAATACATTTGTTCTGCGTCATCATTGGAGTATCCTGAGAAACAGGATTTGACAAAGAAATGTAAAACATTATGTGTGTGACCATGTCTTTTCTTTAGCTCATGTTATACCTCTTGATATTTATAACATTTAACAGACAATCATATTTGCGTGTATGCCCATACTAACCCATGACCTTGGTAATACCCACACCTTGCCTTATGAGTTAAACTACACTGCTACTCGTTAACCACATAGGACTACTGTGTAAACATTTATGTGTGGGAATTGTATGTTACTATGAAAGGATTTGGTTCAATCGCAGCCCCATATAAGCAGCTTCACAAAGCTCACTCTTTGCGAAGTCTTGGTGTATGCCACATGCGCACTAATTTGTGGGCAAAATGGTAGACAGTTGGCAGTTCCTGGTTCTCTCAAGTCTTTCCTTCCCTGTTTTGGGAGAGACTGTTGTCCCTTGTGTCTCTCTAAAGTTGTACTTTCTGAGGGAAGCTTTCTCCAGTCCTTTTTAGTTGTGAGACTGTCTATCTGTCTTCTTGTTAACTTCCTATACCTCTTCAGTGGCTCTGTGATATCTGTCAGGGCCTCTGGTCTACTGTGGACCTAGGTTTGAGTCCCAGACCTGGCTAAAACATGAAGGTCTCCCATTTTACTTAGAGCCTTTGTTTCCCATGGGTGTGACTGGGAGCTTGGCCACCATGCTGTCTGGTTGGGTACACCACCTGTACACCACTACCTGCCTCATGTCTCCACCAAGCACTCCCCTCAGTTTCTAGCCTTCATTCTCACTGTATACTCAAGTACACACGTAGCTTTATTGGTAGTAGCGGCTAAGCGAGTAGCACTTAGCCAAACATATAACAACACATGAATGCGACATTAAATTGACTCGCATAGACGAGCAATGGACACGGTTACAGAATACAATATATACTTAACAAGCCCCGCTTGTGACACATTAAGGTGACGAGACGAGTGAACACATACACACACTACCACACCCACAGGAAGCACATAAAAGGAGATAAACAGATGCAAACTACACATACACATGCCCAAAGGGAGGGGTCCGGGGCTGTAACGTGACAGTACGCATGGTATTAGCTTCCATTGCTATGCAGATGATACTCAGTTGTATATATTCTCTAATCCTCTAATCTCTAATGAACACATCAAATGGCTAAATGTGCTTGGATGGTAATAATGGAGAATAAGAGGAGCCTCAGGCCACAAACAAGCCACATTCAGATGAGGTTCAAAGCTTCAGAATTCATCAACATTTTAAAGGTGACTGATGGTGACACCGAGCTTAAAGGCAAGCCTGTAGGTTTCTTTAATGACAAAATGTCCAAACTGCACATCAGAGTTCATTCTTGGGATTTCAGATTAGTCTAGTTCACCAAATAAATTTATTTCATTTTCATCTTCATCCAACTTTAAATTCAAATCTCTTAGCAACTCCTGCATTTTTAATTTGTCCTGAACATTCTTTTAGAATAGTCAGAGCTATGTGTTTTACTATGAAAACGTGTGACTTGATGAGTTATTGAAATAAAAAATTAAAATTGTATGGTACCAGTTATGCTAACATTTGAAATTATTAGGATTTTAAGATTTTGAACAGGCTAAATCTTTGATTAAAAATTACTTTCAGTGATCAATCTTTGAGATTAAAATAAATATACACTGTATAGACTACATATCAACAGATAAATGTTGATTCTCCCTCTGGCATCACAGTTCCCATAGTATGCACGCCATGTAGTTTTGTTTTTCCCTCCTTATTGTCTCCACCCTGTCTCATGTGCTATATTTCTTGCTCCTGATTATTCTCATCTGTATCTTGTTTTCTTTTCATTAGCATATGTTTGTACACCCTTTTCTCTTTACTGTTTGTTAGGCATTGCTTAGGTGTAACATGATATTTTCATTCTCTGTGATTTAGTCTCCAATTTTCTTGAGCTTGTCATGCATGTCTAACCATTACCTGGGATTGTTCTCATGAATATTATTTCCTTTCATAAAAACATTGCACCCTCATGTCTGACTCCTGCCTTTTGACTCCTGCATCTCATCTTTCACCTTTACATATACCGTACTCTTTGTTAACAGGAGATGTAACCAGAAACCTCACATTCCTAACATTTCCTTAATCTGTGTCATCAGTGCAGTAACTTGTGATGCATACCTCTGAAGTGTTTTACATTTGCAGTGAACTGAGGAAACCTACATACATACCTATCTATGCCTGATGACTCAATTTGCTCTTTTTCAGATTTTTTTCTTCTGTTTCGTTTAATAGTTATTTCTTCAAATTGTCATCTTGTTTCACTACATCATGTGATATTATAGTTGTCATTCTGACATGATAAAACCCTAAAACCTTAAAAACTGTTCATCATGCCTTCTGTAGCAATAAGAATAGTCTTGATACTAAGTAAAGTGTTCTTGGACCGCTTTCTCATATATCTTCACCTCCGAATATTTCAAGATACACATAGGATGGGAAAGGTGCCTTGAATACAAAACAAACACTTTTGACAAGACTATCAGGAAATAAACTGAATTTAATTTGTGGCTTCGGTGTGCGGTGAACAAGACGCCGAGACGAGAGCAGCTATCACAAGGCTGTTTATTAGCATTTAGCAATAGCACAAGGCAAAAAACACTCAACACAACGCCACGCAATCAACACATGACAACAAACACAGACAATCTTCTTCTTCTTCTTTCGGCAATTCCCGTTTAGGGGTCACCACAGCGGATCAAACTCCTCCATCTAGTCCTGTCCTGAGTGTCTTCCACTGATACACCCGCCACTCTCATATCCTCTACCACTGCATCCATAAACCTCCTCTTAGGTCTACCTCTCCTCCTCTTGCCAGGAAGTTCCATCCTCAAGACCCTCCTGCCAATATACGTCTCCTCTCTCCTCTGTACATGTCCAAACCATCTCAATCTCGCTTCTCTAACCTTATCTCCAAAACAAGCTACATGAGCTGATCCTCTAATAAACTCATTTCTGATCCTATCCTTCCTTGTCACTCCAAGTGAGAATCTCAACATCTTCATCTCAGACACCTCCATCTCCCTCACCTGTCTCTTTGTCAGTGCTACTGTCTCTAGTCCATACAACATAGCAGGTCTCACTACTGTCCTATAGATCTTACCTTTCATTATAGCCGACACCCTTCTATCACAGATCACCCCTGATACTTTGTGCCATCCACACCACCCTGCCTGCACTCTCTTCTTTACCTCTCTTTCACTTCCTCCATTACTCTGTACCTTCGACCCTAAGTAGGTAAATTCGTCAACCTTCACCAAATCAACTCCTTGTAACTGGACCTGTCCACCGTCTGCCCTGTCATTCACACACATGTACTCTGTTTTACTCCTGCTCACTTTCATTCCCCCTGCTTTCCAAAGCATACCTCCATCTCTCCAAGCTCGCCTCCACCTGCTCCCTACTCTCACTACAGATCACAATGTCATCAGCAAACATCATAGTCCAAGGGGACTCCTGCCTAACCTCGTCCGTCAGTCTGTCCATGACAATTGCGAACAGGAAGGGACTCAGGGGTGATCCCTGGTGTAGTCCTACCCCCACTTTAAACCTGTCTGTCATTCCTACCACACATCTCACTGCTGTCACACTGTTCTCGTACATATCCTGCACCACCCTCACATACCTTTCCGCTACTCCTGACTTCCTCAAACAATACCACAGCTCCTCTCTCGGTACTCTATCATAAGCTTTCTCTAAGTCAACAAACACACAATGTAACTCCTTCTGTCCTTCCCTATACTTCTCCATTAGCACTCTCAAAGCAAACATAGCATCTGTGGTGCACTTAGCTGGCATGAAACCATACTGCTGCTCACAGATCTCTACTTCTCCTCTAAGCCTAGCTTCCACTACTCTTTCCCAGATTTTCAGGCTGTGACTGATCAACTTAATTCCCCTGTAATTACTACAGCTCTGAACATCTCCCTTATTCTTAAAGATCGGCACCATTATGCTTCGTCTCCACTCCTCAGGCATCTTCTGGCCTTCCAAGATTCTGTTAAATAACCCAGTCAAAAACTCCACTGCTGTCTCTCCCAAACATCTCCATGCCTCCACTGGAATATCATCCGGTCCAACTGCCTTACCACACTTCATTCTCCGAATCGCAGCCCTTACTTCCTCCTTGCTCACCTGGGGCACTTCCTGATTCACAACCTCTACCTCTTCTAACCTTCTTTCCTTTTCATTCTCTTGATTCATCAATTCCTCAAAATACTCCTTCCACCTTCCCAAGACACTCTCCTCACTACACAACACATTTCCATCTTTATCCTTTATCATCCTAACCTGCTGCACATCCTGCCCATCACGGTTTCTCTGTCTGGCCAATCTGTACAGATCCTTTTCCCCTTCCTTAGTGTCCAACTTCTCATACAGCTTGCTATATGCCTTCTCTTTAGCTTCTGCCACTGCTCTCTTTGCCATACGACACATCTCCTTGTACTTCTGTCTACTTTCTTCATCCCGATGAAAATCCCAATTCTTTTTAGCCAACCGTTTTCCTGTCAAACTTTCCTGAACCTCCTCATTCCACCACCACGACTCCTTGTCTATCTTCCTCTGTCCTGAGGTCACACCAAGTACCTTCCTAGCCACATCCCTCACTGCATTTGAAGTCTCATCCCAGGTACCCAGAACACCACCATTACCCAGTACCAGTCTCACCTCATCCCTGAATTTTACACCACAGTCCTCATCCTTTAACTTCCACCACCTGATCTTAGGTGCCACTCTCACTCTCTTCCTCTTCTTCACCTTCAAAACCATCCTACATATCACTATCCTATGCTGTTTAGCTACACTCTCCCCTGGTACCACCTTGCAATCACTAACCTCTTTCAGGTTTTGTCTCCTACAGAGGATATAGTCGACCTGTGTGCATCTTCCCCCACTCTTATATGTCACCCTGTGCTCTTCCTTTTTCTTAAAATAGGTGTTAACTACAGCCATCTCTATCCTTTTAGCAAAGTCTACCACCATTTGTCCTTCCGTATTCCTTTCTTTAACACCATATCTACCCAACACCTCCTCATCACCACTGTTCCCTTCACCAACATGTCCATTTAAATCTGCTCCGATAACCACTCTCTCTTCTTTAGGAACCTGCAAAACTACTTCATCTAACTCCCTCCAGAATTCTTCTTTCTCCTCCACATCACAACCTACCTGAGGAGCATAAGCACTGATGACATTCATCATCACTCCAACAATCTCTAACTTTACACAGATCACCCTGTCACTTACTCTCTTTACCTCCACTACATTCTTACTAAACTCATCCTTCAGGATTACTCCTACTCCATTTCTCTTCCTGTCTACTCCATGATAGAAGAGTTTGAAGCCACCACCAATGCTCCTGGCCTTGCTCCCCTTCCACTTGGTCTCCTGAACACACAGTATATCTAACTTCCTCCTCTCCATCGTATCAGCTAGCTCTCTCCCTTTACCTGTCATAGAGCCCACATTCAACGTACCAACTCTAACCTCCACCTTCCTGCTCTGCCTCCTCTCCTTCAGCTTCAGAACCCTCTTCCCCCCTCTCCTCCTCCTCCTTGTCCCAACAGTAGTCCAATTTCCACTAATGACCTGTTGGACAACATCACCAGTGGCGGTCGTTGTTAACCCGGGCCTCGACCGATCCGGTATGGAATTTCTATTTTTGATCCGCATCATTTGATTTGGCGCAGTTTTTACACCGGATGCCCTTCCTGACGCAACCCTCCCTATTTATCCGGGCTTGGGACCGGCACTAAAATACACTGATGTGTGCACCCTAGTGGCTAGGTTAACAAACACAGACAATACACACACTTAAATAAAAAAATACAACAAGCAAGATTTGTAACACATAACCACAACGAGATGAAAGACCGGTGATACGGATAACACAGACACACGCACACAACGAAACACATACGGAAATACGTACATGGACAGACTAACGCACCCACTTACACAAACATGTCAAAAGGGAGGAGCTCGTGGCTGTACCGTAACATAATTAAGTTGGGTTGAACTGAATCATATTGAACTGAACTAAACTGAATCTAACTGAATTTAATTTAGTTGGAAACTGAGCTGAATTTATTTCAGTTTAATATAATTTAAGTAGGCTACTTGAAGGAAATTTGGAATCAAAAGAGCACACATAGTCAACTCCTCAGCTCATGTAGTCACACCACTGTCTGTAGGTTTTATTAGTGCATATTATGTAACAGTACATTATAACAATTCAGTGTAATGTCTGGTGGGAGTTTACACATGCATGACTCTGAGCCCTTTAGAATTGCGTGCTGTGATTATCAATTGCACCGAAGAATATCCCTCCCATAGTGAGCGCAAAGAGCTGATGATCTGTGTTAAATAATGGCTGTGCTAGATTCTCCTCACACCCCGTTTGGTTTAATAGGTATCTCTATGTGTGTAGTGAAGAGAGATTCAGACAAACATACATACAGCTTATTTTATATATATCAAACAATCATTATATAATCATCATATAATACCGTATAATAAAAATATCATTACAGAGCATGATTCAGCTCTAACAGTATAAAGTGTATTGTTTGACAGGAACCCTTGACAGTCTGAAGTCTGGGTAAATTACAGCCATTGCCTTCGAAAAAATGTCTTATTGTCTTTGAAACCTTTGTTGGATAATTCCCTTAACACACATCCAATATCTATCATTAACTGAAATGCACGCTGTGTATAACGCATTCTGATGTTGAATGGTAGTGTAGAAGCCATTTACTGCTTGATTTAATTTATGTTTAACTCCGAAATGGACTCAGAGCATTACCACGGAAATTGCATTCGAATACTTACCTAATGTCAACCTCTAGTGTGTAAACCGCTCGTTACACATGCAGTGAGTTTCACCTGTTTCAGTTTGTGGGGAAGCGGTATGATTTTCAGCCTAGAAGCTACCTGCACACTAGCTGAATGTGCGAATTTGTGTTTGTAATGTTATTGTGTACAATGGATATTGTAAATAAACTCGACGGCAAAAAGAAATGACAGGAGCGAGTCATTTTCTTACTTCCCCCATGACACGCTTCAGGCGGTGTGTAAGCATCGTGTTTCATTTAAATTGTTTGTGTGTCAAATTTCAAATGCGCTATTAACGTTTTCCCTTGTGATGTATAGTCAAAGTTTGATTGTCTACCTCCCTCTGCTGGTCAATACAGATCCAATACAGATGCAATACATTCCCTGGATAGTTTGGTATTAGGAGATTATCCAGTCACGTCCAAGCAATGACAAAACAATAAATTGTTCTGAAAGAAGATAACATTATTGTCTTCTTTATTATTAAAAGAAATCAATATTAAAAACGAATAATTTGACAAAAATATGGGTTCCCTACATAACATTACCTCAGTGAATTTGTTGAATTTATTGAATTATAAGGCAGAAGAAAATATAGTAAAGAAACCACCAGCAGATGGCAGCACGAGTCCTAAAGTTAGCAAAATCTAAACAAGGGAAACTATATCAAGACTGCGTAACATTTTATTTTATTTCGCAATTAATTTTGTATTAATACTTGCTTACCAATATATTCGAAATCAGGCATTCGAATGCCTAGTAACAGACATAGCTCATAGTTCACTATGGAGAGATGCGGTGTTGTAGCACTCATTACGTGTCTGTGCGTGCCTGGATCCCGATATATTTTTGGATTTATGTGTGACAAGAAAGAACAGTAAACATGACTCATTCACTTGCACATATAGACAGTAAGATATTGTACTGATATTGTATTGTGTGCATTGAACCTTTTGCATTAGACTAATCATGCTGATCTACAGCTCGGAATCAGCCCTGTATTTCGGAGGAAGAGCGAATCTGATGCTAGTGGTAAAGTTGTCCTTAACTTTTCTCTAACATTTTATATTTGGAAGACTGCTCCTCTGGGAACACCCGAATAATGTATTTTCTATAGGTTATATTGTTACTAAGGAACGTTATGACTCCAGCAACGTTGGCTTCTTACCATGCTGTGTCTTCACGTGACATTTACAATGACACCTAACTTTTTTTTCCTGTAAATTCAACTGAATGCTTAGCGTTCTCTTATGCTTTTCTTTGTCAATATAAAATAACACTGATAAAAAATAAACCTTTTTCATAGACGTTTACATTTTTCCTGGAGGAAAAATAACGTTTTATTGTGTAATGCAGCCTTCTTCTTATTGTTATTATGAATTATTTTATGTGATATTTAATACATTCTTTCATTACTTGAACCACTACTTTGTGCCCTTTCCAGAGACATTATAGGTACAAAGATGATTTAGCTGATGCAGAGTTAACTGAGGAACTAAGTGAATTTCAAACTACAAGCACAAATCCATCTGCAGTCCACTGCACTTCATGAGGCTCTAGCTACTTAAGCCTCCTGTGAATAAACAAACTGCAACAGGTATCACCAGCAGGAGTAAAATGTTTGTTTGTTTGTATGATAACCAAACTTTTTATACTGTCGCCTACTGCTGAAATGTGCAGCCAGGATGAGCAACACAGAAAATGCTAAAAAATGGAAGACCGGTGCTGTCCGTGGTGCTGAAATAGAATTGATGAGAGTAGTAAAGTTAACTTTGTCTGACCACACACAACGTACACTAAGAGATGAACATCCACGATGACAGGTTTACTTCAACAATCAGACAATGAAAAACAATAAATGGGATGATATTGTGCAAAGACAAAGTATACAATACAACCACACACACAAGTACATTGTGCATTGAATAGGCTATTAGAGTATACCTTAGCAGCATTACGTAGAAGCAGTTATTTGATGCATATGTAAACAAAGTGGAGTGTGCGGCAGATCTGAGAGGTTGACAGAATTGATGTACGGTAGAAACAAGGTGTACATCACAACCACAGGGTCGCTGCGAGAACAGAAGCGAACAGAAGAGATGGAAAAATAGGCAACGTTCCTATATCTAACAATATGTCCCCGCTCACATTTAATGTTCGGCAGTAGTGCATTACATTAAAAGACATGGTGGCAGTATTTGATTACGATTCGAGACAGTAACTGTTTATTATGAAGGACACTAATTTAAAATCGACGATTTTGAACCTTTCTTTTTGTGTGTACGACGCTAAGTGCAATTACAAAGGACGCTGTTAGGGATCCATGAAAGAGATTCGTTTGCGGACCAAAGTGTCTTTTTCTGACACATTTTAACAGACTGAGGCCTTGAGTCTACATTCCCCTTTAAGAAGATCTACGTAATATTACGCAGCTGCTTTTGTCACTGCGATAGCCTTTCCTCACGCGGCTTGCAAACAAATCTCACGCGCCAGCATCCTTCGTCGCCACCCACCCCGTCTACGCGCCTTCGCGACCAGCGGGCGCGCCGCTGTGGTGGAGTCGTTGTCGGGCGGCCGCTTCAATGAATGAATCTTAAACCAAACCGGGAGGCGGCGACCAGGTATGAAAAATCTTTATATATTTCCAAGGTAGGCTGGCAGTGAAAACGGGAGTTCATACATCATAGCAAAGGATGTCACAGTAAGATTTCCGTGAGTAGGACACACGAAGGACTGGCAAGCCCCAGGAGCATAAAGAACACAAAGAATTAATGTGTCATTCTGGAGGTATATTTCCAGTCTTTAAAAAGCACGTATGGTTATCGCTTTTCTTTTCGCGTCGTCAGATCTGCAAGCGTTTTTGTGTTGGGTCTGGAAGTCTCGAGGTGAGATTGCGGTGACTGCGCAGAACAGATGTTTGCCTGCAGCTCGCGGGTATCCGCGGATGAATACGTGTGCGTGCTATTCGGCGCGTTTACTGTCTTTCAGGTGGAGCATGTGCAAATGTTTTCGCGTAAATATATGTTAGGATGTGTTTTCCTTTAACCAGTTACTTTCACTGTTTGCTAAAATACGGGAAGCTTTGTGTCGTGAGGATGTCTGCGTTTAGCGGGCTCGTGAGTCGTGACAGGTGCAACGATCTCTGAGTTTTAGGGCCTGGTATGACCTTGCACCTGTGGAAATTGAGCATAATTACGTACTCGTGTGCACGTGATCATGTTAATAGAGCTCAGATTACTTCTGCATAGATTATATACAGACTTACTTCAAAATGATGTCTAACTCCAAATTAGCTAAACATTTATCCTCCTTAGTGGCGTTGTTGTCCAGATGAATTAAATAGTGTGTGAAATCGGCTGAGTTTTTTTTTACTTCTTGAGCGTATTTTCAGCACTACGGAATGGGTCGTTTTCGTGCTGTATCATACCATTCCACTAACCACCCCACTAACAGAACATGCTGTAAGGCCCAATCGTTGCACATGGGAATTGTTGCACATGTTGTGCCACCCAATCAGTGCGCTCTGGAATAGTGAGCGTCTCCATGGAGACACCTCTTTTACATACTCAGTGTGCAGGCCAGTGGTATTATTTATTTACATCACCACATGTCAGCCACATGTCTGTTTCTCTGTAAATTCCATCCTTCTGTGCCTAGTCATTTGGTCATTTGTAGTCATTTATACCATTAGAGTTGGGAACATTATTCTGGGGTGTAGCGGGGGGGTTCAACACCCCCACTTTTGCTGCAACACAATTCCACCCCACCCACACCCACACACAAACACACACACACACTTTTGTCAGATTAGAAGTAAATTACACTAAAATATGCTATGCATGCTATGACATCCCAGAACTCCCCCACTTTAGAAAAGCACAGCTGAAAATTATGGCCATTTAATCAATGGTCCATATTTGTCAATGACAAGATATCCTTTGTATGTGGGCAGTGATGATTATATCAGTAGACTGGTAACTTTATTAAAGTCTTTATTCAACACCTTTGTTTAATTTCATTGTCCATGGCATCCCCAGATGTATTTGCCATAAATGTTGCTGTGATGGTCAGTAAGAAGAATGGATCCACTCCCCCTGTTCTCTCTCTTTATAAACCCACATGCAAAATGCTTACTTATCCTTTAATGAAGCCACTAAGTTTGAGGCATGCAGTTAACTCACTGAAGACAAGAACGAAGGCAAAAAGTCCCAGGACCAAAGACATAACAAAATGAACAAAATGGCTTCCTTTATGTCCTGCAAAGATTAAACCCATACCACACCCGCCAGGTCCACGTGAAGTGTTAGGGTTAGGGTTAGGGTTGGTTAGAGTGGTGACCACCGCTGAAGCAGACCACACTGCAGATTAAAAGATGTTACTCTGAGACTGTGGTTCTTATGGTCAGCAATTATAACACTTAGTACTAACTATGACACAGATGCAGTTTAGCATTGTCTGTGTTGCTTCAGTGAATCTACCAGAAAACCTTAGACACAGTGTACATCACAGATTGGCTAATAGATTTGCAAACCAATTCAATCGGTTTCCAAAGTGTTTTTCATAAGTCAGAGATCCAACAGTTTATTCACAATAATAAAGGAATTTTCAACTGTCAAAACTAGATGGAGTGTTGAGGTAGGCTGGGAATTGTAGTTCTGTTAGCATTCAATGCATGTAACATGTTTTAAAGGTTATATTTATACAAATCTTAGCGCACCAAATATTATGTAATTTGCTAATTAGTGCAAAGGAAGTGCTATACTTTGTTTGGTTTGGTGCTAATTGTTCATGATAAGGGTGATAAGGGTTGTTGTCAGTGATCTTCTATTCTTGTGCAAAGGTCCCAGATGTCATTCTTTTAATTTGTTGTAAAATGACTAGTTGGGGTGTAACAATACACACATTTCTTAATTTGATACACTTTTCAATTCTGAGAGAGATTAAAAAAGCACATTGATTCCACAGAGCTCCAGTTATATACTTCACAGACTACCTTGCTCAAAACTGCTAATTTATTTTAAAACAAAAAACTGCCACAGCAATTCCTTATATAACCCCCCCCCCCCCCTGTGAAGCAGTGCAATTGAGCAAATGAAAACTGCCCCCCGTTGCTTCCTGTAAAGGCTACACATGAGCAAGAGCCTCAGGAGTGATAACACTTTCAAAACGGTTTTCTGAAGTTAATTCTTTTTGTTACACCTTGTCATTCTGGAAAAATACTGTTTATATTGATTGTTAGTCCTCCATCTTAAAGCCAGGTTAACCTTGGGCCTCCACTTTAAAGCCAGGTTAACCTCAGGCCTCCACCCTAAAGCCAGGTTAACCTCAGGCCTCCACCCTAAAGCAAGGGTTAATCCCAGTGTTAATCAGATATTTGAACAAAACTCCAATAACAACTTGCTTCTGTTTTCCAAGACTAGAAAACCAGCACTTAGTAAGTGCTGATATTTATGTACACGGAAAGCCCATTTGAAGAGCTCAGCCAGGGAGCAAGCTTAACTTGGCATGCTGCATGTCCGCAGTAAGACTCGCTACCCTTCACTAACCTGCCTGCGGCCGTCCTGCTCTGTGGTGGAGCATGACACAGCGCTTTTTAATGGCGATTTTGTGGCGAACATCGCCTGCGGTCACAGCTGTTTCGTACAGAGAGGCTTAGCAGACAGATTCTGGTTGGCTGCATGTTTAATTTAGATTAAAGATGACAACATGTCAATATTTCTAAATGGGGTTATACTGTATTAGTGAATGAGTTATGAAGGTCTAAAGTGACTATCAGGAGGAGAGGAGGAGAGCTCAGGCTGTCCTGCACAGACATCACGAGAAAAGTAAGATCGAAATCAGAAAAGGCATCATTGATTTAGCCTCTATATACTGATGTAAGCAATTGGCAAAGAAAAAGCAACCCAGACAGAGGGGATGCTGTGTGTCCAGCCCTCTCATGTAGGGTGTTAGTGTGACACCCTGTGTGGGTGTGTGTGGGTGTGAGTGTGTGCAAGTGTGTGTGTGTATGGGTGCTCATGCATGTTGTGCACGTGTGTGTGTGCACGGATGCGTATGGCATCGAGGGAGGGAGGGGGGGGTGCAGTGACTCACTTTTTCTGCATGGTGTTGACTCGTGAGTATTACTGCTGTTACTGTGCCCTGCTAAGATGGTAAGATGGCACATTTTCATTTATTATATGCAAAGATCCTGTGTCCATAAGGACTCCCTACACACCCATACTTGCATCAGAGATCCCTTAAAGGCAAAAACAGATTCATAGCATTCTCAGATTCAGAATTCAATAATATAGACATTACTCTACATCACCTGCTCTGCTGATGCATTTAAGGGGAAGGGATACCTGCTTTATACATGCTCACACATTCAAAATGAGTACAGCATTGCCCAAGGCCCAAAGCCCAGGAGAACAGTAGAAAGATCCTTGCAATGGAGTGTACCGCTGATGTTCATTTGCACAGTCACAGTCATACCTCCAGAGTCCTGTTAGGCACACCCACTAAGCAGGCGTCCTGAATGTCTTGCAGTCGCCCGTCAGTGTGCATATGTATGTGGTACTGTAGAAGAAAGTGAACTGGACTGGGATAAAAAAAATGAACTGGACCAATACAGAACATGGAGGCTATTGTTTTTCACACAGATAGCAGTGCGTCAGGGTTTGGGTGGTGTGTATAAGCCAATTCAAGGTCATGTTTGCTGGTGAGTAGCATGCATCAGTGAGGGTGGGAGTGACTTCCTGAGAGGGGGTCAGAGACAGAGGCTTCAAACAAACCATTTTCAGCAGGTTTCTAAGCATTAAGGCAAAGCATTACAGGAAAAAACATGCTGTACTGCTGACACTGCTATAAATGACCTGACTCACTCTTTGAAGCGCTGTGTGATGGGGTGTGTTCCTGTGTCTTCAATGGGAGGAGACAGGGCTGGACACGGCTCCTCTTGTTCTGTGGTAGAGGACATCTGTCTCCCAGCCCCGCAAAGCAGAGATAGCTTTGATGTCTGGACAATGCAAGTAGGACCACACACAGCCTTTACTTGCTTGCTTTGCACACATTTGCATGTTAGATGATCCTGTGTACTGAGGCAGTGACTGCGCTCCAGGCCCTCTGCTTGGTCACAGTGTGATAGACTTAAACCTCAGGCCTCCATTGTAGGTAAGATGACCCCTCAACACCTGCCGAAAAGGCTCTGCGATATGGTGCGACTCAGTTTGTCTCAGTAATGTCCGACCAATGTAATTGAATCATCTACTAACGAAACTTTAGATTTCTATTTCACCGTAATCTAGGTGTAATTTCACAATACAGATTGATGTATATTAGACCGTCATAACCACGTTATCTTTCAAAATGCATCAGTCAGTATCAGTGTATTGCTGTATCTCTCACTGGTGGCTTAGTATATTATGGTAATGCAAACATGGTTTAGAATTGACTAAGACGTCACAAATGAACCTCTTAGCATTCAATGTGGTAAAGTATGAACTCTCAAAACCATCCTAGCACTGGGAATTCTGCTTCCCATAATCTTACCTGGTGAGCGTTTTTGATCATTCAGATTAAAGTTCTATTTTTCTTTTATCTTGTCTGCCCACCATCACTCTGGTATTTGTAAGGTCTATAAGAATCAGTGGCATCGGTGTAAACATCAGTCCACTGTGTCCTATAATGAAGGTGTGTAATGTATTACAGCTTCCTTGCCTTTACCCCCAAGCCAGTGTCCAGGGGCTGTTCTAATAGAAATGTTGTATTACAGGCTGAGCATGAGAATTAGATGCCTGAGTGATGGTATCGAGCAAGCAGAGAGGAAAGGTCACATCAGACTAAAAGATGCATTTCAGGCTATAAAGGGGAGTAATAGCTTCAGTAATAGTACAGTGCGCATGTGCATGTGTGTGTACATGTGTATGTGTGTGTGTGTGTGTGTGCGTGTGTATGTGCGTGGGTATGTGCGTGTGTGTGTGTGTGTGTGTGAGAAAGCGAACTGCTGAGCTGTGCTAACTCCTAACAATGAACTATTCAGGCCAAAAATTGCTTCTTGGCTAAGGCTCTCCAATAGAAAGATCTTGCTTGTTCTCACTACCACTCATATCACAAGCATCAGTATTCTCCTGGCTGGACCTAATGCATAACCCAATCATTTAAGCAGAGGTGGGGGGGTGGGGAAAATCCCCTCTGACATCTGGTTGTGTGTGATGCATATGCCCTGACCAGTGGCCTGAATGTACAGCAGTTCCTGTATCATGGCCATGAGCCTGCGACTGCCACGAATCACATCAAATGATGAGTCTGAAGCCCAAACTGACACCACCTCAGAAGTTTCCTGGAACCTAGCAAGAATTAGATGGACCGCAAGTTTACAGCAGTAACACGAGACGTTTGCGGTCCAGCGACCCTGCAAAGGGAAGCTGCATTACCGTCGTTTTCCATCTTTTCCCGATCAGTGAGAGAGGAGGGCACTGTAACCCCCACCCCCCCCCCCACCCCCACCCCGCTCCCTGGGGGGGGGTGACTTGCACTCTGTCAGCATGTGGCCTGTCCGCAGGCCAGCTGCAGCGGAGGCCCCTCGAGCTGTGCTGAGTGAGACGCAGGAGCGTGTGGGACGAGGACTAGGCAGACATCAGGCCAGCAGACAACATGAGCCAGCTCGCCTCCATGTCATCGCCCGTCAATAAGAGATCTGGCTGCGGCCCTCACAGGTAGGCCAACTTTTTCTTTTTTTGTACAATACATGACCCTAGTTCAATAAACATGACCCTGGATCAATAAACATGACCCTGGTTCAATAAACATGATCCTGGTTCAGTGACACATGACGTGTCTAAGGTAACCTGGCCTCCCCTTTCACTTCTTTAATCCCTCATTTCTTTTGTCTGTTGGCTTATCTTTGCTCCTCTTTTTCTCTCATCCTTTTCTCATTTTGACTAAAATGGGACATCCATATGACAACTGTCACCTCTTAATGAACGTGACTTTCTGTGGTTTGTAGATCTGGCCTCAGAAGTGTATGTTAAATATCATTGTTTGTAGCACAGACATAGTTGATATGTTTAATTGCAGTTATTTTAATTAAGCTACATCATTCTCAAATTAGTACAAGTGCTTTGCTAATGCTAACAAGTCTTTTTCCTTTTCAACTTTTCTCTTCTCTGTCTCTCTCGTCTCTCAGTCTCCATAACTCCTTCCCCCCGACCGTCATGACTATAGCAGCTTTAACTATTTTTCTCTCTCAGTCTCTGTTTACTTCCACCAAGATTGATCTCAGCTGCCTAAATCTGCCACTCTGGGCAGTTGAGGAGTGTTTATAGCCGGAAGAAGCACCTGCAATGCCAGGACACTCAGCAGTACTGCTAGCAATCTCATCTAGCACGAGACACATTAGTCTAATTGTAGATGAAATTAAATTAGCTACCCCTTTAGCTGATCATAATGAGAACCACAACGGGATGAAAACTATATTACATACCTGTTCTGACCTGCTGCCGGTAGGATTGTGGTGTAAACTAAAACACCCTACGTAGACATATAGTATTGTATACTATACATTAAACACACATTGTCATGTCTGTAAAGGTGACTGTAGAAGAGCTAACACTAGAAATATCAGCACCTTATCAGCAAAGCCTGTCTGTTTTCAGCAGGGTAGAGTTTGCCAGAGCAGAACCCAGTTCTTTGCTTGTGTGTCTTGTCTCTTTTCTCAGATTCAACCCCCTGAAGGCCCTACAGCCTAAGTGGCGCTTGCAGCAAATGCTGACCTGCCCCTCCTCACCCCCTCCGTGAGACCCTGTACCCTCAGTAGGGCATGGTTGTGGTAGAGAACACTGTTAGTTATCGAACACTCTGTGCACTCACGAGACCAGGTCCAATCCAAAACCATCCCTTAGCCCACTTCCCCTAAACACCTCTTCTAGGGGTGACTGGATAGGTAGGGGAAACGTATTAGTGCCTACCTAGTCCCCTAAGTATATACGCAGCAGTGGTGAAGGGGTTAAGGCCTGGTTAAGGACTAGGTCAATAGATGGCTTCCACTCACATATGTAAATGTAGTTGGAAACTGCACTTTCAGTGGCCATCTAGTCTCTAGCTGTGGCTTCGAAACTTAGAATCTGTGAGACAGAGATATAGAACATAATGAACACTTTATGTGTTTTTGGCAATGGTTTTGCTGTTCTAATCTGCTTTAGTCAAATGTATCAAATACTGTGATATACAAGCAAGGATATTAAATATTCAAATTAAGCAATACTCTCAAACAAATATATATAAATCTAAATATATAAATCTAAATAGAGAGAGAGAGAGATGAATAATAAAGTGAATTTGATGATTGTAAGTTTCTTATTTTAAAGTACTATGAACTCTCGATTCTAATTCTTGTTTGCTGTTCATTTTGCTCAGCTGAATAGAGCCTCTTTCACCACATCATTACTGTGCTTGAGCCAGTCCATCTTGTAGAAAACAATATGATGGACTTACCCTGCTGCCCCTGGCTTTCTCTCTCTGCTATCAGTAATGATATCAGAGGCTCTCATGTTTGCTTTCCTTACCTCTGCTTCACAGTCTTCTTTTGCTTTTTTGGCCTTAACTGTAACCACGCCCACAGCCTGGGAGACATGGTCCGGCCCTCCCGCTATGAGCTGTGATTGGAGGACAAGACACGCCATTCTAAATTAGACCCTGTTTTCAGTGGCTCATTACTGTGTGGCGATCACATGGATCACGGGATATGGATCTGCCCTGTGGTTCAGTGGACATTTTGAGGCGGCACTTTGGCTATTATTTTTAACCCAAGCTATTGGCTTTCTCAACTCAAGTTCAAGTTCTCTGACTAGTTCAGTGCTCTACTTAAAGCCAGAGCACATCTTAGACTCACTCTGCAACAAATCCCAACCTTTTTTCTTATCGTGAAAAGCCAACCGCTAACACAAGAACGAAGCCTTTAGGTTTCCTCACTGAGGTGCTAGAGAACCTCTCTGCCTTGGCTCTGTAATTGAGAAGGGGTGCAGTGTTCAGTGAACCCATGTCCCCCATGTTGTGTCTCCACAGTTCCCAGTCTCCCAGCCTGGAAAAGGAAGACTGCTTTCATTCAGCTTCTAGCTGAAGATTTGATTCCCCTCTGAAAGAACACTTCTGAGGGGAATTAAAGAGAATTCATCATTTAAACATTTCCTTAATCCACTGTTCATAGAATTTGCCTAGTGCCTATGCTTATTTGGTTTAATTGCTTTGCCTTTTTTGGAGAGGTGATGTGAGGTAACCAGTTCTCTGTCAGGCTTCTGCAGATTGAACACGTGACCACAAAGGCTTGAAAAGCAATGCAGCTGTAGGCTATATTCGTACTGTAAAGAAAAGACATCCATGTTCGTGAGGGAGGTGGGAAAAATGGGCCAATGCACAGAGGAAGGCTGCTTCTAGATTTCCTGTAAAGGGATCTGATTGAATGGTGTGATTTAGTCTCAGACTGGACTAAATGGTGGCCCATAAAAAGTCCAGAGTGTTCACTTTTTAACTCTAGAACACAAAGTGCTGACTTGGAGTTGCTCTCCAGCAGAAGCTGAGGATATATGGACAAGAAAGGGGGAGTATGTCACTATTTTCTAGTTGGACTCTATTCCCTTCAGGAAAGTCAGTGTTGTCTGGAGTTCAGAAGGCAAGTGACAGCATTTCTAAAGAGCGAAGCTGTCTCTGAATTATTGCTGTCCACAGAGGTCTCTAGAAGGTTCCCTCCTCATGTCCCACCTCTTCCATCCCTGTTGCGTGCGTGGTTCGAAGACACCACCTGTTTCACGCATGCGTGGATTCTGAGTGTGTGCAGTTCGTTCCGTATCCTGCTCCTTTGCTAAGGGCAGATCTTCTACATTGGGAGCACAGTTCCCACCATCCATTTTGAAGCCACTCCCTTAAAGCACAAATTGCCATGACGAAGCAAGAGCACGTAGCGTCCCTCTGAGCAGGTGTGTAGGGGGTGTGTGGGCACCTGTGTGGCTCCCTGTGTAACGGTGCCTTCTTGTGTGTGGGTCAGTTTCGACTATTGCAGGTTTATAGAGCTAGACTACAGCCCCATGGAGGCAGGCATTATGGTCTCTATGAGGCAGAGCCGAGGATTTGTGACCCCCAGGTCTCCGGATCGCCACTGTCGGTCAGAGCATCATCATCCCTCACTCTCCTACTTCCCCTCCCTGTCTGTCATCACTCACTCTACTTTCCCCTCTGTTCTCTTCTGTTCTCTTTTGCTCTGACAACCCCCAGGCCTGGATTCAGACTCCTCACAGCAAATGAAACAGATTACAAATTCAACCAGTTTGTACTGTAGTTCAATAAGCCAGTCAGTAAGCATGTGCGATCCAAAAATCATATAGATATAGGTGTAGATATAGATATATATGTAGATATATAAATGTAGATGTAGATATACATATAGATATAGGTATAGATATATATATATGTGTGTAGTTGTAGATTTAGTACAGATGTGTGAATCTACTTTTCTTGTGGCAGTTAACGATGCAACAAAATAAACACTGAAATTCACAGAAATTCAAAACAAAAATAATTACATCTCTGGTCTATTTGTAATGTTAACTTAATAATTACATGACAAATTTGAATGAGTCAGCAATGTGAAGAATTAATACAACTGAACGTGGGCTCTGACTGGATTTGGCCAAACCAAATAAGGTGTGCAGAATGAATCCACGCAGTCACCAGATTCTTCTTCCACTCTAACCAGTGCTGACTGTACTGCCTGCTCATCTAGTACTGTCTGCTTTTCTAGTACTGTCTGTTCATCTTGTACTGTCTGGCCTTGACTCATTTCAGTTTGCAAACATCAGCATCCGGACATGATATCCCTCTCTAGCTGTTTTTGCTCTATTACAGACCTTACATATCTGCTTGTGTCATTTAGATTTTTTTTGCACACGTTTTTGTTCTTTTGTTGTTCCGTCCCATGGTTTTGCCTGTGGTGTTCTCCCGTGTCCTAGAAGATGACGGATCCTGGCGAGTTGTTGACTATGTCTTGTGGCATGTTAGTGGCGTGTAGTGTGGTTGGGCATGTGGTGTTGTCATGTTCTGTAAGACGATAGATTTTGGTATGTGATCTTGTATCAGTAATGGCTATGGTCATGAAAGACAAGCTACTAGTTCAGTGATCTGTGTTATGTGTGTACAATGGAGATGCTTAATACTGTTACTATATGGCGCTGTAGGCAGAGTCCTGTGCCTGTCAGTAACCGTGATCCCTATGGCAACGCCTCACTGAGCAGCAGCAGCAACTCAGGCTCATGCAAGGGCAGCGATGGAAGCCCCACCCACAGGTAGGACACACCCCTCAATGGAAGCCCCACCCACATGTAGGACACACCCCTCTCACCATGTATCAGGTGTGCCATATTCGGATGCTAACCTAGCATAGATCAATTCTTCTTTTAACACTTCTCTGCGCTTTAGGCTTGGTGAAAGATTTTTCTAAATATGGCATATGAGTTTTTATTCCACAGAAAAATCCTCCATCCATCCACAGGGAAAGTCAATATGCATATCGCTCCATAATGACTAGCACTGAGGTCTGTTCCCACACTTAGTGAGCATCGTGTTTCTTTTCTGTGGCACTTCGAAGTCTTAGATTCTAACAAACTATACTGTAGATGCTGCGTAAGCAATGTCTCCCATTGCACCCCTGAGAAATTCATTCTGCAGCAACATCTGGACATTTATAGAGCTCTGAGGTCTATTTATTTAGGACATTTACCTAACCAGTCAAATTAATAAGCCTCCTTTTCTCTTTTTTTCTCTTGTCTCCGCCCCTTCCCCAGACGTCACATGAAGTACACCTCCTGCACAGATAACCATGGCATCAAGCCCCCTCCCCCTGAGCAGTACCTCACCCCCCTGCAGCAGAAGGAGGTGTGCATCAGACATCTGCGAGCGCGGCTCAAAGAGACCGTGGAAAGGCTCCAGGACAGGTAGCTATGGTTATGACTCTGTGGTCAACAGAGCCCCAGCTACCTAAATACCATCATGGTTTGTCGCATCTTATTGAAGAAAGCACCATATACACACATGATTAAAAACTCTCAAGGTTTGAACCTATTCAAATAAATTGTTCTGCAATTGGTCATTTGTTTCATATTAGAACGGTGCACAACACATTCAAATGTGTTTGTCTGTTATCCCTATGCAATACTAATTACATTATAGTGAATACATATCAGAAATAAGTGATTATTCCTTTTCAAATTACTCCTCTTCACTTTTTTCACTTCTTTTTCCCATGTCCCTCCCCACACACTCTGATCTCTCTCAAACACTCCCCAGGGACACAGAAGTCGATGAACTGCGGACACAGCTGTCGCGGATGCAGGAAGACTGGATCGAGGAGGAGTGCCACCGTGTGGAGGCACAGCTGGCCCTGAAGGAGGCCCGCCGGGAGATCCAGCAGCTGAAGCAGGTGATCGACGTGGTGCACTCCAGCCTGGGCGAGACGGACACGGGCGTGCAGAAGTGCTTCCAGGACATCAACCTGCAGAACCACAGGCTGGAGACCCTGTTGCAGAGCGCCGAGCTGGCACAGTGCGGCACGGCCAAGGAGGCCAAGGAGGCGGCGTGCGGGGGAGGGGTGGTGGCGGGGGGCCGGGGGTCGGCGAGGGCCCGGCGGGGTCTGGCGAGGGCTCGCCGGGCGCGCGTTCGCTGACCCGCAGCTCCACCTACACCAAGCTAAGTGAGCAGGCGGCGGCGGAGCGGGACGGCGAGGGCAGCGCGAAGCGGCTCGGACGTGCCCTGCCTGTCGGGAGAGGGCACGCAGGACAGCGGCCGTGTGCTGCGGGGAGGCGTTGGGCCCGGGCGCACGGGCCGAGCTGCTGCTGGAGGCGGCCTGCCTGCAGGAGGAGGCGGCCTCGCTGCTCAACGCCTGCTCGCGCCTGCCGCACTCTGCCACCTGCGAGGCGCTGAGCTACGGAGACGCGCGGGGGACCCCGCTCCGCTGCGGCCTGAGCAGGGCGCCGCCGGGGGTGGGGGTGAGCGTAAGCCACCCCTGCCTGTCGCACCACCACCTGTACCTGCACCACCTGCGCGAGCAGGGCATCCAGACGGAGCAGGACAATGGGCCGGCATCGGCCCCCGCACACGGCACCGGTGGCCATCATGCCGAGCTGGACACCATCACTGAGCGCACGTTCCGCTCGCAGGCCTGCAGTCCCACCTCCACCTGGCTGTCGGATGAGGGGGACGACCTGGACTCTGTCACCACGGAATCGGTTACCACAGCAACATTTAATAAGGAACCCATCATCATGGAATCTGTCTCCATCAAGTCAGTCCCAGTGGCGGGTACCGCCGTGCAGTCTGCCACTTTGCCGCCTGTTGCCACAGAGCCTGCTGCTATAGATAATATCATTGCAGAGTCTTGTTATATGGCACCCATAGCAACAGCACCTGCCTCCATGACTAATGTTGCTGTTCCACTGACTGACAATTCTGAAATACCTCCCTCTCCAGATCCACAACCAAACCCTGCTCAATGCCTTCCACTGGTGGAGGAGATGGTTGAACCTGCCCCACAGACCTCCCAGCCGCAGAGCGGAGACTCAGGGGCAGAGCAGTCTGGCACTGGTGGAGTCACTGTCGTGGAGGTGGAGGTGGACGAGGACAACGACGACAACCAAGAAGCGGAGGCGAAGGGTTCCAGTGCGTCGGTCTGTGGCGTCCCCGTGAAGAGCTACTGGAGCCGCCACTTCCTGGTGGACCTGCTGGCCGTGGCCGTTCCCGTGGTGCCCACGGTGGCGTGGCTGTGCCGTGGGCCGTGCCGGGCTGGGCAGCCCATGTACCACATTGGGTCACTCCTCCGGGGCTGCTGCACAGTGGCCCTCCACTCCCTACGCCGAGGAGGCGGCCTGCGGCACTACCCCGCGGGCGGTGGGGGGCCAGGGGGCACGAACATATGAGGTCAGCCTCTGAGCTCTAGAGAGGGCCCTGGAGCTCCTCACCACACCGTTCTAAAACCAGGCACGTGGACCAGAGTGATATTGGACAGTAAAGCAAAACCTAGAATGGGCACCCTGGTCCCTCAGTTAACCACCTGAGCTGCTGTCATCTGTATCAAAAGGGTGGAAAGGGTGGAAAAAGGAAAGTGTGGATTCGTCAGTGATCCTAATTTAAATCATGCCAGTCCCCGTTTGTGATGCTCGGCCTTATCTTCGAGTTTTCAGACCAGCTGGCAGGTGGAGAAGCTACGGTGTACTTGTACCACCCATCTGATGAGACATCTGACAGACTCCACATGGTCCCCCACACATTTCTGGCACAGATCGATCCTCTGCCGTGATCGTACCTTTAGGTGGTGCGAAGAAACGGACCGAACATCTGATTCTCCGTCTTCCTTTGTTCCTGTCCCTTGGTGTACCCCTCTGGCTGGGGACTAAGTCTGGAAGCGGGGGTTGTAATGCTGTTTGTGTGCTAATACGCGTACCTGTGTGTGTTTGTGTTGTGTGCACTGTACAGTGTAGCCAAAGCACCGGAATGACTAAAGGCGATCAGGTGCTATAGTTAGGTTACCCATTATGCCCACTGACTGCATTTGACATATGACAGTCATCTTTCAGCTAATGGAGCCAAGCTAGCTGCTACTGCTAAGCTAGTTATATGCGTTGCTTATGCCAACAGTGTCCTTGATGGACACCGTTACTGCTAGAACATAGTTCATAGGAAGTTTTGAGCACATTATCTGTATCCTCTTAATCTAAACCAAAATTAGTAGTGTACGGTCTAACAACAGTTCAGAATTAGAACGGAAGGATTACTGGGGTTCCTGATTTTTGTAAAAGGTGAGAGGTAATAGGATGTATGGAGAACCAGAAATGAGACAATGTTTTTCAATCATAAAGTTATCCCAATGAAAACTGCACAGGTTTTAAGTTCTGTAACTGAATAGAGGTCTTTAGTGATCCACTTCATGTTGTTTCTGAACCTTGAGAGATTGTCAGTGTGCCTATTCCCTTTACTGCAACAGTACTCGCAGTGTTGTCTTTTACTTTAGCATTTTGTCTTACCAAAGTCTTCACTGGGAATGTTTCCTATTTCCATCACGATGTCTTGGAGATGTTCTTTTTTTCCCAATCACCTCAGTGTGGAGTGACATTTAATGACACTGATTGCACTAAAAGTCACTTTATCGACAGCTACTTGAACTTTAGTTCGTTTTCCTTTGTATGTTTGAGTCACCAAGAACAATACTGAAATCCCAAGGCTCACATATGTAGATGCACTTGTTCTAACACCAGATTGTACAGTCTGGTAGAAGTCTTAACACATTGGATAATCAATTTAACAGATTAGTTGCAGTAAATTTCTCTTTCTTAGAAATAGTCACCTCCCCCTACACCCTCCTCCTTCTAATATGCGGATTGAAACATTGTCTTGCTGTCTGTTATCTTTTTTCCGTACTGCAGTGTAGATTAAGTGGGGTCGGGTTTTTCCAGCCAGATGTTTATACTGCAGTGTAGATTAAGTGGGGTCGGGTTTTTCCCGTACTGCAGTGTAGATTAAGTGGGGTCTGTTTTTTTCCCGTACTGCAGTGTAGATTAAGTGGGGTCTGTTTTTTTTCCTTACTGCAGTTTAGATTAAGTGGGGTCGGGTTTTTCCTATACTGCAGTGTAGATTAAGTGGGGTCTGGGGTTTTTCTATACTGAAGTGTAGATTAAGTGGGGTCGGGTTTTTCCTATACTGCAGTGTAGATTAAGTGGGGTCTGGGGTTTTTCTATACTGAAGTGTAGATTAAGTGGGGTCGGGTTTTTCCTATACTTCAGTGTAGATTAAGTGGGGTCTGTTTTTTTCCCATACTGAAGTGTAGATTAAGTGGGGTCGGTTTTTTCCCATACTGCAGTGTAGATTAAGTGGGTCTGGTTTTCCTGTACCGCAGTGTAGATTAAGTGGGGTCAGGTTTGTGAGGATGCCCTCAATTGTGTTGTTGCATTTCACTCGTGAAACCACATGACAATCTTTTTGTTGCTCTGTGTGCGATGATACAATATTCACTGATGTGCAGTTTTATATCTGGATGCTGGCCTCATTCCAGCCACTCTAGTAATTTTGTGGGAGCATATGAGAGCGTATGAAAGTCTGAGTTCTAAAATATATTCAGAATATAATCTTTCAGCAGCTGTTGAGATTCAGAATGCACATTTGTGAGGAATTTGTGTGTTCCAGTATGATCAAAATATGAGTTTGAATGGCAATTTCATCAAGTGGTTTTTGAACAACTTGTAAAAATAAAACCACAACCCATTACCTCTAGTTGCTTAGCCACTCAAGGGAACCGTTCAAATGACAATATGACCTTTGAAGCTGTTGCGAAGCCAGATGTTTTTGCTGAAATAACATATTAAGGCATTGACATGCTTTTCTTAAAGCCATATTCTGTTGGAGGTGTAATAGGTGGCCCCTACATCATGGTAACATTGAATAATAATGTACATTGTTTATCTTACATTTTGGTCTGCTCACGTGGTAGTGAGGGGTGTGTGTGTGTATGCGCATATACATGTTTATGCCTTTATCTTGAAATGATTAAGTTTTACTGAATCAGTCCGTTCTCTTCAATGCCTTGTTTCTCCCAGAATGTGACCTCTGACTGATAAATGGAAACATTTATAGAACGTCACTAAAGTTCCATCTCACCTGCCCATTAACGTGGGGTGGAAGAATGGATGAGTGATAATGTGTCATTACATACCCATCGTACTGACAAACCAGCCAGGATGCCACTAACCCACACAGAGCCATGAACCATTATAAGCCATTATGTGGATAACCTTTAAATAGAAGATCAAGTATTATTAGACACTCTCATTACACTAATGACACTGCAAACCAGCATGAATCTAACTGCTGTGATCAAACTTTTTTTAATGATACCACAAAAGACAGAATGTGGTATGGAGCGCATCATGTTATTTGTGGTAGATGCTACCTTGCTTAGGTCCCAGTTCACACAGATTAAATCTAGTCCTGGCCTAAATTGCAGCTCCATCATGGGAAATTCTAAGACAGGCTTAATGTCGATCTGAGAAATTGACCTTGAATATTCTGTAGTAAGCCATTATATTACTATCTTCCAACATTTGTAGAGCCCAATACTCAATATTAAAACTCCTAAACGATATCTAATAAATACAAATAAACAATAAGATATGACTAGTTTTCTTGTGGAGGCTTCATCACGCTATTATTACATTCACCTCCCAGATGAGTAGACACCCCGACCCTGAACGCTTGGCCTGCACTGTGAGGCGCCCTCTGCTGGTGTGCAGTGTCAGCGCACTGTTTAATGTCACACACTCTTAAACGTCACCCTTTAACCCACTCAGCCAGTTTCTGTTAACAGGTCCACTGTTGACCATGTATCATTTTGGATGGCACAACATTTTTTCAATGTAGTAGTGACGATGGTGTAGCAGGGACAGCGCTGCAGGTGTTTTCACCCACGTCATCATCATCATCATCATCATCGCTGAGGCAGTAGTGACACTGTAGCCAGATACTGACCACTGGTGCATAACTGGAAGGTGGTTTACTCAGACACCACATGGTCATAGATGAGCCATGTTATTCAATCAGATGGCTCTATAAGGTGGGATTTTCTAACAAAGTGGGTGACTGTGGTATACCACAGAATGAACTGAATGTTAATGTTTATATTTTAATAGATATTATTAACATTTTTTTTCATGGTTCTTTCATTGTAGACATCATATGAAGTGTTTTAATTCTGGCGGTGTTTGTAATGTCAGTTTATTAAAGTGGCTTCTGTCAAACACCCACATAGGTTTATGAATGTCTATTCATGTTATCAGTGAGAGAATATACAGTTGTAAATCAGATATTCTAATAGCAATAGTAGTGTGTACAGGCATCACTGTTCACAGCTGTTCCATTTTCACTCACTGCTCTGTATAAACCAAAAAGATCTATATTAAACAGCATGGGAAATATCCTCTTTTCCTTTTGTCCTTTATAAGTTTGAGTTTAGGAGTTATAAATGTAAAGGAATCCTGTTTACGCGCCACCAGGGGAGAGAAAGCTCCTGGTACTGTCCCAGTGCCAGCACCGCACGTTAACCTAGGTGTTTAAAAAATGCCATTTTGAAATCACATGCCATGTTGCATCACCAGTATGATTATTTATTTAATTTTTTATAATAATTATAGTCTTTTGAAGCTACATTTGTATAAATGTTTTTTAACGGCCCTAGGATTTACAGAGGATGGTGTGTTAAAAGATATGCTTGAAATAAAAACAAACAAAAGTTTCTATATAAAATGAATAACAAGAATTAAATTCTTTAAAAACAAGTAACTAATCAATTCCACCCAGTTTTCAGTCTGGCAGTGTAAATCCTTCTTGGCACATAGGTGTATTATCTGAACTCTGTAAAGAGAGACGGTAGAATCCAGTGCACAGTGGGGGATGGCTATAGGTCTTGAAATCAATGCCCGCAATCCTTGTCGGAAGCCCTGGAGCAAACCTATGTTTCTTTTGATGTTTTTCCATTGTCCACTAACTAATCTAAAGGTGCTTTGTTAAAAGTACAACTCAAAGACGGTAATAAACACTGAAAGATTGGATTATCATTACATATAAAAGACATAATTGAACAACATCAACAGTAACAAGAAAGACAGAAAAAAATGAACTGGATATACAAGAAATGCTCAATATCTATAGTAGAAATAAGGCAATTTACTTATGTTATAAACGAGCATGATTGAGAAGGATGATCTGCTCAGCGACACAGACATCCCTTGTGGTAGGATCCAGTGGGAAAGCTGGAGATTGTAGGCTTTGTAGAAGGAAGGCGATGGTGTGCGACGCTCACACCTCCGGCACAGAGTGGTCCATGGCTGACCGCAGCAGTCCGCCCGACATCCTGCACGAGGAAGGGAGCAGCATTTATCACTGGGACCAGGACGTACCATGACACTGCTGTGAATTACATTTGAGCCCAACCATGGCTGTAATTATGCTGATAATGTAGGAACCTAAGCAAGCTAAGCAAAAGTCTGCATAGTGAGGATCACTCCTTGGCTATAACCCTCATGTCATATGTGATGAATGTGGTTGCTTGTCTCATTGATGGTTAGGTGCAACATTGGCGTGTCGACGGTGTGGAAGAGCAGAACGCACTGCAGACTCTAGATGAAGCCCATCACAGCTGCAGTTTCACAGTGCCAAGGCCTGAACTGAAGCGTCAGGTTAAAGGAGCTCTACACTCACAGACTCAGAGAGAGTGCTTCTCTTTTCTCTGCACAAGACCCCTTATATGGAGCTTTAGTGCACTCCAAACTAGAATCATGGGATACGATTTTAAACAGTCTTGCTTTATATGAAATGTCCAGAGGGAATGCAGGCGTTATTACCTCTTAATCATGTGCTCATAGATGACCTTGGGCATGATGGTGATGGTCATGGCAGCGGGAGATGTGGTCAAGATGTCTTTAATCTGAGGATCCTAAGGAAGCATGCGACATGAACAATGACAACCCCACATTGACAGACCAGTCGTATTGGCACAACATTGTCCTAGAATGTAGCTTCAAACCAGCTGCAGTCGTTCAGGCATCACTCCATCTGCCTCTCACCTTGAGGCCAATGACATTTTGGCCGTTGATCTCGCAGATGTAGTGCTCGGTGAGCAGGCCGTTGCGGGCGGCGGAGCCGTCCTTCACCAGAGAAGTGATGCGGCCAGACTTAAAGATGAAGCCCACGTGCCCAGAGCTGTCCTTGTGCATGGTCACTGTGCGCTGGAAGGGCCTGTGAGCATTGCAGCAAGAACAATGTCAATCACAATCATCATCAAGATTACACCCCCCTCCCCCCACCCACCCTGGACCAAGCATGAACATTTACAGTGAAATGCATCAGTTACAGTTGCACTGACTTCTCCCTTCCAACCAGAGCAGTGACACTATCCAAGTTTACATTATCCAAGTTTTACAGTTT
Source organism: Brachyhypopomus occidentalis (assembly GCA_020368025.1). Classification (NCBI taxonomy): domain Eukaryota; kingdom Metazoa; phylum Chordata; class Actinopteri; order Gymnotiformes; family Hypopomidae; genus Brachyhypopomus; species Brachyhypopomus occidentalis. The sequence continues at coordinate 11,074,900 of JAGXOD010000011.1, forward strand.
TTCAGTGGAAAAAGACATTGGCATTGCCAATGGACTGCTCATGTTGGAGATGTCCACAAGGAGGCGCCAGAGCTAGCTGCTCAATGGACTGAGGTGCACAGTACCACTCCTCTTACTGGAGTGTTGCCAATCGTGCTATACTATTACAATTTACAAACTTGCTCTTTCAAAATTCTCCTCCCTTTTTTTGCCCCTCAAACTATAAAATCCACCTGGGCATGACAATGTCGCAAACTGAAAAAAGGGAATCCACTTCCACAGGGAATCACCACTGATACTACAAAGTGCACAAGGGCATGTACAGTAGTCCTGCCCTTTAATGTGTTTTACTGATATGGCCAAATTACCCCTGACATATCTGTTGCACTCGGCAGATGATCCCCATCTACGCCATCTTTGCGATGCCTGAGTGAAATCCAGACACACACTCGCTGCTCTCGTGCTGGCTGTGTGTGTGAAGAACGTGGACCTGTATGAGCAGCAGCTGTGGTGCGTGCCTGGCTGGGCGTGTGTGTGTGTGTGTGTGTGTGTGTGTGTGTGAGACTCGCCTGTCGCGCACGATGAGTTCGATGCGCAGCTCCGCCGCCGCCTTCAGGGCCTTGTGGGCCTTGTCTGTGCTCCAGCCGGCGCAGTTCTGCCCGTTGATCTGCAGGACCTGGTCTCCGAAACGCAGGCCGGCCAGGGAGGCCGGGGAGTTCGCTTGCACCAGCTGGATGAAGATGCCCTGGTGGGGGAGAGGGAGACAGACTGGATCAACACTAGAACCTGCGTCCTGCAGCTCTGGATCAACTGCACACTGCCCGGCAGGAAGGTTTCGTGTTCAGGTTGGGCGGTGAACTTCACTCACGTTGTCAATGTCCCGCAGCCGGAGGCCGACCTTGCCTTCCTGATCCTTGCACAGGACGACCTCGCGCAGGCCTGGACGGATCTCGGCCCTGCGGATGCCCACGTCGGCGCCCGTCACTGGACGCACCATGCCGCCCACACCCGACAGGGCCACCTGCTGCAGCAGGGCAGAAGGAGAGCAGAGTGAGCCTCCGTGGCAGCAGAACCCCAGCAGGTCAGGGCTGAAGACTGGATAAAGAGGAACGGCCTTGTTTCCCTCTCCCTACATCACCCAGCACAATGGCACCCAAACGCGGGTACCGGTCAGGTCATGCACACCCGAGTGGAGAGTTAGTGTCAAGTGTCCTGTTACACATGCTCAAGTGTCCCGTTACACTGCAGATGTAACCGTGAATAGCTATGGTGGCTGGTGTCACATGCCTGACAGGATGCTCGTGTTAGCCCTCACCCACTACTGTGTGATAGAAAGGAAGCTATTCAGCAGAATCTGCAGTGAATAAGATGAGAGAATACTGAGTAGTGGCGATAATAATCATAATAATAAAGAACAATGACGATCAACACATGAACAAGATAATCATGTGACTGGCAGGTTACTGATCTGGCAATATCTCCCAACACTAGACGGGAAGGTTACATTACTGTACAATAATGGCAAATAAAACTAATGGATCACAGTTAGTACAGATGGACAAGGCCAGAGCCACTGGAGACACAAGCTTCACACCCACACTGTGATCTCAGGCTCCGCACGCATGCCCGCACACACTCCCGCACACACACAGCCACCCACCCATGTTCACCACCCTCACACACACTGGCTATAGGACTGTAGGTTGTAGGACTGCAATGAAATATGGGTTGTGCACACAGCCTCTTTGAGTCACTCTTTAAAAAAAAAAAAAAAAAAATGTAAAAGCCCAGCCCTTCCACACACATGCAGTGCAGTACTCTACCTCTACCCCACACTCTTACAGAACTACACAGTCTGCAGAAAACAGCAAAACAGAGCAGAGCACTGAGCAGAAATAAAGTCTATACAGTCTCAGTTTGTATATTGTTCTTTCTAGATCTCTGGGAAAGACTTTGGAAGCATTTGCAGGAGTGTTCTGTTTAAACACCGACATTCCTTCATCGGCTGACTCTCTGATAAACGTTAATGAGCCCGGGCATGCAGAGAACTCACACGTGACCCTGGCCCAGAACTTAAACTGCAATACTTAGCACAGGCACGGACATATAATCCTGACCCACAGGTGAATGTGATCAAGTAGTACTTAAGCACATGATTTATACTACAGTGTATGCTGCTGCTCCACATCCCAAACACATGTACTCACATTGTCTACTGCTGGGATGAGTGCCAGGTTCTTCTGCACCTCATCACTGCTCAGACGGAGACCCATGTACTCCCCCAGCTCCTCCAGATTTGGGTACAGACCTGAGAGAGGGGGGGTGGATTCTATTACATGATAAAAATATCACAAAAGTAGCAAAGTAGCACTTCTGCAGATGATTTTGTGCATTATTTGTGAACATAACGTGGACCCAGTAATACAAAAAAGGCAAATGTAAATGCCTGTCACATATCATATTTCTGTTTGAGTTAGTCTTATGACGCCATTCATCGTGTACTTCTCAGCTTAAACTAATTTGACGTGAACATAATGGATGATTGAATTTCAGCAGTGACTGGGCCCTATTCTGTCTCTGAGCCTAAGAATGTTTACATACAGTAATGACTTCCTGGAGATATCCGTGGCAACAGGAGCCACATTTCCTCATTGGCTCTGCCTCACTCTGATAAGCACAAAACAACACTCGGCCATTGACCTGTAGACTAAATGTATAAAAGCATGCACATGCGCATGCTCTAACTCTCTCACTCTCACACATACACAAACACACACGTGATAGAAAACACAAAACAGTGGCTCGTGGTGCTCCTCCAGTTGTCTTAAAAGCACCGCATCACACACCCTCATCAGCATCAATTAATACATGCATCATCACATCCTGCATACAGATTAAGCTGATAGATCCTTATGCCACTGGCTTAGAAATGACAGGCTATTTTTAGCAACAACCCCACTGAAACTTCCCTATGAGTCACCTATTGCTTTAAACGATTTTCCCTTCGGCAAACAGGCTTTGCTTGTCTCCTTCAATGCAATGGAGAAATTACTGTGCATTTGGAAACCTCTGTGATGTTGCACGTCACATGACCTCCAGTGCGCACAGTGAACTTTCCTCCAAACAAGACCACACAGAACACCACTCTTCATGGTACACATCCACTCCTCCAAACATGTGCTTTGATATTTGACCTAAATGACGGAGATTAGAGCTACATCATAACAGGAGCATGTCAGCGTCCAGGAGCTCTCAGACAAGACCCGGTCCACATTAAGAGCACTGAGAGAACTGTTAACATTTCAGGATCGTGCCGTGCTGTGTAGGGCAGAGGGCTGAGAATCGATGTGTGGAGCGGAGAGGGAGGGAATGATTTAACACAGGAAATGAGAGAGAGTGAGCTCATAGCAGCGGTGACGACGAGGGAAGGGAACAGGAGACGGAGGGGGAAATGGTGTCATCGTGGCTGAGCTGCAGCTACCCCTGCCTGAACCCTCCACCTCCAGACTCAAACGCTCCGCCTCCTCTTTGCCATGCACAGAGCCCACAGTACGGTCTCCATGACTACGCAGAGCTACTTCAGCAGAGCATAAACAAAAGCCCCACAGCCCCTGACGGCGAGAGAAGAGGGAAGCGCGTTTGTTTTGAACTCTTCTCAGCATTTACACTTTGTCCTGCTCATTTTCTACCGAGTGGACTCCCGCTCACGGGACAGAGGTGGGATCTGCCACACTTGGCTGGTTATGAAGAGAACAACAAGACAAAAGTGGTTCTGAGAGGAATAATAAAAGCAGAAGAGTACTGCGGTCCTTGTGCAGATCCAGATCCATTGGTTCCTGGGGCTGTGAGACACGGCTTAATCTGTTACTGTGCAGTCTCAGAGAAAGCCTTTCATCTCTGTCCCTCACACCGCCCACACAAAATGACAGCAAGCAGAAGAGGAGGAGAGGCAGAGAGGGGCATGGGGGAGGACTTATGGGGGTGGAGGAGGCAGAAACACAGTCATGTGGACTGCTGGGAGCTGCAGTGCAGGCGGCTCAGAGAGGCACTCACAGGAGCTTGGCATGGCTTGCGTGGCGGGAGGGGAGGAGGCCTCGGTGATGGCCGGGGTTGACGAGGTGGACTGGGCAAACTGGGACTGTGCCTGCCGGAAAAGGGAAAACAGAACAAAACAAGACAGCAAATTCAGTGGAATACACCACGGCCTGCGCAGACGGGGCGTCCTAAAGCAAACTGCCGCTGAGGCGTGAGCACAGTTCCTACTTTCCTTGCATACCTCTGTCAAAATGCAAAAAAAAGCACCTTTTTGGGGGTGAAAACTATTATTCCCCTATTAACTATTTTAATAATATCATATGGACACATGTAACACTTACCCTCATGACCTTGTCCACCTTCAGGTCCTCCAGTGAAGGATAGAGAGACATCCTGCAAAAAATGGAAAGACAACATGAGTGCCAAACGGGGGGGGGGAGATGCAACTGAAACGCCAATATTACTTAAGAGAAAGTGATGAAACACTGACAAAGTCTTTAGCCTTTCCTCCTGTTTGACATAATGAATGATGAAGTGCAGAACAGGCTGCTGGCTTCAGCAGTGATAAGCTCCTCTGGCTGGGGTAGGAGATCTGATTTCCATTTCTGATCCAACACCTGAGCCATCTGATCAAGTTCTTTAGAAGCATATGAACAATACTCCCAAGAAATGTCTGCTAGTACAGCTTAAGTGCAGGGAAACCCATTAGGGTCCACTGGGGACAGAAGCATAACCAGCTAGAAGAGAGAGCACAGCAACACCAGCGTGCTGCCAGGCTTCCGTGGAGATCACAGAGCAAACAGTTTAGCTCTTCCTGTTGGGACTTTCACACAAACGCAAGCATGCCGACACACTCGCGCGCAAGGACGTGTGAGGATTCTAACGGGCATGTCAAGCAGACATTGCGCCTGTCGTGGTGCAGCCGTCAGGTTATGCAACTCCACCTGTGAGCCCATCTGTGTTCCAGAGGAGTTAAACTGCAACGCCACGTGCCTGCGCACTAATGGAATTTTAACATGACGATTAGCATTTGCAGATTCATCGCAATAATCGATGATTATAAACTCCTCTACCTCACGTCCGCATAAATATCGACATTACTTACACTGTGGGGAATTTAATTTCAAGCTAGTCTGCCTTTTAATATTGTACAGAATTACCATTCTCATAATTGACCAGATACGTTTATCTGATAATACAGGCAGAACTGTTTAACTGGAACATGAAGGATTCTGCTGAAGAATACAAAACAATATTAAAGTATAATTTAACTTTAGCTTCATAAGAAAGTCATTACTGTATCTCTTATTGACAATAGCTAAAGCAGGATGAACCTACAGGCCTAGAGCAAAGGCTGGACATGTTGAAGCCACACCCCCTTTCCATACACAGTTGTGCTTCAATATGTGTACTTGGGTTTTAACTAAAATGCTCAGCTAGTTTGTAGAAACCAGTCTTTTCATTCACATAATTCCACAAACCATTAGTCAAGACTACCAAGGCAGAAATCAACCACACTGGTTTAGAAATAAGATTTACAATTAGGTTTCTATGAACATTTGAGGTGAATTACAGTCCAAGAATTACATGCTGGTGTTATTCAAGAACAACCATGATAACATTTATCCTGTGCATTTTTTCCATAGCCCGCTATGATCATAAGCAAATCATGTTTGGCATGTGTATTTAAATTAGCTAAAGGAAAATGATGCAGTAGTAGACCTACACTCTATTTGGAACAGCATTAATAGTAGTGACTACATACATAATGACAGGTATACACTGCACAGTGCTCCTACTCAAATGTAAAAGTTAGTATACAAATATGATAGCTGACAAGTTTAAATGCTCAAAGGGAGAATGGCCATCCACACTCATTCCTGTCACTCTCATACTTCTGCTGTGGAATGCTCACTCAGTGGCACGTGATAAAAACCTCTACACAACGTAGATGTACATACTGAAATACTATAAGCCTAACTACATAAGAACCCACTACAGAACACAAGACACTACAAACTTTAAGAGTCCATTTAGTTAAAGAGATTTATTTCTCCATATATGACTGTAAGAGGAAACAGAAAGCACAAATCCAGCGAGAGAAGAGAGAGAAGGGTTCAGGAAACACAAAGTTCTAGGAAGAAAAAACTGACTCTTGCATTAGTCATTCTACCACATGACTGAGTAGAAGGCCAGATTTCAGGAGTGGCATTAAACTCTCACTGAAACTCACCCAGAGAGACTGGTTTAAAGGAGCCCATAAACACAACACCAGGGCCCATAAACTATATACACAAACTTTCCTAAAGTTCCAGTAGTATCTTATCTTGTACTACAGTATATCAATGAAAAACAAATCCAAAAGATGGCTGGCAACATTCTATGTATTAACATTTCTTCTTTCTGTTCGCCACAGAGACTATTTCTGTCTAAATTGTTCTGTCTAACTGGATTAGTCATTCATACTCCATTAAATATAACAGGTGAAATAAGATTCAGTTCATCTTCATGACATGAATGGACTCAACATTAGCACGGTCAGCAATGTCAATAAACAGCTCACTCTATTAACACTGTATTACATTATCTGTTTGAATACATCCTAGAACTGCCATACTTTAACCATGCATTTAAGAAAATGGATCACGAGTTGGAAAAAAGAAAAGGAAGTAGACACATGGGAGTCTTCTTAGCAATGACATGTAACTGCTGATCAGGGGCTCAAGCAGCTGATGGAAAAGAGCGAACAGATATCAGCCCTAAACAAGTAGTTTAGATCTTAAGACAAATTGTGTCGTCATTAAGCAAGTAGACAGTGACAACAATGGCAATGTGCTTAAAGAGTCCACAAAACCCCCAACCAGGGTGTTCATACCATTATACGGAGTGGTGCTTCTGAAATTGTCTTGCTTTTAAAAACATAACACTACCATTTGTATAAATAACTACAGTGCAGTACCCAAAGTTTCTAAATGAAGTGGTAGTGAACAACTGAAGAACAGTAATTTAATAGTGAAGTAAAACCGTTTAACCCTATGTAGGGTCTAAAAACATCAAAGACTATCACAAGGGGGAAAATAGACACTCAAAATGTACTGCATACAAATCAACAAGAAAAATGTCAACAGCTCATGATGCAAAGCATAAGACCTTGTTGTGTAAATCATGACGGCAAAGGCCACGTGCTTGCAGACATTGTAGGGATTGTAGACAGCAGCACCATGATGAACTGTCAAGTGTAGAGAAGCATCCTAAACGTCTGGTCCAGCCAAATGACTCAGTACTTGGACTCTAGAGCAACAGTGCAGCACTGACAAGGACAAAGTCCTCGATTGGAGAAATCCATCCCTGCCGCAAACTCCACTGAGCATGCCTGTCTCGTCCCGAAGAAAACAGTGAAGGCAAAAATCAAAGAGGACCTGAAAATGAGTGTATGACAGAAACTTCTAAGCTTCTACTAATGTCCATCGATTGCTTATATCAGATGGTCCCTGCACTTTAAACCCAATACTCAGTGTTAATTTAAACTCAATGTGCTAAGCACAAAGACAAATCTCTACCACTGGTAGGGGCCTATTTATATGCTATACAGTGGGTTTGAATGCTACATACTCATTTAAGCTTTTAAACTCCCTCTACAGACAGAATTGAAAAAAAGAAAGAAAACTCTCCCACACACTCTCATGAATAAACTCCTACAAAACCGCATAAATAGAAAAACTTTACTCCTACACCATAATCTTATCCACAAAACAAATCACAGTAGGCCTGTCAAACATCTTCCTAAATGCCATATGACTTTTCACAGAAAAAAAATACCAGACTGGATTTGTAAATACCAGTGTCAGATCATGACTGGATTTGTAAATACTAGTGTCAGAACTTGTGCAAAAGATTATATTTGTCAAGCTCTTTGTCTTTTCGATTACAGTTATTGAGCAATTTGGGTTTTATGCAATTTGGGGTTATAGTTCACTGGCAAGTGTTATTAAATTATTATTATTAAATTAAATTACTATTAAAGCTGGGATATTTTTTTTCTAATTAAAGAGGTAATTTTGATCCACAAATTATTTGGAGGTGTAAATATTTTAATGGTACAGTAAACAATATGTGTAAACACCCAAGACTGTTACTCAGCAACACACCTGAAACAATAAGGTCCACAGCTCCTAAGTGTATGAATACCTTCCATGTGAATCTTACAGCAAAACTGTAGTTACAGGAGGAGAAGTCCAAGATTCCAGAAACTGTTCGTCATATTTTCTTAATACACCCTCCTCTTCTTCAAGAATGTTCCACCCTGCCACTGTTTCTGCTGATTTGGCATGCTTGTAAACAAATAGTTAGAGAGGAGCAATTATAGACGTACAGGCCTACTCCCATATTTCTTAAAGAACAGCTTCAATGTCTTTTGAATTCAAGGCAAATGTTCAGATTTAATTCAGGTTTATCAATCTGTGCCAACTGAAATAAAAATGATCACGTACTTGCATACAAAATACATTAGGGTACTCAGTCCATAGCAACACACCGTTCTAGGATCACAGAGAGATCTGATGTCAAACTAACAGGATTTTCTGCGGCCAAGAGGAATCACACAAATGGACAAACATTACGCACACACCCATGTGACAGTGAGTCAGCTGAAAATGGAAACCTTCAACTTATTTATAACACTTATAAAATACTGTATGTTCCACTGAATACGTACAACCACTACAATTCGAAACAATCAAGGGCATTCTACCGCGTCAAACACAGAGAATCTTCACAAACACTCAACCATCATTCTCTCCTATGCCTTTCACAGAATGTATGTGTCAGTTGTCTAGGGTTGTGTTCCCACTATACTTCACAAATAAACCACCAGGATATTTTTCACAAGTTAGTGTTTATATGGATTACACAAGACCAGTGCTTTAAGAGCTCAAAACGAGGTTTGGTGTCTTAGTTGTTCGGATGAATCAAATGAATTACGATTTATTTCACAGATCGTAACAAGCTGATGTTAATTTTAATTTTGTGTTAACATTTACGTTTTGATAACAAAAAAGCGCCATTTCAGAGGGAAAAGGGGTGGGAAAAACCATGTCAAATGGCTGTCCCGGCAAAGCAGAATGTGACCAGGGAAGGCCAGAAAGTTTTTCACACTACTCTACTATACTTTTATGCATAGTATATTTTGTCTGCATCGCAAACTTAAACGTTTAGAATGAGTTAAGTCCGTCATAGGTCAGATGCTGATCGCCACCTGAGCGGATTACGTCGTTCAGGGAAAGCCCCTTCCAAACTGGCTGCATAAAAATATATTAGCGCTACAGTCCCGAAACTGAGCCTTGTTCTAAACAGCTGGTCAGTTTTATCTGTTGTCTTTTACGAAGCTTTTTCTGTCTTAGAACAAAATGCTACTATCCACCAAGTGCTTATTTGAAGTATCGGAAGAGTTTCTTTCAGACACTTAAGCCTAACTAAGCATAGCAAATCTCTAGTCAGTCTCTCAAATATATATATATATATATATATATATATATCTCGAAACTAGCTATTTAAACAACTTAGCTACGCTAACCTATATAATTAAGATATATTTCAGTTACAGTTAGTTTTCGTGAGTCACCTATGGTTGTTTGCTGTCACTCTTAGGTTAGTCAGCCACTAATCCTACCTTGTAGCATCACCACAGCTAACTTGGCTAACAAGCTAGCTAAGATACAACACTCAACAATGTTCTTAAGAGTTCCTCAAAGTTCCGTTGTCGTTATTTACAGCGAGAGCTGCCGTTAGATATCATAACTATCTAGCCGCCTGGCTAACATTAATTTGATTAGTTACGATAACGTTAGCTATCGAGCTAGCTGACAAAATAAACCAATACTCCAGCTAGTTAGCTAAACAATGCATTGGACAATTTCGCTAGCTAACTAAGATAAATGCACAACAGGCACCCTGTCGACACAACGTCTGTTTGTCGATAATCTAGCTAGCTAGTTAGCCAACCTAACCCAGATAACCTAGATAACTATACTTTTGGTTAACTAGCTAGTTGACATATCTAGGTGGTTTAATTAGTTGGGTAACCTGGGTAGATAGCTGGCTAAACCTGACTGGTTTCAGTTCCGTTAACTAATACTAATAATGACCGTTTATCTATCTAGCTTGCTAAATTTAGCTAGGTTATGTCGTAGTTGGTTAGCTAGCCAGCTAACGTTTAACTGTTTATATAGAAAAAAATGCACATATGCAAACTGCAGATGTAAAAGCATTCCTCTGATTTAAATTCAAGGTAAATGAAACAAATTACAATACCTTTAAAATTATTGAAACTCGCGTCAGGGGTAACTGGATAGATGTAGATGAAGAGTAAACCCGTTTAAACGCAGTAGACAAAGCCTGTTTCACTTTGCTCCGTGAACTAAACCACAACCTTCTAGCAGTGGAAGGACCAAACTTCCTGCTCGATTACATGACGTGATGGTTGACCGCCCACATACCATCAGCTGAGAAGCGTAAATCAATCGGTTACTTACAGTTTGTTTATAAATGTACTTTTACTTTTACATTACATTAATAGCTGTAATATAATAAAAATAATTTGAATACACCATCTTACAGCAAAAGAAAATTCATGGTATGCCTGACTGTTGAACTGAGAAACCGACAAATCTCAGTCCCTGTAGTTCATATTGTCTCTAAACCGACAAATATCGTTCATATTGTACGATAAAATGAACTAGCCTTAAGTTACTATTCTAGCAACTTTAGGAGAGAATCTTCAGTTGTAATTCCTTGTTGGCTGATATTAGCTCCTCATCTGTCCATAAGCTTCAGATGATACAAAACTCTGCTGCTCAGGCACTCACTTATAATTGCACTCGTGACCACATCACAACTGTTCTCCAGCATCTTCACTGGCTCCCCGTTAAATACCCGTTACAATTCAAGATTCTCCTTTAAACAATCTTGCACCTTGTTATCTGTTCAAACTTCTTCTTCCCCGCGAACCATCTCGTTCCCTTAGGTCTTCAACTGCCAGGCTTCTAACTGTCCTGTTATCTAAACTCTATGGTTTTGGTGATTTGGCATTTTCCAGACTCGCTCCTTGCCAGTGGAACTCCCTATCTATGATCAATCTTCATCTCTTTCCATATTTAAATCTAATCTTGACTCACCTGTTCTCTCTCACCTATTCTCTTTCACCGTTCTTCTGCTTGATTACTGCTCTTTGCTGATGTTTAATTGTTAATATTGTTGTCTTGTTGATGTTTCGCATTAGTGTTGAGCCTTTGCTCTCTGTGTGTTCAGTTGTTCGGTGTACTGATGATTGTAAGCGTCTTTGGGTTTTAGAAAAGCGCTGCATAAAATAAAAATATTAGATGGAAACCATGTGTTCTTTATAGTATGTCATATATACACTCACTTTATTTTTCAAAAAACCTATATAAATACTACATATACTCTGTGCCCACATGATGTTTTCTAACAGTTCAATTACATACTGCTGCTCAGATGTTCGCATCTCTTCACAATTCATCCTCAGTGTTATGCCCTAGCCTTTACTACTCAGTTCTTGGCCACTGGACTGCTGACAGGGTAGGATTTGGGACACAACAGCATTTACACCATCATGGTGGCATGGCTATGGGCGTAGAGCAAGTTTATTAGGCCTGGCAGTCTGGATGTAGGTTTTTCAAATCTTACTGCAGGGTGGATGAAGGATGAGCAAGGGTGAACAAAAACTGTACACGGTGGCAGACTCTGTACGTCTACAGGGCAGTACCTCTCAAAGTAACTGCTGACTACATAAACGTGTTAGATTGTTCTTAAATATACTATTAGATTGACTATCCTTAAATAGACTATCCTATAAAAAACAGGAAGTGGAGGACTGGTAGTTTCAGCTTCAAGCTTTTACAGATCAAATGAGCACTGAATACATTTGGACACATGGCATTTGTTAAAAAGTAAACAAAAAATACATTCCTCAAAGCAGATAAAAACACTTTATTGCAATAGCAGTTTCATTTGTTCATTAGTTATGGCCTGTTTGTCACAAATATAACGTTGCGTTCAAGCACTAAAAGCCACACTGATCCTTATACGTCCACATTAGAAAAAAGCACCAACAAGTCATTGTTTTAAAAGATTAACTTTTAGATCAGAATTTTTTATTCACCATATAAAACCGCAATATTTTTTAAACAATACTGCCAATATTGTTCCAACCAACAAAACATAGTGCTTGCCTAGGCAGTGTAATCCTTTAATAACAATAATAATAATAATAGATAGCTCATAAAATAATTTACAATGTAATTGTGCCTATGATAATTACTCTAAAAAATGTTTGCCATCTAAAAATATATATTAATGCAAGTAGTTTAAAGATTCAGTATCAACTGATCAAAGATTCAGTTTCCTACTACAGACTACCACAACCTTTAGGACTCACACCTCTAATAAAAGCATGGCTCCACTATAAGGTGTGCACACAGTGCTCAGCTTTTTGCATGTTTTGAGCAAATTGGTGGTTTGCTAAAAATGTAGCTGACTTGATATAAGGATAAGACAAAAATATATAAAGTTCTTATAAATGCAAGCATGTCTATGAATGATGAGGTCATGCCAATGTGCCTCATTACAAAAAGTTCTAAAATTAAAACAAACCATAGAGTGCTGAATATAACTAATCCAAATAGTTCAGTGCTAACCAACTTCATCAGACTGATGAAATGTATAACAAGACGGCCTCACAAACGAGCATATATATTTTTCAATAGTATCTTTCTTAAAGGTATACAACCTTATTCTCCTTGTAATTTCAGCCAGGAGCAGGGCCTTTTTGTCAAAACATCAAACATCTGTGATATGGTATTAAGCATAAAAGTGATTAAATGCCATTACGACTATGTCATGAACTAGAGTACAATCTGCTCATCAAGCCTAAATATGTAAACTAAATGAAGAGATAGTGTTTATATTTATACTAAGTGTACTTTAATATTCAGATAGAGACGTGCTTTCTATTTGTTCAATCACACAAATGCTTTGGCCAAGCTATTACAATTATTCATAAGGGTGAAATTACTAAGTTATAATATATGAATAAATTAATAAATTTCATCATTCTTCCTAAAATAGCTGTTGAGTTGATGTTATGTTTGAACATGCACATCTTATTAAAAAAACAACAAAAAAAATCCCCCACAATTTAGTATTCACTATTATTATAGACACATTTTAGGATGTCCTACAGTGGTTCTCAATCCCGAGGAACACTGTACCATGATACAGGTTTGATATTCTGCATTAATTCAGAAAGGCTCTGAAGATTTCTAAAAACCTGAATCAAGTACGCTTGTTTGGTAAAATAAAATCTAATTTTGAAACATTTCCACTGTCGCCAAATCTAATAAATCAGCTGTTTGCCGTCCAAAATGTCACTTCTTTAGTCTTGCATTAGTGCCACAAGGTGAATGTAGCTGACAAGAAAAGGACATTTATGCTCACCAATTAGCATGTTTCAAACTATATTCCAGAATCATCACATACTTGCATTATATCAGTCAGATTGTTAAATTATCTCAAATAGACTTGACTATTTGCTTTCTGGCACAATGCTATGACAACTTAAAAACGGACAAAAGGAATCTACAGTATGTTGCATAACTAGACATTTTATCTAAAGCTGGAATCACCTTCTTTCTTATTGAATTGTTTGTTTTTTCCCCATTGACTGAGACAGGGGGTATGGTTCTCATCATTCTACAGGTCAATTAAAGAAAAAACAAGTTAACACAATGTCAGATTTTTGTCACAAACATGGCCTAGCTGTCCTACATGTTCTAAGCTCTTCATCTTTACTGACTAGGGGAGGTGGTAAGAGAAGGTGGTTTTCGCATTGTTCCTGTTGCAAGTAGATGGTTTATGTATTTTGCAAAAGATATTTATAAAAACATTCAACCAATGTTTATTTTCTTGGTAGCTAAGTGTGCCTCATAGCTCAAATACAAAACTAAGGAAGCAAAATTACCCCAACAGTAGACTATATTTGATCTGTCTATAAAATCTGTCTATATTTGATAAAGTGGAAAACTGTGTAAGGGAATGGTTGAACTGTTTTAAACATCAACCCAGGCTATGCATGTATCTGAGGCTATGCAGGTATCACTGAGAACTACTGTTTCAGATCATACATTAAGATGGCTGAAGACAGCATAAGTAGAGACACAAGCAAGATCACAGATGCATGCAGATAAAGGAGTAATGAAATGAGTATAACATCAGGCTCAAAAAAACTCTTTCTAAAATCAAGTGCAGACTTCTGGCTTCTTGGTGTGTAAGACAGCAGACAACCTGAAAGAATGGACTGCAGGTTGGAATTCTGTGTGAATTTAATAACTGAAACATTTAAAAATATATATATATATAATTTCATATATATTCATCATATATATAATTTCGCATGCAACATGTTTATGCAAGCCATGTTAATTTGTAGAGGAAATGTAAATTTTGATGCTTAAAATACCTGCCAAATGATAAAGCATGAATAAGAAGTCACTCCAGACTCAGAAGCTCCACGTCAAAGATGAGGGTGGCATTTGGGGGGATGATTCCTGGGTGACCCTTATTACCATAGGCATAGTCTGGAGAACAGGTCAGTTTTGCTCGTTGGCCAACACTCATCTACAGATCACACACACACACACATTTTTTTATTTACCCCAATACTTGATACTGACATTTTTACATTTCACACTTTTGGCAGACACTTTTATCCAGAGCGACTTTCAATTTCTTTACAATTTCAAGCATGTTATACAGGTAGATGAATGTAATGTTAGGAGTCTTGACCAAGGACTCTTATTGGAGCAGCACAGAGCACCTGTCCAGATCTGGATTAAACCTCAGTACCCCACAGGAGAGACCGCACCATCACCCACTACACTATGCCAACCACTGTTGCACCATACCATCCACTGTTATGTTTCTTATTATTATTATGTGCTTACAATCCTAATATGCAAACTGCAGAAAACAGAAAAGTTAACAACAACACAAAGACATATATTGGATACATTGAAGAGAGGGATCAAGTCTGAGGAAGGTTGTGAGCAAGAGAAAGAGGGGTTTTAAGATAATATTTAAATATGGGCTAGAGAACTGAACAGCCTGATTTAGGGGGAAGAGAGTTCCAGAGACAGTGGGGCAAAACTACAAAACGCGTGATTACCAAGACCACAAAGGTTAGATGAAGGAAGTCAACTGAGTAACTCAGGATGACCATAGATGTTTATAGGGAAAAAGATCACACAGATAAGGGGGAGTAAAGTTAAGAGCTTTGTACATGGGAATTCAGGAATTTTTATTATAGTATTTTACAGGAACCCCAGTGAAGATTTGTGAGGGAGGGAATAAGGTAATAATAGGTGCGGTATGAGTGAGAAGACACCTGGACCATCTGAAGCTTGTGAAGAGAAGAACTAATATCAACAAGAAAAGAGTTGCAACAGTCTAAGCAGATAGATATGAAAGAGTGGATAAGGGATTGTGCAGATTATGTTTTTACATGTTTTTAGGGAGAGGGAAGGTGGACATGGCTACATAATGAATGGAAACTTATGGAACCAGTTGATAGTTGATTGAGAACCAATAAGGATGAGTTTAGTCTTGTCACTATTAAACATGTTAAATTTATATTTCATCCGATGTTCAATTTCTAATATGCAGGGTTACAGGTGGCTTTTTAGTAGATTTACTCCTAAAAATAAATCTGGGCGTCAATGCAAAGTCAACAACAATGTCAGTAACAATGCTAAGCAGACTTATTTGTTGTGTTTTGAGATCACAGCTATCTGCACAGTGGATAATGTAGCCACAGCTACCTTAGAGACCATTTAGTGAGTCACCCAGAACAGCAATAAAAACTATTGTACAATAATTATGAACCAAGGTGAGGCTCATGCTCTTGCCTTTTCTGAAATGTTGGCTGAATTCTGTCCTCGGAGAGCTAGAACTGGGCACCCAAGCGCTACTGCATCAGTGCTTTAAAACAGTGTGTCCATAATGCATGCATTCCTCTCCTTAATATCTCTAAGGAAATACAGTTCTCTTTTGACATGAAATGAAAACACAAATAGATCCCCCATGTCACTGTACAGCGCAGGCATCACTCAACACGCCCTGCATGTCTCTGCTGTTATTCCACTACAGTGGGTGTTGCTCAAGCTTCGGTTTTCACACATAGAGTACTCAAAGCATAAACCTACACGCTGCATCTAACCATTACATAAATGCTCCACTGACTCATTACTGACCCAGCTAGTCCAATAGGAGAACTACACTCATGAAATCATAAGTAGCAAAAATCATATGCAGTGTATTAAGATTTCCATGCAAAGTTTTGTCCAGCAAAGAAAGCAGTTCTGATGTGTTATGCATGTGTTCCCTGGTGAGAATCAACATGAAATATTCAAACAGACAGTTTGAAGATATGGAACATACAGAGTGGATATCATTTTTAGAATGTTTGATTCTACAGTGTTTTATGTAAAATTAATTTTACATATACATGAATTTGGCTAGTTGAATAACACTACTGCATACCTGCACAACACCTTCCTCCCAGCCACGGATGACTTCCTGTTTACCAATCTTAAACTTAAACGGCTTGTCTCGGTCACGGGAAGAGTCAAATTTCCGCCCATCTGTCAAAGAACCTGGATATGGGAGAGGATAAGTGGTGAAAGATGGGGAAAAGTAATAACAGTTGATGTCAAAAAGGGGACAAACATATACAGTTATAATAGTATAGATACAAAAATACAGCACTTATATAGCTGCTATATCTGTCTAAGATGAACCCGGCTATATATATTTTTAGGTGTAATTGAATGAAATCCTGAATACGTAATGAAATATATATATATATACTGTATATAGTAATATATGTAATACAATTGCAATATACAAAACTACTGATACATATATATAAAATGTATATAAAAATAAATATATATAAAAATTCCCCACTCTGCAACCTTCAAGCTTGTACCAGAGGCCTGGAATTGAGGGTCCTTGAGGGTCCTACAGTATCTTAGCTGCACCCAGGACTGCACTCTTCTGAACGGAGATCTCCGATGTTGTGCCTGGGATCTACATTAGCCCCCTAGTGCTCCAATTACTATGGGAACCACTGTTGCCTTCACCTTGCACATCTTTTCTAGCTCTTCTCTCAGCCCTTGTTATTTCTCAAGGTTTTCGTCTGCCTTATTCCTGATGTTGTTAACACTGGGGACTGCTACATCCATCACTATTCTGCTGTTTGTCCATCATAACTATGTCTGGTTAGTTAGCCGTTAATTTTTGTCAGTCTGGGATCTGGAAATCCCACAGAATCTTAGCTCAGTCATTCTCCATTCTTGGCAGAGTGTCCCACTTTGACATCGGTATGTCTGATCTGTACTCAGCACAGATGTTTCTGTATACTATGCCAGCCACTTGGTTATGGCGTTCTATGTATGCTCTGCCTCATAGGTCTGTAAGCCTGCCACCTCCTGGACAGCTCCAGTCAGCAGAGAGTGGGGTGGCTAGCCAGGGCTGATGTGAAGAAAACTGCTCAGTGAATTCAGAGAGAGAAGGTACTGCCGCGTCTACAACACTACCATGGAGCCAATACCATGGAGCCTGGGAGCCAAACTGGACAACCTGAGCTTTGGGTTTAGCTGATCATGGGAGAAAGAGTTTAAATATTTTCTTTTTGGGTTCCCACTGATTGTTTGTACGTGGGGCGCTAATTTAGGTGACATGACGCCTGTTCACTGTGTGCTTTTCGTCACTCACACAGTGAACATTGTACAGGAGAAAGAGGAATGTCCCTGCCTGCGTGTGTGCTAATTGCGCCCTATGTCTTGGTGAGGCAATCGGGAACTCCAACTTGGTGTGGTCCTCCTCCGTGACTCAAACCGCCCAGCTCATTAACATCTGTTACATAAAACGGGTGCCGGGACGCCAAGGTCAAGCTGCGTGTCGTGATGCCTTGTGAGGTCAGAGGAGCCGTACGGCAAGTGTTACACCAATAGCCAGTGGTCAGCTTCACGTCACAGGGAGCCAACTGTATATTGTTTTTACATAGCCTGATTCTTGCATTCATTTGATCTGTACTGCTCAAACCCACAAACCATGTCTGGTAGAGGTCTAGAGACATTTAATGTGTTGACTCCACTGGTCAGAAGGGGTAGAGCACTGCACAGAGCCATCCATGTTCAGAGGAGATGGTAGCAACAGGTACGATGTCCAGGAGTGGATAGACGTTATCCAATATTTACAGAAAAGCAGCTGCCCCGATACAGAAAGATCAAACACAATTTTGAGCTAACATAGTGAAGGTAGGGCTTAAAGAGTAGCTCTGATTCCTGAGTCCTGAGAAAATGTATGATATGCTGAAGCGCTACTTCAGTGATAGCCCTGTGTCATGTTTGCCGCTAGCTGATTTCTATGCCACACAAAGAAACCCCCATCGACAACTGGGTCCGGCTGAATGCCACTGCAGAGCGTGCTAACAGCTATTTACAGTGCAATGGTGACAGGATGGAGAATATAAATTACATAGCATCGTAGCCACATAGAGTCAGACTGAGTCTACCATGGGACAAGCAGAGAGCTCTCGTAGTTGACTCATGCATTTCAGAGAGCCTGAGGTCCAGGACACGAGGTGGATCACAGCTCTACAGGAGTACCGATTCACCGTCCTATACTATAGTGGATGCCTACAAGGTAACGTCAATGTCCTGTGTCGCTACCCATAAGCCACCAAAGAGTGCCAGTACAGCTTGCACATCAAGGGAGAGAAGTGATGGCTGAGAGGAGTGTTGCTGCTGCTGTCAACATTCCCAGTATCACCAGAACTCATGCTGAAGCCCTTGTGCTGGCTGGGCCAGCCTCTGAGTGCACAACAGACTGGTGAACCGTGTGTGGGAGGAACCAGTGACTGGAAAGCATGTATGGTAACTGGTACAATATTTTTGAGGAAATCTGTGATAGGTACAATGTATGGACCAGTTGGCATGGTGCAACTCAACGTGGAAAAGATGCAGGTTCCGGCTGCAATTCTACTGGCCAGACTGAAACGTGGACGTAGAACTACACGTGCACTACAGCAAAGAGTGGACCGGTGCAGCAATGGCATGCTGCTCAGATGTCAACCCTGCTCACTCCAGCACCTGTTGATGTTCAGCCTCCAGCGAGGACCAGAGGAGGACATCACACCCAGAGTGGTTGCCCGGGGCGATGCCAGGGCATGCTGCAGGGAACAGCCACTCTCAGTTGGAATGAGCTGTACAACTTCCTGCGCGGCAGGAAGGAAACGCTGCTTCAAGCACCAGCCACCATGCCAGAGATCCTGCACTGTGATGGAGCACCTAGGTGATGCAGTGGATCAGGTCCATGTGGGGGTGCCGGACTGTTGTAGCCCATAAGGACCGACTCAGCCTGTGCTGGCCCCGTGGAGGACAGACTGTGGTTAGCCAATGGCGTTAAACAGACTGTTGGGAGTGCTTATACTGGTCAGAATGGCAGACTGGGACTGCGGAGAGGCCGCAGTGAGAGCAGTCTGCACTCACGGCCCATACACTTCAAGGACTTCATTTTGCCTATTTGGGTCACCGGGACGATGGACTCTTGGGAGGGGGGTGAAGGGGTGGTCTGAACTGTGGGAGTGGGGCCAATGGGAGAGCAGGCAAGGATTCCCAGGATGCCCTGCACTTCTCCACATACATATTTAGTTTAAAATTTGCATGTTTAAATGTTGCTGTTTAAAATATGTTAATGTATGTATGCCTTGGTTTTCCTTAAATGGTTATTTTATTTTAAATAGTATAGTAGTATGTCACCGACGTAAGAACTGTACCTGCTATTTAGTTATCATCCTCCAATTTTCCCCGTTAGTCAGTGCTTTTTCTGTTGTTGTTTGCGCTACTTAATAAAACACCAACGAGGAAATTTCGTGATTCGTTTTGCCGACGCTGCACTATTGTGGTATCTCAAAATATGTCCAGCCGTAAGATAAACCAGATCATTTTTATTCGCGTGACTGTGATAAAGATATTCTTCAAAATCAAACTGGCTAAAACACATTTGATTGTTACAGTTAACGCTAGTATTTAGAACACATCAAGATATCCGATTACTCTAACCTGTCCGACGCCGACAATCCTCCAACAAAGTCAAGCAAAACGGATGAGAGCTTAAAACATCTCTGCCTTCACTCTGTTTCAGGTGTGAGCTCGCGGCTGCAGGAGCATGACCGCGCGTGCGCTAAGCATATCATAACAATCGCATGGGGACAGAATTGCACCCTCTAAACCGTTCAACTTCTACTATTCGCTGTGTGTCCTGATTTACCAAAAACAGTGGTCTGTCCAAAATTCGCTCTTTGCTTGGATGAGTTTATGAAATCTCTAATTGATGCCAAAGTTACCATAATAGTTTGACTACTGATTAAATAGCAGATAATGCCAACTAATTCAGTTTTATATGCATTTTGTCCATTACATCAAAAGCAATAAATAGACGAAGACACGGGGTGGCTAACCACCGCAGACATTGGAGATTAAACGGACAGTTTCAAACTCACCAACATAATGCACCACACAGGTCTGTCCTTTTTTGGGAAAAGTCCTTCCTGTTAAGATGAGCGCGAAGAAAAAGAGAAAACCTCATAAAATATCCAAACTGTTGTAATCAAATGAATGTAGAAACACAATGGCAGCGTTTGAGCTATATGCTTAATCAATTTACCATCGCCTGGGGTTATAGTCTCAATCTCGACTCCCATTTTAGGATCCTCGATTCGCTTCCAACTGAGTCTTCGCTTCCAACTGTGTCTCCTGCAAAACTGCCTTTCCACGGTTATGCTCAGCTGTGTCAATGCAGCTAAGCGATTGTCGAATCACGTGATCCACACGTAGCTCTACAGTCGGGCGCGTGTGAAAAGAACCGGAAACAGCGGAGGAGGTCCGATAACAGCCCTTCACCAACGCTGTTCAGAATAACAGGAACGCCAGGAACTGTTCGCAGTTCCCTATGATTTTTTCCCGATAATTAGAACTAATTTAGCATTACTGCTTACAAATTAGATCTGTCAATTAATTATAGGAAAACTTCTAGTAATATATTATTTATGTCACTGATATAGGGCCAAAATGATTTTAATCTAATATTCCAAATCTATTTGGGCCTATTCTTGATCTTATATCCACTGCAAATGCAGGAAAATCTCACCAATGTGTCTGGACAGTGTTTCAAATGGCCTTTTGACCTATACCGTGGAAGCAGCGGCATATGTTTCATTTCAACTTTGGGAAGGTTTGGACACCACACACCACAACGTGTAGTGAGAGGCAGAAATGATGGGGGGTCAACAGCAAAAAGAGCATTGTATTGCTAATGCAGTACAGCATTAGATCTTAAATTTGTTCTATTGTAAAACAAGCGTATTCCCAATAATTCTCTTAGCTTTAGTAACAGTTTTATTACAGTTAAGATGGCGGCAATGAAAAGCACTCATACATCATGATGTATTAATTCAGAGATCCTCATGTTTTTCAGTGTGAGTCCCTCTTAGACAGATCAGAGGCGCATTTGATTCAGTGTAAACTCTTCCTAAATAACTGTGAGGCACATTCAGATCCACTATGTGCTCTTCATAATGATGTCTGAGGTTCATTTGAATCCACTCTGAATTCTTCACTGATACTCCTTCTCCTGTGTGTTTTAATCTCTGCTCTGTATGACAGGATGAAGAAGCAACACAATCTTCATGGAATCAGTGATATATGAAAAAACATGTGTAAATTGCCAAACAACAAGCTATGAAAGTGCAAGTTTCACATTCAGTTTCTATAAAAAAAGGGGATCTGGCTTCTCTCAGAAACTTAGCTCTCCAACACTTTAACATAGGATACTTAAAATGCACTTATTATTATTTACAATACCAGTACATTACACTCAAACTAAACTAAACTACACCTACTATATCCTCCAAAATGTATTTTATCAGATACTATTTTTGTATTATACAGCTAGTTCTATCTTTAGATTAAAGCTGTCAGAATGTTTTTTTTTAGCATCACAGGAATAAGAGGTGCTATACAGTATAAGCAGATTCCTAGAAATATATGTAATGCCCATGTGTAAAATATTAGCGGGGTTAATATATTCTGGTATCAACCGCTGAAAAAAAGTACCTGTCCTTGCAGCAAATGCAGTTTTAACACCATCTGCTGGACAAAACTAATTTTTACAGCATACTTCATCTTATGAGCGATTGGATACTTTGTTTTAAAGTGAACTAGGCTCCATTATTGCACTTACGCTGCCTTTAGTTTGGCCTTGATCTCCTGCCGCCTCTCCTCGTTGATGGGGTAAAAGAAGAAGAGTACCAACCCAATCAGGAGCAGGCTGATGGGCACTGGGACAAAAATCACCTGCAGGGTGGTGACTACTCTTGGGTTTTGCCTACACTGCCCAGACTGGTACCCTGCAAAGCTAAGGGAATAAAGTGAAGAGCAGTGGTCACCAAGACGTGCCCCTGGACATATGTATTACAGCAGCTTTTAGCTCAAATGAAGAGTCCCAATTCAGGTGAAACAAGAGCTTGATTTGTTAGATCAGGTAAGACACAACAACAGAGTTGTATAAAATGGAGTTATAAATAATGTGCAGGAACATGAAACACTGCAAATAAAGACCAAACCTAAGTATTACAGAGTTTGCATTTAAACTCCTCATGTTGCTGGCTGAAGATGTAAAGCATGTAGGATCAAGCCAGCTGCCTTGCTCAACAAGGTACACTGAGTGAAAGACGTTCTTACTGCAGAGCTAGTGTGGACACTCCGTGTGACACCCCTCCTCCAAACTTATTAAAAAAGACAAAGCAGGCATAGAACATGGGCTCCAGGTCCATGTACGACGGGTTCTTCACCTTAAAGTCATCTACTGCATCTGGTAGCATCGACCTGCAAATAGAAAAGACAACCTCTATAATTAAAAAGCTAGTAAATAACACCTAACATATCCGATTTTGTCCTGCTACCCCTGCAGCTAGCAAAAGTTTAGGTTTCTATTTTGTTTGCACTGTTCTTATTACTGGACCTCCCAATAGACCAAAAATGGGATTTATGTAACCCACCTATGGTGAACTCACCAGGGCAGCAGAAAGAGGCATGCAAGACTTGATCCATTTATAACAGCTGCAGTAGCAAATGCTGGGAAACTGTCCTTCACAAAGTACAGAATGATGAGACCAGGGATAGAGCCCTGCAGCCAAGCAAGGGAAGACAACAAGATGAGGTAATGAGAGATAGTTGTCTTAATTTTTCCATGTTAGCACAATTAAATGCACCCATTCAGATTTATTGTTATCTCCATGTCTCAATGTGTGCTTAAAATAACCCATCAAGAGGAGGGAGAAGAAGCTCACCGATAGGCCGATGAAGACTGTGGTCTTCTTGCCCAGCCTGATCAGCAGCATCTGCCACGCGGGGACAGACAGTGTGGCTACAGACTACATACCAAAAGAGAGTTTTTTATTAGTTTTTATTGCATCACCCACTGGAACAATGCCAAAGGCCTTTATTTGTGTGGCTCATACCAGTTTGATGCAAGTATGCCAGCTTAACTGAATACAGTGATTATGAGAATGTCAAACATATATTCTCTCACCAGCAATATAAGCATTAGGTGCTGGAAATATGCCCCCATTCCACCTACATATGTACAGAAGAGAGCAAAGACTCCCTGTGTCATCTAAAAAAATAAAAGACCGAGATGAGAAGCATCACTATCAAGAGCCATTTGTGTCTAATAACCTTAATTCGCCATATAAAAAAACAGCAAAATAGTGTGGACTTTGCCAGCTGTGGTTAATGTTCACATCCCCAACACATGATGTCACGTAGAAGTGCCAAAGGCGGCCCAAGAGCAGGTTGGTAACACACGACCTGGAATGCGAGCGAGGCGAAGAGGAATCCAAACACGAGCCACACGTAAGAGGTGTGGCTCATGACCATCTTCATGCTGGTGCGGTAGGGAACTGTACTGCGTTCCAGGCGACTCAGAGGGGCTGCAGAACAAGACACACAGACACGGAGGGAAGTTCAAGTCAGTCTCTTACTGAAACAACAGTTTAGCAATCAGATTGTAGCCATATCTTAGGAACTGCCACCTTTGTGACAGTACAGATTCATACAGGATAGTTCTGGTATAAGAGAGACATGTATAGATTAGAGCGGTGTATGCATAGTCTTGTAAAGAATATAGGACTTATATAGGATAATCTGATATAGTCCCTTTGGGTGTAGGATAGACTAGTATAAAACAGGCAGCATTGTACTGAAAAGGGGATGTTTAAAAAAATGGCCACTTACCCAATTGCTCCTTCACTCCAAAGAACAGTGTGAGGCAGCACAGGAAGTAGAGAACACCCAGTGCCAGAGTAGCAATCAAATATGCTCTCCTCTGCAGGGTTACACCACAAACTGAAATTACTCAATAAGGGCCCATATTAGTCATCACAAATTGTTGATAGAAGAGATAGGTTAGAGATAAACAATGTGACACATTGTGTCTGGTTTAGCTTGCAAAGGTGCAGAGGAAATGAGCAAAGACCAATGTAAGACCTAATGAATTGCTGCCTCTTGCAGGGTTTATTTACCAGTTGGAAAGTTACCTTTCTTATGAAAAAGGATGTGAAAGCAAACAAAATATCTGCCCACATCTTTACTGGCTGAGATGAAAGCACGTTTGCCCTGTTGCACCATTTGCAACAGGCACTTTCAAATGCTAAACAATCTTTATATATGGCCACATTACCAATGGGGAGAGATCTAGTTGAGGTATTCTTCAGTGATTAAGACTTGCCAGAATGACATTTACATTAGGTTTTGCATTGTCAGACTGTTAGCCTATTAGTTGGAGGATAATGTGCATACAGTCATGGTGACCATTTCTGAAATGGTTGTGTGCGTGTGTGTGTTTGATGTTATATTCTTTTACAGTACGCAGTGTGAGCAGTCACCGTATTCTGCAGCGTGTCCGTCAGGCCGGAGGTGAGGTTTGCAGCCAGAGTTTGGCTAGCATTTAGCATGCTGCAATCCTGGGTCCTCTTGGCGTGGTATATCCCCACAGTCTGGCCCTGAATCATAGCACCTGCCAACGTCGCAAACATCTCCATCCCCATTCCTGAGCGAGGGAAAGAAGAACCCATGAGTCACACCCATACACGTGGAAAATGTGTTCACGTTAAGCCCTCGTGTCCTGGGGGTTTGCTGGTGTGGTCAGGATCTATGTGAGAGCTTCAACAGCAAGGAACTAATTTACTGTAGTTTAAAAAATAATAATACTACATTGTTCTGAAGCTGCCCCAAAGTCAGCCAACCTAAGCACACTACTTCCTATTTCGTACAGGAAAGAAGTCCTCACACCCCATCTTCTGCATGAACAGTGTTGCAGGGACAGGCTGGGTCAGGAAATTATGTGCTGATATCTGACATTTGGGGTTATATAAAGATGAAACAGTGCAAATCCATACAGGCTAGTGTATCAACCACTAAAATCTAGTTGATACTGCTTCTACAAAATCAGTCAGGTTTGTACTATGTTTTACAGTTAACACTTTAATAGGTGCATGCATATTACACTTTTAACTAAAAGGCTGGCATACAATTTACACTCAGTTTTGTTATATTCTAATGCTAGTAGCACTGCTGAGTGTTGTAGTCTACTGACTGTGCCCTGTGCACCTAGGTGCCCTATCACCTCTTGGACCACCATGGTGTTAACCTTCCACATTCTCATTATTTCTCTTTTCAGCACCTGGTATTTCTCCAATTTTTCATATTGCTTCCTTTGTATGTTTCCAGGGTAGAAAAAAAATACCAAGAACTGAGAGAACAAATTAAGAGAAAGGCCAACAGTGGTCATAGGGTCACTAAACAAAGTGAGATATATACAGTATGTCATATATACAGTATGAGACATATACAATCACTAGATATACAAAATGACTGTTTTGACTGCAGTCACAAACGCACTACTAATACTTTTAAACCAAGCTGATATTACTATAACCTATTCTATATCCCTAATGTCCATTGCTTAGAATCATATACATTTGAGATCTTCTGAGGAGTCTATGAGTGAAAATGAGCACATGGGTCTTACTATAGCCAGTGGCTGAGTCTCTGTCTCTCTGGTCACCTCCGAGAAACATGTTCAGGGAGGTGTAGGGGACATGATAGCACTAACAATTCAAGAGAGAGAGAGAGAGAGAGAGAGAGGCAGGGGGACAAAACAGATAAGGTGGATCATAGAGGTGGCATTCCCTCTCCTTCCTCCTATCCACCCACTCATGCAAACATTATAATGCCAGGCATAAAATGAGTTAGAGAAGACTGAACATAGCACATAGTAACGATGGCACAGAGCTAAAAACATGCTTTGCATGATCACTGTGCTATGTCTATTTCAATACGAGCCCTGAAACCTCGGGGATGACCAGGAAATGACATCTGCTATCTAACTGCATGTCACACATTAACTTCCTCTATGCACGTACAAGATTATGTCTAGTCAACAGCGGAACGCCATGCCACAGGAAGGGTGCTTACGCTCATGAAGACGTCAAAGAGGCAGCACCATGTCAGGTACCAGCAGAAGCTGGAGGCAGTAGACATGGTGTCCTGAGGGGTATACCACAGCATGACATAAGAAAGTATTCCCATCGGCGTGGTGTACACCATCCTACAAAGAGAGGAAAGGGTTTCAAGAATCAGACTGAATGACTAAACACACTGTGGAGGGGGGTGTGAAAAGAGGCGGGGCTGTGAGCAGGAAGACAAGGCTGTGTACATGTACATCTCTCTCTCACGCGTAAAGTTAAAACATGACATATTTCATGCCAAAACTCGATCTGTATCTGAGCTTAGTACACATCTCCTTGGTTAGGGTTAGGTTTAGGGTTGGGGTTAGCATGCACTGTCCTGTTCTGTCCTCACCAGGGAATGAACTTGCCAAAGCGCGTGCGGCTGCTCTTGCTCACTGCGTAGCCCACCAAAGGGTCTGTGATGGCATCCCAGGCCCGGCCAAGGAAAAGAATTATGGAGACGTAGAAGGCGCTCATCTGAAATGAAGAGAAACACAGTTTAGAAATGTAGTACTGCATGTAGTACCACTTTTTCACCCAATCCATTTTTCCTCAAGGGAAATTACACCAGTGATATAATTTGATGTCATTAAGATGCTGTTTCAATGACAGGCCCTTCTAAATACAGCAATAACATGGAACAGAACTGATACTGGGTGTTGGCAACAAATGGGTGATGTTCTCCATGATGTTCGCAATCATTTTTCTAATGAAGTGAACAGTAAGTGTAATCCAGACAATCATTTGCATAATGAAATTTTCTTCTGCATATTTTACCTTAAGAAGCAAATCAAATATTTCTTGGTATTCACTTGTATGTCTGTTTAACAAGGAAATTAATTTTGATGACCACATTGTTGGGAAACAAGAGCAATGTCCTGTTACCAAGCAGAGGAGATTGCTTAAAAAATGTTACAATGGTGTCAGTTAAGCCAGAACAACTCTTTGCTTTTCTTGTTACATGTATGAGCTGCTATGCTGGATATGACTTCTGTCAGGTAAGTACTGTATGTAAAATAAGGGGATCAGCTTGAACTTAAAAAATATCACAGAACACTGAAATCTTGGTCAATTTCCAAGTTTTAAGTAAAAAAAAACTATAATGCACACTATAAAGCTTGCAAAATCGTTTTACAGAAATTGTTGTCAAAGGAGATTCACAAATTCAGACTGCATCTTAATTTCCAAAACATCTTAAGCATTTTACTACATGGAACATTAACAAGAAGCTTCTGGTCAGTGTTCATCACAACCCCTGGCAGCTCTATAATTTCCATATTCAAATTATGTGTAGCATTAATGTTTCCCAGAACTATTTCTAGAAAATTTAAGCGTGTAAGAATGTTTGCGCGTAAGAATGTTTGCGTGTAAGAACGTATGACAGAGGTGTGGTTAGAGTGTTGATTTGGATTTCCTTTGCATTTCTTTTGCATCTCTTCTCACTTGTTGACTGTATGACAAACTGTTAATTCATAGCAGGGGTTATGAATTATCTTGAGAATTCAACTCAAAGGCCATCACAACATCAATTCAACAAAGCATGTTGAATTTACCACATTTACCTGTACCACATCCAGCAAGAATATCTGCATGAAAATGCCCTTGGTAATGGATGTCATTTGGTAGGGTATCCCTCCAATGGCATAGCACAGTTTTCGTGCTATTGGGATGCCAGGACCATTCTGTAAAAAAACAACATTTGGATAGCAGGGTTTATCCTATGTTTTGTCATAAACAGCTCGTTCACACAATACATATAACAATAGCTAGCCTGTCTATACATGTAACTTCTCCAAATTGAACTCATCTCACTAAAGAAAACAAACCACGAAACAGACAAACAAGCAAAAATCAACAAAACGTTCCTGTGGATCTCATGAGGCACCAGGTTGCTTTTTGTGAGTTTAGAGAGACAAAGAAAACATTTAAAATCACTTTAAAAGAATGGATAGTCGTTTAGATTAGGCTAACGGATACATATCAAATCTCTGAAACTGTAACAGAAGTAGGCGAAATTAGCCTATATCTGATTTATCTCTTCAGGATCATGAACATAACATTGCTAATAGTCACCACTCAAACGATATAATGAAGTTACCTCTTGGAAGTTCGTTTGTTGTCCATCTCCAGAATTAAGAGGCATTTTCGTGCTCTTTAAGAAAACGTCAGATACACAAACACTTATTATGCTTATTGCACTTTAAACATTTTAAATGGAACGCCTGGTGCTCTACTGTTTCTAAATAAAGCAGAATAAATTGACTGATGGAGTTGTAATCGACAGTGAAATTGCAAAGTCTTGGTTTGGTTTGAGGATTCGATGTCATTGTGACGATTTGACTCGCAAAGGGGAAATTAGGCTGTCATCCCCAAAATGGTAAGACTGCGTTAGTTGTTTCAGTGTACTAGGGCCAGTAGCTAAAGATGCATGCACACACAGGCGTGACACAATTGCGCACACAGGCGCGCGCATTACAACGCCATTTAACCCAGAGGAACAGAAAACGGGAACTTTTTACAATATTTATTGGGTGGCATAGCATTATACAGTGGCGTCTGCACTTGGGCGTCAAGTCGGCAGTGTCAAAATCTATAACTAACTTCTTTACTAGGAAAAAGAACACAGGTGTTAAGTCAAGTTGAGACCAGTAGATGATGATACACTGCAAATAGATAGTCTGTGTTGTCACGGAGCCTCCACTGGGCAGTTTAACATCTTGGATTTCAGTCAAGAACAATTTTATGTTGTTTATTTTTCTCTAATACTTATGCCATTGTTTTAGATATAGAAACAACTAAGAACTGTGGCTCCTCTTATGCTGTTTTAAGGTAAGCGATGAGGATTATCCCGGAATACTTCAATCCCAGTAAAGAAAAAGATGGGTCAGTCAACAAGCACAGAAGATGTGAGTTGATTACATGCTGTATAAAATACTACACTTCTGTGACTGATTATGTTGCATGCCTGAGTAAATAAAAATAAATAGTCGTGTATTTTGCCTGGGTCTTCATCTTTTTCTTCTTGTGGTTATGGAGGGAATTATTCTATACGTAGGCTACCTGCAGAGCAGGTTATATGTCTCTGCCACTTGGTATGTCGCGAATGGTAGAGCGATGTTATAGAGAATGATTCAAGCCTCGTGTGACTGGCAGGCTTTCTACTGCATGTGTAAGAAACGTCAAAACCTTTTAAAGAATTCTTGTTCGGAAGGTGAGCAATACAAATTACTCCTTAGACTGTAGGTTGAGACTTGTAAGTGCAGATAGAACTATGGTCCACTTTTAATATCTCGTCCATATAGTTTGGAGCCGTATATACATATGTGTGTTACAAAAAGATGTAGAAAGCTACATGTTGCAAGGTAGACTGAAGTAATCTTCTATTAACAATATGCACATGAGCTTTAGTTGACTGGAAGGCACATCTGTCTAGCTAAGGTGCTTCACATCTGTGCTGGATTTTTTTGGTTCCAGCTCCTTCACACAATGCATATCACAATAGCAAGCATATCTATAGCTACATGTAACTTCCCCATTTGAACTCATCTCACTAAAGACACAACCAATACAAACAAGCAATCAGAAATCAGCAAAACGTTCCTGTAGATCTCATGAGGCACCTGGCAGTTTTCTGGAGTCAGTTTAGAGAGACAAACTGACAAACAAATCACTTTAAAAGAACGGACATTCTATATCACTTTAAAACAATCACTTTAAAAGAACGTGCAGTCTTTCAGTCTTTTGTCGATATTTCAAAACAATGTAGTCTAATTAATTCACTAATGAATTAGCAGGCTAATGAATACATATTAGATTTCGGAAACTGTAACAAAAGCAGGCGAATAAGCCTATATCTGATTTAACTCTTCAGGATAAAAAACATAACATTGCTAATAGTCAACATTCAAACGATGTAATGAAGTTACCTCTTGGACGTTCGTGTGTTGTCCATCTATAGAATTAAGAGGCATGTTCGTGCTCTTTAAGAAAACGTCACTTGCACAAACACTTAGCTTATTACCCTGGGAACTTCGATATTTAAAGGAAATGTCGGGTGCTCTACTGTTTGTAAATAAAGTAGAATAAATTGACTAATGAACGTAAAAATTGCAGCATTAATTACAACGGTTTGGTGAGGATTACAAAATGTGGCTCACCTCTACATAACTGTAAGGACTGTGTTAGTTGTTTCAGTGTACAGTGGCCAATAGATAAAGACGCGTGCGGGGGCGTACACACACCCGTAACAAAAATGCCCACACAAACGCGCGCATTATCACGCCAGTTAACTGCAAACGGGAACTCTTTTGCAGTATTTATTGGGTGGCATAATACTTTGCACAACTAGTCTAAATTAACTAGTCCAGATATTCAAAATTGTGTTGATGATTGTGATGTTTTCAATATATTTGAATACACTATTTAAACCTAAATGACGCGTCTGGTAAGTAGAGTGTTATAGGAGACAATACACTGGATGTTTCTATTTAAGACGATCCTAGGATGTTTGCTGAATAAAACAGTCGTGTTTCTGTTGGTTGCTGAAAATCAATAATCAATATTATCTTTACAAATAAATGTAGGCTACTATTTAAAATGTATATGTATTCTGGTACAGGCTAGATACTTGCTCCTTTCAGTCAGCGTGAGCCTACATAAGTAGGCTAATATAGCTACATTTACAAGAGATAGAAATAACCGTTTCTTACATAGGCGTTGCTGATAAATTACTGTTAAAAGTCAAACAAGCAGTTCTACCACATATAGCTACATCATACAAAAGGAGATAACACTTGATAAAAGTACGCAAAAATTATAATAACGAGAATAACGAGGGGAAAGGCATGACAGTACTCAATGGATGTTTTTTTTTTATTTTAGGAGTGTACATTTCAGAAGGGTAATGAGTTATTGGATCATGATCACATCTTAACTGAAATTTCTCAGACGAAAAAACACACTATATGTAAAGCAGGAAAGAGAGAACTGTATAGGCTGCAAATTATGAAGAGGAAAACAAAAAAATAATGTACGGGGTAGAACAATGACGTCTGCACTTGGGTTTCAATGCAATGTGAAAATCTTTATCTTCTTTAGTAATAAAAAGCACACATATGTTAAGTTATACATAAAGGGACTTCTCTTGAGTTACAGTGAGGGATTATCTTGGACTGCTTGGACAGGTGCATATAAAAAAAACCTTGAGACCAGAGAGATATTCCAGAAAGTGGGTTAAGC
The DNA here is from genome assembly GCA_020368025.1 of Brachyhypopomus occidentalis. Taxonomy (NCBI): domain Eukaryota; kingdom Metazoa; phylum Chordata; class Actinopteri; order Gymnotiformes; family Hypopomidae; genus Brachyhypopomus; species Brachyhypopomus occidentalis. The sequence goes on from JAGXOD010000011.1 coordinate 11,106,857, forward strand.
GCTTAACCAGTGTACGTAAACTCAGAATTCACGAAAAGTCTAAGTTTCCAGTTCCAGAAACCGAGTTCAAAGTAAGTGAGAGTTCGTTACTATAGCAACTTACGCTCTGAACCTAACCTACTTCCTAGTTTTTTTACTAGCAAGTTATTCGACGAGCTCTTTGCCAAGAAGGGGTAATTAGACCCAGATTAGATATCTAATCATTTAACGTTCTACGCGAACGTTACCGTTTTTCATCTTAGTCAAACTTCTACATAAATAACATTCTTAAGTATCACATGTCAAATGTTACACATAATGAATCAGCTCTTAATTATTTGCAGATTTTATGCATCGCTCTCGGGGGTGGGGGGAGGGGACTGGGAGTTTTCTCTATAATGTAGTAGATGCTGAACATATCAGGCAACTGTATATGTCGATCTGTACGAAAAGTTTGTTTTGCGTTGAAACATCTCGTCTATGGAAGTTATTCAGTGTCAATATTAAAATGAAAATGTAATACGCATTTGCATTTACATGTTCCACTCATACAAGCAACTTTGAACTCAGAATTCAAATGCAATAATACCATTTACATTTGCAATGTGATAGACGTCTATTCATATTTCATTTACACATACATTTTGATGCTTTGTTTGTGCCTTTATTGAAATTAAAATGTATTTCCCGATTTGAATGATCAAGTTCATGTGATCATGCAAAGGTTGTATCAAAATTATAATTAAAATGTTATTCGCTTAATATGCTTTGCATTTCGTGATAACACGTTTGAAATGTAATTTTCAACCTCACCACCACGCTAAAAAGATGTCAATATTCAAATGTTAATGGAGAAATAGCGCCACCCCTGTTTGCAATAACATTACGATGCCAACAGCGCTTAAACTGTGTCAAAATGCATTTTGAAAATGCAATCCGAGCACAATGCATTTTCATTTCCATGGTCTTCCACTATAGTCAAACTATAGTCAAATTAGATCCCATCAGCCTTCCAATCATATTCCACAGCCCTCCACTTTATTCAGCCAATCGGGTTCCACAGCTTTCCACCACCGGCAGTCAATCATGCCGGATTGACATCAAAATGCGTATTACATTTTCATTTTAATATTGACACTGAATAACTTCCATACTCGTCCATCATTTTGTGATGTTTCCTGTGGACAAGTCAGGCCCGGTTCTTGCCGTTTCCAATCCACTCACCACCCACAAAACATGGGGAAACTTCAGAAATGACTAGATACAAAGAAACATTCAAAATACATAAAAATGTAACATAAACAGATATGTGAAATTAATGGAAAGAGCTAGTTATACAGAACATTAGAAGCACTGATTTTACTGTAACAAAAGCAGTACTCTATCTCTCTAATGTCCTTAGCCCTGTGTATAAGTTGTGTTCTCTCCCCTCTGCTCTTCTCACTCTACACAAATGAGTGTACCTCCACAAACCAGTCAGTCAAAATCCTGAAGTTTGCAGACGACTTGACAGTCATTGGTCTCATCCGGGACAGTGACGAGTCTGCCTACAGACGGGCTGTTGAGCAGGTGGTCCTCTGGAGCAACCACAACAGCCTGGAGCTGAACACAGCCAAAACAGTGGAGATGAGAGTGGACTTCAGGAGATGCCCCCCCAACCCTTCCAGCACTCACCATCCTCAACAGTACTGTGACGGCTGTGGACTCCTACAAGTTCCTTGGCTCAACAATCTCCAAGGACCTGAAATGGGACTGCCACATCAGCACCATCATCAAGAGAGCCCAGCAGAGACTGTACTTCCTGCATCAGCTGAGGAGGTTCAACCTGCCCCAGGAGCTGATGGTGCAGTTCTACACCGCCACCATTGAGTCCATCCTCACCGCATCCATCACAGTGTGGGGCAGCTCAGCTACCAAACACGACACCCACCGACTGCAGCGCATCATCAGGTCTGCAGAGAGGTCCATCGGTGTGACGCTACCCACCCTGCCAGATCTACACACCTCCAGAACCAGGAAGCGTGCAGAGAACATCGTCTCTGATGCTTCACACCCTGGACACCACCTGTTCCAGCGTCTCCCCTCAGGACGGCGTTTTAGCCAACTGAAGATCAAGACCACCAGACTTCAGAGAAGCTTCTTCCTCCACGCCATCACTCTCCTGAACAGCTGAACACTACAACACAACATCCAGGATACAGTCTGTCACATACACCCAAGACTGTTACACACAATCCACATGCAGGTCGTCCCTCTCACTCTGTTCACCTTCTGTACTGCACTTTATTAATCTGGTGATTGTGTCTAAGAACACACTGTACTTACTGTGTCTGCCGTTCTCCTATTTATATGCCTTATTTAATTCAGTCTGCACCTCAGTGTCCTTTACTGTTGCACTCAGCACTTTACTGTAATTATATTACTCTGCACATGTAAAGTTTATGTCAGGGATGGCTCCAGCGCGACTCCCTCTGTGGCCACTAGAGGGAGTTTTCACTCCCACATTTCTCGTAATCAGCGTTGAGGATCCGTAGCTGTCTTTCCCCTTACTAAAGGGTGACAGTTGCGGTGATTCAACGCTGAGTTGTTTGTTGCCTTGCTCTTGCAGCCAGCCTCTCTAATGTGTTATCTCTTGGTGTTGTGTCACCTACGCTATTCTTTTCGAGTGTTTAACTCATGCGCCATCCCTGGCCATTCTCAAGTTTTCCTTTCTCTGTTTGCTTCCTATCATTTTGTTATTTTTATAGAGATTGTTTTCTGTTAGTTATTTACCTGATCCGCCACGTTGACCTTGTCCGTGTGCTTTTTGAGTTCTCTTATTACTTACCTACACGTAGAGTTTTGCTCCGTGCCTTTTTGTTTGTTATTTCCATTTCGCATTTTTTACATTTTCTTTTCTCAGCTTTTCCCGTGCTATTTTTACGGAGGTCTCAGTTCCCTAGATTATTTTATTGCACTTGGGTCCAATCATTAAAATCCCACGGGTTCTCGGGGTTCGGAGGACTCACGTCACTCCGCGAGTCAGCCGGACACGGAGCAACCCCCTTACAGTTTACAGGTATTTTGGTGTGTGTGTTTATGTGAGTAAATGTTTTACTTCTGTAATGTTATTGTCAATTATTGTGCACTGTGAGCTACTGTAACCGAACACAAATTCCTTGTATGTGTGAGCATACTTGGCCAATAAAGCTCGATTCCGATTCCGATTCCTATATGCCCTGTGTTCACTGAAATATGACTTAATTGTTAGGACTGGGGCACATCTTCCCATCACACATGGGATTCTAGGATTGGTGGACCAAGAATAAAGTTTAGTTCCCATAACTAAAAAGCAAGAGAATCCTGGAGATAAATGAATGAGAGAGATCATTAATTTCAGTCCTCCATGGATCACCACCTTATCGTGGTGGAGAGTTTGCTTGACTGCATGATCCTAGGAGCTAGATTGTCTGAGGCAATGCCCATGGTAGGGTCTCCCAAGGCAAATTGGTCCTAGGTGATGGGCAAGACAAAGAGTGATCCATAAAAATCCCAAATATCAGGAACCCGATACCCTTGCCAGGATCAGGATTACCGGGGCCTCACCCAGGAGCCAGCCCTGGTGCAAGGGCTCCTTAGCATGCACCTCGTGGCCAATGGGGTTCAGTCCGAAGGCGATGCATGGGTTCACTCTCACATGGGCCTACCACCTGTGGGAGAGGTAATACTAGAGGTCTGGTGCATTGTGGATCGGGCAGTTTGGCGTTCTGTGGATTGGAGTTCTGATCCTCGGTTACTGAAGCTGGCTCTTGGGACATGGAACGTGACCTCTCTGGATGCAAAGAAGTCTGAGCTGGAGAATAAGGTTGAGAGATACCAACTAGATATAGTTTGGCTCACCTCAATGCACAGTTTGGGTTCTGGAACCACTCCTCTTGAGAGAGGCTGGACTCCTTTCTGGAGTTGCCCATGGTTAAAGGCAGAGGGCAGGAGTCGACAAACTCATTGCTCCCCGGCTCACTGCCTGTGTGTTGGGGTTTTCCCCGGTAGACAAGAGGGTTGCTTCCCTGCGCCTTTGGGTTCTGACTGTTGTTTGTGCTTATGCACCAAACGGCAGTTCGGAGTACCCGGCCTTCTTGGAGTCCTTGGAGAGGATACTGGAAGGTGCCCCTTCTGGGGATTCCATTGTTCTGCTGGGGGACTTCAATGCTCATGTGGGTAATGACAATGACGGTGACAATGACAATGACCTCACGTAGGACCTGGAAGAGTGTGATTGGAAGGGACAGCCTCTTCGATCTGAACCCGAGTGGTATTCTTACTTGGCATACTTATACTTGCACAGATGGGTAAATGCGGAGGACAAATTTCGATTCGGGTGAAAATCACAGTTGACAAATATGGCATGTTTATGTTCTGTTATTGGACTTCTGTGCTAGTCATAGTCTGTCAATGACGAACACTATGTTTGAGTACAAAGGTGTACATGTGTGCACATGGCACCAGGACATCTTAGGTTGTGGTTCGATGATCGATTTTTTAGTCATGTCGCCGGATTTGCATCTGTGTGCCTTGGACACTCGGGTAAAGTGAGGACCAGAGCCGTCAACCAGATGGCGGGCGAGGACGCTGGACAGACCTGCCAGACTCAAACGTATTGTGAGGGTTTGCTTGGAATGTCTGGCAGAGGAACTTGTCATGAAGATCTTTACTCCCACATCTGGCAAAGCTTTGACCGCATCCCGGGGGAGGCTGGAGACATGGAGTCTGAGTGGGTCTTGTTCCATGCCTCCATTATCAATGCAGCGGACCAGAGCTGTGGCCGTAAGGTTGTCGGTGCCTGTCGTGACAGTAATCCCTGGTCACCCTGGTTAAGGGAGGCTGTCATGCTGAAGAAAGAGACCTATCAGGCTATGTGTCCTAAAATCAACTCATTTTGAGTATATATGTGTGACCACCGAATACACTCTAGGGCAGAGTTAAAAGAACTTTCTTCAGGAGTTAAACAGTAAAATACAGTTGTTAATTTGATTTAATTTTAACATGAACTCCTTTGCAGAGTTAACAAATAATGCTTAAAATGCTTAATGCTTACTTGTTAATATTTCTAAATATTTCTGAAACATTTAGGTGAAAATGACTACAAAAGACACCATTACTGATTATTGCACTTAAAAGAGGGAAATTGAAGATTTTTCAATAAAAACATCAATGGTAGTGTAAACATATTAATATCACATCACTAGTCTTGTGCAAATGTTGATACCCCTGCTTAAAATACTCTTGTTGATTAGCATTTCCTCTACTCTTCTAGTTCCCCATATTTCTTTGTTGTTCCACATTTTACTTTTTATCAGCATTGTGGCCACTTAAAGAGACTTTTACCAATAATAAAAGTAACGCATGAACTGCCATTGTAACATGCGAGTCTTTGAGTTAGCAGTTACTGAATGCATAGCATGTACAGCTTAAACATTTTCAAGCGTTAGCCTGCCTACATTATCCAACTCAATTGTTGCCATGTTAGTGTAATGGGGGCAGTAGCCTAAGCAAAGAGACACAGGTTTCCCTCTCCCCGGCCACCTCTTCCAGCTCTTCTGGGGGACACAGAGGCATTCCCAGGATAGCTGAGAGATATAATCAGGTGTTCCAATGACTTCCATGGCCACAGGTGTATAAAATTAAGCACCTAGGCATGCATGTTTTTACCAACATTTGTGAAAGAATGCCGATCTCAGGAGCTCAGTGAATTTCAACATGGAACTGTGATAAGATGCCACCTGTGCAACAAATCCAGTCATGAAGTTTCCTGGCAACTAAATATTCCACAGTCAACTGTCAACTGTATTATGACGCTGGGGACGACAGCAAGTCAGCCATGAAGTGGTAGGCCACGTAAACTGAAACTAAAATCTGTGGGGTCAACGGATGCTGAAGCACATAGTGTGAAGAGGTCGCCAACTTTCTGCAGAGTCAATCACTACAGACATCCAAACTTCATGTGGCCTTCAGATTAGCTCAAGAACAGTGCGCAGAGAGCTTCATGGAATGGGTTTCCATGGTCGAGCAGCTGCATCCAATCCCTACATTACAAAGTGCAATGCAAAGCATCAGATGGAGTGATGTAAAGCACGCTGCCACTGGACTCTAGAGTAGTGGAGGCTAGTTCTCTGGAGCGACGAATCGCACTTCTCCATCTGGCAATCTGATGGACGAGACTGGGTTTGGCGGTTGCCAGGGGAACGGTACTTGTTTGACTGCATTGTGCCAAATGTAAAGTTTGGTGGAGGGGGAATTATGGGTTGTTTTTCAGGAGCTGGGCTTGGCCCCTTAGTTCCAGTGAAAGGAACTCTGAATGCTTCAGCATACTAAGACATTTTGGACAATTCCATGCTCCCAACTTTGTGGGAACAGTTTAGAGCTGGCCCCTTCCCCAACATGAGACCACTGGTTGAATATGATGTACTGCAATAAATAGTCTGCGATGTCATAGAGCCTCTATTGGGCAATTTAACATCTTGAATATCAGATAAGAGCATTGTGTTGATGGATACACTGAATGGATAGACCAGACTCTAGACTGGTAAACAATCATTGTAAAGGGTCTGTTCCAACACACAAAGGTGATAAAGGAAAGAGTGTACAAATGGTGTGAGGTTTCGAATGACAAGGCATATTTTACGATGCTGAAGTTGGTTACTTATTCGCAGCTCCTTATTCAGCAGCTGAAGTTGGTTCCTTATTCATTAAGGGTGTGTTCAAGATGCGTGTTTGTTCCTTATTCATAAAGGGTGTGTTCACAACACGTGTTTGCTGCACACTTTGTTTAACAGAGATGGATGAGCAAGTGAGCATTTCCCATATTCATTTTGTGAATGTAGAAAAAAATAATAAAATTTAATGAAAGCATTCCTTTTGTAAAATGGTTTCTATTTCGAGTCATTCCAGTTGTGTGTAATTTGTACATGATAATTGGTTTAGTCTACATTTCTACTATATGGAAAACCTATTCTTAGAAAGACTCTTCATTTTAGATGTGAACCTGACAATCAGAGAATATGACATGATGTTCTAGCACACAAATGAATCAAAAGAAGAAATACCAGCTCAGGTTTTATGGTTTAATAACTACAGACAAGACATAGGATATTTTCAATAGGGAATAAGTCTCTTTGAGTGAAGACCAATTGATTTTGGTAAGGGTCATGGTGATCTCATACATCACAACTATGCATGTGTATGCCATCACAACATGGCATGTTGAGCAGTGGGCATATAGGTGAATGGATTCAAATTGGTAATTTCAGAGGCTTATTGATGGTGGGCCAGAGAAATATGCATAATAAAGAACAGGTCCCTTCCTATGAGAGGAACCCTATTTTGGACTGGCCCAAAATAATTGGAAACATGGCACATAGAGCAGTGGTGCACACAGGTCAAATGGTTCACAGGGGCAATTTCAGAGGCTTGCTGTATACCTCTAGGGTGTTGGGCCAGACAATTAACAGGCACCATACATAACAGGTTCCTATATGTAACAGAAACCTGTTTTTGGCCTGGCCTGACATCATTTATGCCTCAAATCTAACTGGAAATATGGCACATCGAGCAGTGGTGTGCACAGGTGAAATGGTTCAGAGGGGCAATTTCAGAGGCTTGCTGTATACCTGTATGGTCTCGGGCCAGGCAAATAACACATGCATCATACATAACTGGTTCCTATATGTAAGACAAACCTGATTTCAGACTGGCCCAACATCATTTTAAACCTCAAATGTAACTGGAAACATGGCAGATTCAGTAGTGGTGCAGAGAAGTCAAATGGCAATTTCACAGGCATAGTGATGGCCTTATTCATGGCAGGCCAGATGAACCTGTTTTTGTTCTGCTTTTGGTCAAATTGTACACTGTGCATTAAAGTCACAGTGGTTTTGGTATCAAATGTGTAATATTTTGTTTTATAAAGATATAATATGATAAAATATTAATTTTCTTACAACAAGAGAAGGGAGTTGTTCACATCGTTTGATTTTCTCTCCAGGACAGTAGATGGCGCCAAGACACATTTCGTTGTTTACAGTCAACTAAGCGTACGTGAAGAAGAGGAATAAACCGAAGACAGATGAACAGGAAATAGTAATACTTGAATTTTGGTTAATTTTGGGTTGTTTGTTTTTCTCTAATACTGATGCCAACTTTCTAATATTAGAAGCAACTAAGATCTGTTGGCTGCTGTTATGTTGTTTTAACAGTGAGAGGTAAGCGGCGAGGTATATCCCGGAATTCTTCAACACTGGTAAAGAAAAGGATGGATCAGTTAACAAGCACGGAAGATGTGAGTTGACGACATGCTTGGTCAAATACTAGACTGCTTTGACTGAATATGGCGCAGTTCTGCGTAGATAAAAAATTAATTGCCTCCTTATCGCAGTGCCCAGGTCTTCCTCTTCTTCCTGTTGCGGCTATAGAGGAAATTCTTCTAAACGTACCTGCACAGCGGGTTATATGTGTCTGCCGCTTGGTATGTCGCGAATGGACGTCGATTGTGGATAGTGCTTCATTTTGGAGAGAGCGATGTCGTAGAGACGGATTCAAGCCTCGTGTTGCCGATAAAAAACCAAAGGACTGGCAGGCTTTCTACTTTCTATGTAAGAAACGTCATAACCTTTTAAAGAATCCCAGCGCGGAAGGTGAGTAATACAGATCACTCGTTAGACTAATTTGAGACCTGTAAGTACAGATGGAAATGTGGTCCACATTTGATATCACATCCTTATAGTTTATAGATATATAATGTGTGTTAGTTACAAAAAAGGTGTACATACCTGCACAAAGCAATGTAGATGGAAGCAACTGTGATTTAACTTCATGCCCATGGTCTTCAGTAGTGTGGAAAGCACATCTAGTTGAAGCTGTGCTGCTTCAGACACTTCAGATGGCCCTGTGGATTTGGGCCTGTACATATAAAATTTATGAAATTCAGTATATGATTATATAAAAGTTTATAAACATGAATGGAAAATGAAATATCACATAAAGAATAAAGAATGGATTTACCTCAACAGATCACTTGCAGTAGTCTACTGTTATCCATTAATTAGCCTAGCCTTCCAGAGTCTTTTGAACCTGCATATTAATGATTCACAACTTGTTTCAAATGCCCCCTGTACTTAAACCTGCATTTGGACACTCTATCAGAATCAGTTCAGAGTTTCTAAAATCATGGTGGTTTACGATTTCCACTCTGTAAATGAAAATAGTCCTTGAATTGAAATAGGCAAAAATAGTCATCAGACTACTGAACAGCCAGTAGAACTCCAACATGGCCTGTACTCTCACCTACTCAATCTCTCCACCTCACAACCCCCAGTTACTCTGCACTTTATAGGCAACATCACGTATAACATGAACTACAATATACAGTATATGTTATTGCAAACTACTGCTACTGCCTTCATACTCATTCTGTACAGATATTCAGTGTCTACTCAAGGTTTGTATTGCAGTAGTGCTTAGTATGCATGATGACTGTATGTGTGTTTTTTTTTGTGTTTTATATGTTCATATTAATATTCTGTGTAACAATACTTGAAGAATGTATAGAATAAGCATTTTTTACTCACTCCTGTATATGTGTGACTTGACAATAAAAGTTATTTGGTTTGGATGAAATAAGAGTAAAACATAAAAGAAGTGGTAATTATTTTCATGGAGGTTTTACCACCCTGTACATGTACAGATAAATACACTGATAGCCTGCAGCATCCCAACAACAGTTGGCCTATAGTATATATGAGTACTAATGTCTGCAAAATTCTCCTATCTAGAGAAATTCAATGGCTGGGTAATCTTGGAAAATGGAGGAGATAAGTGGACTATAGACAACATGTTTGCACCTCATCCGGATAACACAGTAACACAATGCTTTGTTACCTCTTATCAGTAAGTAAGTTTACATAATTGTCCAATATTGTCAAAATATTTACTTCAGTGCTGTACATTGTGTAAATTCAGCGAGCTTAAAAAACTATAGTACTCAAAGCTGACAGTGATATATTTACAAAACCTTATATAGCATGTTGATCCTTACTGCATGTGTGTTCTTCCCTTGGTTCCCAATATGCACCAGAAGTGCAAGATTTACAGAACCTGAACTGAAAACCTGTAGCATTTGTGCTATATTTTAGTTATTCAAAGCAATTTAATTACATTTAGGCTTATTTTATAATTAACTATTTTTTTCCAGCTTGTGTCTGAAAAGCCAGCTGATTGACTTGGAGAAAGAAGGTTATAATCCTGCATTTCTTGATGGTATACAGCCTGACATCATCATATCAGACTGGTGAGCATTTGTTCTGTGTTCTAGTCTACCTTGTCCTGTCACAAATTGTGTGTAAAACACACTTCAGTAAATCCTTCTTGTACAGGTATGCCCCACGGTGGGACTGTGGTAGTCAGTATGAGATCTGTGTAGATTTACTCAATCAAAAGAAGAAGATAGTTAAAACCTTCAAGCCTGAAGTCGTCACCTTTCCACAGTGGAATGATCAACAGTGGAAGCAGGTAGGTGTTTTATGCCTTGTTGGACTCATGTCAGCAGGAGAAATTAGTTTCTGTTGAGCTATTTAACACCAGACTGATTTCTGACATCTGATATGTTGTTTGATATCAGTATTTTCTGATATCATCCTCTTCAACCATTCATCCATCTTTATCCGCTTATCTGGGTCCGGGTCACGGGGGCGGTATCTCTGAGCCTCACACACCAGTTCAGGGTGTAACCCTGAGTAGTAACCCTGAGTAGTAACCCTGAGTAGTAACCCTGATCCGAGCAAGGGTATCTGGGTCCTGTTATTTCTAAATTCCATAGGCGTTTTTGAATCACTCTTTGTCTGGCCCATCACCTAGGACCAATTTGCCTTGGGAGACCCTACCAGCCCCTGACAACCTAGCTTCTAGGATCATGTAGGCACACAAACCCCTCCACCACAATAAGGTGGTGATCCATGGAGGAGTCCTCTCCTCTTCATCTTTCATGTTTTTATTTTAGATGACTCATGTCTTTAAGGACTACGGATGTGGTGTTCGTTTTATCCGTTTTACCCACGGCGGGAAAGACACGCAGTTTTGGGCAGGCTGGTATGGGATACGAGTGACAAACAGCAGTGTGGAAATCTATCCAGCAACAGAAGCATAATGTCTGCATGTCTTGGCTTTGCATGCTGGGATACGCTGACCAGCACTTTTGCTTAATGCTTATGCCATGATACAGCCACTTCAGCTACTGCTCAGAGAGGAAACAGATATTTAACTGTAAAAGTAATATATATATTAATTTTTAAAATAGGATGGGTCTATGTAAAATTATGATGAAAATCCTGAAGGTAATGCCCATACAAAATGCACCTTTCTTATGCATGTGCAGCATAAATTAACATATACTGCATATTAATGAATGTGTAACAGTTATTTTCTCTCTTTAAAAAGTAATGTAAGTACACTGTATTTTTCATGGCGGCATATTGTCACATTTAATATTTTACTTTTTTTTATCTTTGTTTGAGATTTGATTAGTGAGATGTCACTGCCTTTCTCTTAGGCTGGTGTATTTCAATATGATTCAGCAAACGTTCATATTTACAAATATTGTGGGGATGAAAAATTGGGGGATATGTAATTCCAATTTTTTCTGCAATGAACATTGTTGGTGGGTTTTGGAAAACAACGTATTGCTCTTAATATAGTCACTGTTGAAATAAACAGGGCATTGCAAACTATGAATGAATCCTCAATTTCTATTTGCTATGAAACATGAAAAAAGTGGTTTATTATTTAGGGTGGTATGGATACCAAAGGAAAATAAAACATTTTGTTCACATGTGTTCCAAATGATGGATGATTGATCTGTGCTTACACCAAAATTATCCATATTTTTCAACCAGTCTGTGTCCATATGTAATGTTGCATAGACCACGATTTGTGGCGATGTAGAAAAGAGGCACAATATACCAACCATCAAAAACCACTGATAGTACGAGTTAGTTAGCAAGAACTGTCAGGCCTTCTGTCCTCACATTAACTGTAGCTGCCTTGCAGTTGTTCTGTCGATTTGGTACATTTCTCACATCATGATTTACATTGGCTTCACAACAACTGCATTTTTCAAAACAGTGAAAATGGCAAAACTCAATGAAATACCCGTAAATGCACGTACTTCACTCAGAATTCTTTGTTTTTGCCTCAAAAACAAATATTTAGGTCAATCGACTTGTCAGTGCCATTAGAGTGTCTAGTCTGTGTCATTGCCTATGTCTATGAACAAGGCAGTCAAAATACTGGAAACTAGCTAAGCTTTTGATTTCAAGAATGCTGCACATTCTGTGGTATATCAAATGAATTGATACATGTTACACACAAAATACAAACTTACACAGAACACAAAGTTACACATGACCATATGTGGGAGGCTGACAGCAAGAAATTGGACTGGAATCAAATTTATACAGTAACATTCTTTTACTGTATTGTTCATACTGCAGTTTGTTGACAAACAAATCTGATTGAATTTCAAGTGCTGTAGGGGTGCACTGTCACATCACAACCCCAAATGTCTATGGGGGAATTCCAGAGCACTGCAAGGGATTTGTGGTACAGAGCAAATTATACTTATATATAAACTGTGTTTGCCGGATCACGCCAAACTTGCATTTAACATCTCACAACTCATGGGGAGAGCCCTCTCCTGGGGGGCGGCTTTGGTCCTCCCTGTTGCTGCAGGACTATCCTGGATTCCTGGAGGAGTTCAAAGAGGTACTAACCCCTTCCTCACCAGGGTAGAGCATGTGGGCAGTCCTTGTTGCGCTGTCAGCAGGGTACCCGCACAGCAATGGAGAACTCCATGGAGTTTCAGACACTGGCGGCTGGGAACTGACGGGAAGGATCCAGTCCTTGTGGATGTCTGCATCACTGTGCTGTGAGAGGAGATGCAGGCTGAGCTCGCCTGTAAGCAGGAGGCATCCTCCCTGAGTGAGACATCTGGTGATTACCTACGACCGCCTCCAGCCAGAATGCCATGCTCTCCCTCGCAGGGCACCAACTGCCCGGTATGAGGTACACATCCCGCTTCTGGGCGCATCTTCTGTCCCTGTGGAGCCCATGCAGCTGGGTGGTGCCAGGTCCTCCCCACCCTGATAGACTGGAGTCTCGTCGACAGATTGGGGATGCATCCAATCCTACTCGAGGCACCGCGATGTGTGTTAGCACTGGATGGCAAACCTGTGATGTGCCTCCTTTAGTCATGACATGGAAGGCTCTGGCTCTTTTCACTGATGTTTAATGCTGGGCTTCAATACACACGGACACGTTTGACCTTTCACGGTATCATTACACTAACATTGTTGCATCGTAGAACTAAAGAGAACCACACATGGAGGACCATGTCACTTTTTATGTAAATCCCCACAGAGGGACTCCCCCTTAAATTTTGACTGGGGGTTAGTGGGGTCCACTTTACATGGCCAGGGTTGTATGTGTTTGTAAGCCCTGGCCGGGAGGGCCTGGTCTTAAAGAGCCCCCCCTGAGAGGTTAGGGCTCCCCTTATGTGTGGAGACTAAAGAGCTCTGGTCTGAAGAGCTCCTGCCGAAGGCAGAGATCCCCCCTCGTGCTCTTGGAGGCCAGGAAGAGGGCCCTGGGGTAGAGGCAGACTCCATGCCGATGTTACTGCTAAATTGATTAGCCTCCTCAGCTCCAGTATAGTGAGTTGAGTTATATAGTGTGAGTATAGTGAGTAAATATCAATGATATTATTTCAAAGTCCGTAGTAGCGCATCAAGGACTGGCGAGCAAACATTGCTTGGTAAAACTAAAATTACTAAAAAACTAAAAAATTATATGTGGTTTCATCTTGGACTTCAAATTACCACATATTCCTGTCGGTGCCAGTGGACAGTCATCTGAGCCTGAAAGACCCTCGACTTGTGATGTATGGATCGATACTGAAATATTGATATGTCTGATACCAGAACTTTATGCTCTATGATTGATTCTCAAACCAAAATATTTATACTTTTGATACTTCAGTCATTTGAGGTAATGTATATCCTTAACAGGAACACAGTGGAAAGTAACACAACTCTTAAGATCTTGTCTAAATGATACACAGCTGGTGGGAACTACTTTTTCTTCTGCCTGTGTAACACCGAATGCATTGTGAACGATAATGAGGCAGATGGATGTGCTGAGAAGAGCAAGATTTATTATAGCCAAATCCATATTCAAAGATGTTTGAACAGTCCAGGGTCATATCAGGAGAGCTATCAGAAACAGACACAAATCCATCATGAATACTTCTTTGAGATATGACAAACAGCACTTCAATGTTATAATGTTAAATTGTTGATATCAAATCAATAAATGTTTTATTCACTAAATGGATCACTGTGGCAAATACATATTTTAACTTAAAGTATTAGGTCACTTCACAGACTATGAATTCTACTTACAGGTTGAGACTGGTATAATACTAATTAACTGTGAGTAATTACTCATAAACGATTCATTTTAATTTGTTTAGGGTGGTGCCTAAACAAACTGTTAATACTTGATACCTTTTACACATTTTGCTACACCTTCAAAACGTGGTAACTTGATCATTTAAAAATGATAACATTTAAAACTTGATTGCGTTTTAAACAGTGATATGGCAAGAACAATGTGTCGATGGATAGACCAGACTCTCTCTAGACTGATACACAATCAATGTAGTCTGTTAAGGCGATAAAGAATAGAGGGTGCAAATGGTGTGGTTTCGTATATGGTGTGTGTTATATTTTTGACAGGAGGCAGAATAGGTCGCTTTGTTTGATTTTCTCCCCCAGCACTGTAGTTGGCGCCTAACGTTGTTTACAGTAAATTAAGCGCACACGAAGAAGAGGAAAAAGCCTAAGAGGAAGTACTTGTCTTTTGGTTAATTTTGGATTGTTTGTTTTTCCATAATACTCATGTCATCTTTTTAGGATTAGAAGCAACTAAGGTCTGTTGGCTGCTGTTATGTTGCTTTAACAGTGAGAGGTAAGCGGCGAGGTATATCCCGGAATTCTTCAACAACAGTAAAGAAAACGATGGGTCAGTCAACAAGCACGGAATATGTGAGTTGACGACATGCTCGGTCAAATACTAGACTGCTTTATATATGGCGCAGTTCTGTATATGTATGAAAATTAATTGAGTCCTCATCTCAGTGCCCAGGTATTTCTCTTCTTCCTGTTGCGGTTATGGAGGAAATTTTTCTACACGTACCTGCACAGCGGGTTATATGTGTTTGCCGCTTGGTATGTCGCGAATGGACGTCGATTGTGGATAGTGCTTCATTTTGGAGAGAGCGATGTCGTAGAGACGGATTCAAGCCTCGTGTTGCCGATAAAAAACCAAAGGACTGGCAGGCTTTCTACTTTCTATGTAAGAAACGTCATAACCTTTTAAAGAATCCCAGCGCGGAAGGTGAGTAATACAGATCACTCGTTAGACTAATTTGAGACCTGTAAGTACAGATGGAAATGTGGTCCACATTTGATATCACATCCTTATAGTTTATAGATATATAATGTGTGTTAGTTACAAAAAAAGGTGTACATACCTGCACAAAGCAATGTAGATGGAAGCAACTGTGATTTAACTTCATGCCCATGGTCTTCAGTATTGTGGAAAGCACATCTAGTTGAAGCTGTGCTGCTTCAGACACTTCAGATGGCCCTGTGGATTTGGGCCTGTACATATAAAATTTATGAAATTCAGTATATGATTATATAAAAGTTTATAAACATGAATGGAAAATGAAATATCACATAAAGAATAAAGAATGGATTTACCTCAACAGATCACTTGCAGTAGTCTACTGTTATCCATTAATTAGCCTAGCCTTCCAGAGTCTTTTGAACCTGCATATTAATGATTCACAACTTGTTTCAAATGCCCCCTGTACTTAAACCTGCATTTGGACACTCTATCAGAATCAGTTCAGAGTTTCTAAAATCATGGTGGTTTACGATTTCCACTCTGTAAATGAAAATAGTCCTTGAATTGAAATAGGCAAAAATAGTCATCAGACTACTGAACAGCCAGTAGAACTCCAACATGGCCTGTACTCTCACCTACTCAATCTCTCCACCTCACAACCCCCAGTTACTCTGCACTTTATAGGCAACATCACGTATAACATGAACTACAATATACAGTATATGTTATTGCAAACTACTGCTACTGCCTTCATACTCATTCTGTACAGATATTCAGTGTCTACTCAAGGTTTGTATTGCAGTAGTGCTTAGTATGCATGATGACTGTATGTGTGTTTTTTTTGTGTTTTATATGTTCATATTAATATTCTGTGTAACAATACTTGAAGAATGTATAGAATAAGCATTTTTTACTCACTCCTGTATATGTGTGACTTGACAATAAAAGTTATTTGGTTTGGATGAAATAAGAGTAAAACATAAAAGAAGTGGTAATTATTTTCATGGAGGTTTTTACCACCCTGTACATGTACAGATAAATACACTGATAGCCTGCAGCATCCCAACAACAGTTGGCCTATAGTATATATGAGTACTAATGTCTGCAAAATTCTCCTATCTAGAGAAATTCAATGGCTGGGTAATCTTGGAAAATGGAGGAGATAAGTGGACTATAGACAACATGTTTGCACCTCATCCGGATAACACAGTAACACAATGCTTTGTTACCTCTTATCAGTAAGTAAGTTTACATAATTGTCCAATATTGTCAAAATATTTACTTCAGTGCTGTACATTGTGTAAATTCAGCGAGATTAAAAACTATAGTACTCAAAGCTGACAGTGATATATTTACAAAACCTTATATAGCATGTTGATCCTTACTGCATGTGTGTTCTTCCCTTGGTTCCCAATATGCACCAGAAGTGCAAGATTTACAGAACCTGAACTGAAAACCTGTAGCATTTGTGCTATATTTTAGTTATTCAAAGCAATTTAATTACATTTAGGCTTATTTTATAATTAACTATTTTTTTCCAGCTTGTGTCTGAAAAGCCAGCTGATTGACTTGGAGAAAGAAGGTTATAATCCTGCATTTCTTGATGGTATACAGCCTGACATCATCATATCAGACTGGTGAGCATTTGTTCTGTGTTCTAGTCTACCTTGTCCTGTCACAAATTGTGTGTAAAACACACTTCAGTAAATCCTTCTTGTACAGGTATGCCCCACGGTGGGACTGTGGTAGTCAGTATGAGATCTGTGTAGATTTACTCAATCAAAAGAAGAAGATAGTTAAAACCTTCAAGCCTGAAGTCGTCACCTTTCCACAGTGGAATGATCAACAGTGGAAGCAGGTAGGTGTTTTATGCCTTGTTGGACTCAAATGTCAGCAGGAGAAATTAGTTTCTGTTGAGCTATTTAACACCAGACTTAACCTTTTGTGTTGTCTGATATCAGTCTTTTCTGACAACCTAGCTTCTAGGATCATGTAGGCACGCAAACCCCTCCACCACAATAAGGTGGTGAAACATGGAGGAGTCCTCTCCTCTTCACTTATCATGTTTTTATTTTAGATGACTCATGTCTTTAAGGACTACGGATGTGGTGTTCGTTTTATCCGTTTTACCCACGGCGGGAAAGACACAAAGTTTTGGGCAGGCTGGTATGGGATACGAGTGACTAACAGCAGTGTGGAAATCTATCCAGCAACAGAAGCATAATGTCTGATTGTGAGTACACTGTCTATTTTTCATGACAGCATATTGTCCTCCAGTCCTCCAGGAAACAGTGGCTCATGATTGGTCAGCTGACACAGCAGTCGTTTTCACCAGACGTGGTGCTGTTCATGCTGAGTGTGCAGTTTTGCTGTAGCTCCATAGTTATCACTCCTCTCACTAGCTTTACACTTACTAGCTTTTGGACTTGTATGATGTGTATGTGCCAAATAAGGAGATCAATTTGTAAGAAAACAAAAAGGATTTTATGCAGTCATATCAAAACCATATACTACCACACCGAAAACATGACCCCAAAACCATGATGGTAACCAAACATTTCTAGTTTGTACTGTCCCTCTCTTAATAGTCATAAAAAAACAACATAAAGAAACTTTGCTTGTCATTGTAATTTTGAAACTGTGCATTTTGCTTTATATCTGTTTTGCAGGTCGTCCAGAGGATGGCACTGAGACAAGAACAGGAACAATTGGCTGGTTCGTCAGTTGACATGACAGTTAGGACTGAGAAATCATTGGTTGACAGTTTCATCAGCCACTGGTTAAAAGCTCATGTTGAGAGTGTAACATGGTGTCTTGAGCAGCAGATTCCATGCAGTCATGGTAGAGACAGATTTTACAGGAAGATCTTTCAACAAGGCATTGAGTTATTCCTGAGCTCTTTCGTAGTATGTTCTTTTAACAGGGCCTTGTCAGATTTCCTTGATAATTGTTAGCTTTGTAAGAAGCTTTTGAGACATTACCCTTATAGGCTTTGTCTAAAGTGCTTTGAGATTTAGTCTTATCTGAAATGTTTGCACACTTATGTACTTATGCGTGAATGTATAATTACTTGTTGTTTGTAGTTTGTTTTCTTGGGAGTTGTAGGGGTGGGTGCCATTTTCTTATATCATTTTTTCCTGTTTGTATGCTAGGGAGTTAGGGAAGTTATGTAGTATTTTTCTTTACTTTTTATTTTGTTTATGGAAGTGAGCCATGAAGGGTGGATTCATGTTTTTGTTGGCTTAAGACCACCCTGAGGTTATTGCTCCTGATTTTGTTCTTTTTGTGAACAATTGAAGATTTGCACAACAGAATGAAATCTCAAAATTAAGGGACTCCGAGAGTAAGCAAACCAAAGACAGATAAATATATGATAGGATTTTTAAAAATAAATTCATATAAGAGACTTGGTCTTCACTAAGATGTATGCACCAAGAATTAAATAGGCATTAACTGCATTCATTGTGTTTTTCATTAATGAAAGGAAGTCATGGTATAAAAAGTAATTTTAAAAATATTTTTTAATAATAAGAGGTTTCCTAATACTTTTACACTGAAAGTAATGCTCTTCCTCACATTAATTCCTTTATCTCCATGATTTTAAAATTAGTTAAAAAATGTAAATGTTCTATATGACAAAATATTTAAATTAATTTCATATGTTTATTTTAGATTTTATT
Organism: Brachyhypopomus occidentalis; assembly: GCA_020368025.1. NCBI lineage: Eukaryota > Metazoa > Chordata > Actinopteri > Gymnotiformes > Hypopomidae > Brachyhypopomus > Brachyhypopomus occidentalis. Next base: position 11,126,008 of record JAGXOD010000011.1, read on the forward strand.
GTATCTTGAATCTTTCATCTTATCTAATCATTTCTGAAGTTTACCATGGGGAGTGGACTAGAAATTCGAGAGATTGGGAGAGCTGTATATACACTGTGTGCACAATTATTAGGCAAGTGAGTATTTTGACCATATTTTCATTTTAAGGCATATTTTGTAACTCCAAGGATAAACTTGAATGCTTAATGGATTTAAGCATAGCAGGTGATGTGTGTCTGTGTAATGAGGGAGGGTGTGGCCTAAGGAGATCAACACCCTATTTCAAGGTTTGCACAATTATTAGGCAGCTTTTTTCTTTAGGCAAAATGGGCCAAAAAAGAGATTTTACTGACTCTGAAAAGTAAAAAATTACCAAAAGTCACTCAGAGGGATGCAGCACTCTTGAAATTGATAAGATATTGGGGCGTGATCACAGAACCATCAAATGTTTTGTTGCAAATAGTCAACAGGGTCGCAAGAAACGTGTTGAGAAAAAAAGACGTAAATTAACTGCCAAGGATTTGAGAAGAATCAAGTGTGAAGCTACCAGGAACCCATTATCTTCCAGTTCTGTCATATTCCAGAACTGCAATTTTCCTGGAGTACCAAGAAGTTCAAGATGTTCAGTGCTCAGAGACATGGCCAGGGTAAGAAAGGCTGAAACCCGACCACCACTGATCAAGACACACAAGCTGAAGCGTCTAGACTGGTCCAAGAAATATCTGAAGACAGATTTTTCAAAGGTTTTATGGACTGATGAGAGAGTGACTCTTGACGGACCTGATGGATGAGCCCGTGGCTGGATCAGTAATGGGCACAAGCTGCACTTCGAGTCAGACGCCAACAAGGTGGAGGTGGGGTACAGGTATGGGCTGGTATCATTAAAGATGAGCTGGTCGGTCCTTTTTGGGTTGAAGATGGGCTCAAAATCAACTCCCAAGCCTACTGCCAGTTTTTAGAAGACAGTTTCTTAAAGCAGTGGTACACAAAGAAGTCTGCATCTTTCAAAAAGAAGGATTTTTATGCAGGACAAGCCTCCATCACATGCATCCAAGTACACCTCTGCATGGCTAGCCAGTAAAGGCATTAAAGATGAAAAATGTTATGATGTGGCCCCCTTCCTCACCTGACCTGAACCCAATTGAGAACTGGTGGGCAATTCTTAAACAGGAGATTTACAGTGAAGGAAAACAGTACACCTCTCTGAACAGTGTCGGGAGGCTGTGGTTGCAGGTGTACAAAAAGTTGATCGTCAACTGATCAAGAAACTGACAGACTCCACGAATGGAGTGTTATTGAGAAGAAGGGTGGCTATATTGGTCACTGATCTTTTTTTTATACATCGGAAATGCTTATTGGAAGGATTTGAGTTGTTTATAATTCTCATTTGAACAGATGAAAATAGTGACATGTGAAAATGTGTGTTTTTCAGTTAGCTGCATAATAATTGTGCACTTACAGATATCCTCCAAAGAAAGCCCAAACTTCAGTTTTACTTTCTGAAACATTCATGTGAGGTTAATTGACATTTTGGATTAACCGAGAACACTGTAGTTCTCTGATTAATTAAAATAATCCTCAAAAATAAGACTTGCCTAATAATTGTGCACCCAGTATATCTGTATCATCTTTCCTTTACATCAAGCTTTCTACAGTAATTATGATTTTTTTTTATTCCATTATTGTTAGACAAAATTATGTAATAAATTAATCCCGATCATGAAGTAGTAAGGTTGTTCAATCTAAGACGTAATCAAATGAGACATGGACATCAGTGCTAGACTAGCCAGGGCCAGTATTTCAAAAACATTGACACCAACCACAAAGGTTACAATAACTAAACACAGCTGTGATGTGGTGAGGCAGGAAGTAGCAGAGAAGTTAAATGCATACATATTAGAAGAACACTTTACCAAAAGATATGTTACTAGAAGCAAGGGTTTTCAACTGGTGGTCCAGAAATGCTGGTAGTCCCTGACATGCTATCCAGATCACTGAAAATACTTTTTGAAAATGATTTCATTTTATTTAAAAATCTAAACATTTTTTCAGATGCTTTAGGGACCTGAATGAATAATGAATTGAATGCATATCAAAAAAACAAAAAAATATATAAACACGCAAACATTAAATCAATGCATCCCCCACCCCCTCCCCTGGTCTTGTTGATGAATCAATTTTGTGGTAATAACCAGCTGTCTTTAGTTCTCCTGCTTATTGCTACGCAACTCATCAAGGAAATCATAATCTTCACAATAAATAATGGATTTAAATTAATTAGCCATTATTAGCCGACTACATATTCACTTACTGTGTGGGTCAGTTTGACACGTTATGTTACACACACAAGTTTTACTTTTGAAACGTTTATTTCAATGTCATATCCACATAGCAGTAATATTTCCTGCAGCTAAAGATGTTGTATAAAAATATTTAAAAACACTTGCATTTAAATGAGACCACCTTCACACCATTTTCTAGATAAATCAAATTATAATTTGTATCAAAATGTAATGGCAAGTACCAATAAAGAAAAAAAAAACTTCTTGAATAATGTTATTCTAGATAAAGTTCAATGCCGACTAAAGATGAAGCTAAAAATGCATAATCCATAAAAATGCATTATATTCAAAATCCAGTATATCCTGATCATGAAATGGGACCATGCAAGATTTAATATGACCACAATTACTAAGATTTTCAGAAATGGTATAAACTTTATACTAAGATAACTTCATATGTAGCTGCAGTGAGGTTATTTTAATTTGAATCAATTTTAAACTAATATAGTTTTCTCAAATCCAGATGCTAAAGAGAAAAATGTTAATAAAATACAGCTGGATTTTAGGTACAAAAGAAGATTAGCATGACTGCCTTCATCACCAGTTTCTTATGGTTTTACTCTGCTGGGTTATTGTCAGTTGTATAAAGCACATTACAGATACTTCTCGATTATAGCTCTTCTTGAATGTTCGTTATCTGACATTAAAAAACTACAACATGTTCTTTAAGTTCTGATACATTAACTAACCTGTACAAAGCTTATCAGATATAGCATAGTATAGATAACACTTAAGTCCAAAGATTTTCTGGAGAGCTTGGAAAGTTCAACAATACGTTACCGATAAACAATTGCATTTTTACAAATCACAATTATTGTTGCTACCCAAAAATGCATGAAATGTTCCAATAATTTAATATTTAGCAATATATTCAGTGATACCAAGTGTAATCTTAATACATTACGAATATTGACTATGAATAAAGAACTACATTTTAAAAATATTAATTTTGCTTTAAGAATGCCTTGCATTTATGGCAATTCCATGTGACAGTGGAAACATATGACACATTAAGCAATCTTAATCTTAACCAATCTTACATTTTGTAAAGCAATTTTACACATCATAAATGTTCCTATTAATTTTACCTAATTCAAATGGCATACTATGATAAGGCAAAAATGGAAGGGTGGGGTGGAGGGGGAATATAACAATTATATTTGCAATAATCCTTTCATGATAAAGGTGTAAAATAGAACCAAAAATTTACAGACATTTTCTTCCTTTCTTTACAGAAAATAGTTATCCATCATATGTTGCTTTATGCCTGAAAGGTCATATGTAATGGCTGAATTCATAAAAGGACACATTTACGCTTTTTCTTAGGCTCAGGTGGCTCCAGGGCAGCTAGAATGGCTTCATCAAATACATTCTTCAGCCCTTTCTGTACACAAAAAAGAGGGGTAAATGGGAGTTTATAACTTCTGCATGCAACACAATCCAAGGATGCAGAATACGACTTGCATCCAGCATCTAGTGTTTATTGTAAGAGCAATACATTTACCTAATACCTAAAAGCAATACCTTTAGAAAAAAAACATTTACTTGAAAAGTGAACAGCAGCCCCTGTCTGAGGGTACATGAGCTCTGCATGACGTAAGTAAAGAATGTTCCTGTATGTGCATTCATCCGTTCCTCAACTGTTACCAGTCTCCCTGTGCCTACAGAAGCACCACTGTAGCATGATGTCCCACCACGTTTCACCATAAGGATGTTATTAGCCATGCAGTGCCTGTTTTTCACACACACTGGTTATTTGAGTTACTGTTGCCGTTGTATCAGCTCTGGCCATTCTCTTCTGGCCACTGGCATCAACAAGGCATTTGCGCCCACAGAACTGATAGGTCCACTGATAGGTCCATCTCTAATATAGGCTCACTGGATATTTTCTCTTTTTCGGACCAGTCTCTGTAAACACTAGAGATGGTTGTGCATGAAAATCCCAGATGATCATCAGTTTCTGAAATACTCAGACCAACCCGTCTGGCACCAACAACCATGCCACATTCAAAGTCACTTAAATTACCTTTCTTCCCCATTCTGATGCTTGGTTTGAATTGCAGCAGATCGTCTTGCCCATGTCTACATGCCTAAATGCATTGAGTTGCTGCCATGTGATTGGCAGATTCAATATTTGCGTTGGACAGATGTACCTAATAAAGTGGCCGGTGAGTGTGTGTGTGTGTGTGTATATATATATATATATATATATATATATATATATATATATATATATATATATCAAACATAGATGTCCCTAGGTTATGTGTAATAATGAGACAGGACACAGGGTGTATTGAACACACGAAGAAACGGAGGTGCAAAAAGGCATGGAAAATCATGACAACAGCTGAAATCTATCAGTAATTAGAAAAGCAATCCTGCCACTTGGTGCAAATTAAGATTAGTCCCATGGGCTGGTTCAGTCCCAACTGATGGCCCATAGAGTATAAAGTCAAAATTGCAAATATATCCATTAAAATCCAGAACCATAAAGTGTGCAACATGGAGTCAATACTTTCTGAATTTACACAGTATTTTCATATCATGCTGATCACACATGCCATTAGCACTATATATGCAGGACTAGTCTGAAAAACAAGCTAAATGCATTTTACTTTTCAAGCCTACTCACCTGTGTTAAGGCTGAACATTCCACATATTTCACTGCTTTTAAGTCCCTGGCCAGTTTCTCTGCTGTCTCTGGAGTGATGGGCTTTTGCTTGTTCTTGGCAAGCTTTTCAATTGTCGAGGGATCATCTCTTAGGTCAATCTGTGTCCCGACCAACAGGAATGGAGTCTTTGGACAGTGATGGGTGATTTCCGGCACCCACTGCATACATGAGGAATATAAGGAAAGGAAACAATGTGAACAAACCTTTCTGTTGCCTGTAAGCTCACTCTGAGCTGAGTGATCAAAAATGTTTTCTTCTTCATGCCAGAAGCAGTTACTGAATTCAGAACCTACCTTTTCCTTGACATTTTCAAAAGATGAGGGCGAAACTACTGAGAAACAAACTAAGAAGACATCCGTTTGGGGGTAGCTCAAGGGCCGCAACCGGTCATAATCTTCCTGACCTGAAATCAGATAAATATGTACACATTTGTGGCTAATGTGCCTACATATTAACCATTTATTGTGCTTACATATGACAGCAGTTTTTTTTTCCTTTCTGCTTCTGTCGTTTGGCATATGCTGTTCTATCTACACTCGCCTTATGAGGATCTTCATCTATGTTTGGGCAATATAACACCATACCTGCAGTGTCAAATAATCCAAGAGTGTAAGGTTCACCACCAATCATTACTGTTACAGCATAGTTATCAAACACCTGGAAAACAAAGCAAAATATATTACTATATTATAGTCTTATATAACACATTTCCTCTCTAAATTGACTACAAATGGTAGCATAAAATGTAATTATCAAGATGAGCTTCTCTCATAAAGCCTTTAACACGGACAGTTTAACACTTATTATCTATAGACTCATCACTGGTTGTATCAACTAAACACACATGAAAAACCCAGTGTACTCACTGTAGGCACATACTCCGAAGGAAACTTGTTTGTGGTGTATGAAATCAAAAGGCAGGTTTTACCCACAGCACCATCTCCAACTACTACACATTTAATTGTCTGCATCACTGCACTTCCAAAGTGAACGCTGGTATCTACTGCAGAGCAAAAACAAATATTTAAATTAGTAAGAGTTGTGAATAACATTACATATATAATTTGGGAACAACTAAGCAGCAGTCAACTTTCTAAAGAATGAAGAAAGCACTGGGACCATGACGCGGTCCTTGAGTTCACAGAAAAACATCTGGCAACCACATCTTTAAACGGTTGTGTGTGCACGACACAAATACTCACAAATGTGTGAATGATCATTTATTATTTTGGCCTAATAAAGACGTTCAGTGGGAGTGTAAAATTTCAGGTAACCAAAGCTGTTGACGCAATCGCCGTTTATCGCTTAAATTCTGATCACTCGCCACACTGGCGCAGCAGTGCATGCGTTTGGTTTAACTGATAAACAAACTGCAATTGTGTTTGCTACGAACGACTAAATCTCTTGTTGCTGTTGGAACAAAACACTTCCGCCCACCGTCACAAGTCGGAGGAATACAGTATTCTCACATCACAAACAATATTAACCGAAAAATGTGATGTAATTCAATCACTAATGTATTGTAGGGCGGAAAAAAAATTAAGAGTCACAAAAGAAAATACTTTAGTGAGGATCCTGGGGGGCAGTGGGATGCTATCGCTAGCCGACATCAGGAAGCCAGCCGGGCTACGTTGTGACATCTTCACCGTGTTGAGCTACACAGACATTACGCTAACGTTAGCTTTACAAAACACCTAGCTAGCAACCGTTACTTAGCCTGTATGATGAAATCAGCTAAATATGCTGCCTGGCTAACGATCTTTATCAGTCTTTATCTTTAGTCAATTTTATTTTTTTTATTTATTCTGATTTAGCTTAAACCGCTATTTATAAAACCGGGCAGCCATATGACGACCTATGAACCTAGACTATAATGTGCAACGCGTTTAACCGTTACCTGATGTAAGCAGATAGGTTGTAGCCGGCCGGCTAAACAACTCGACTTCAACACTAAGTATAGCCTGATAACTAAGCTAGCTAGCGTTAGCAGAGCTAACCTAGCTATCTTATTTTTTTTTGTATGAGTATGTATGCGAGACCCCCCCTCCCCGAAAAAAACCTGGACTCCACTGGATTCCAAAGAAAACCAACCACTATCTGAATTATTACTTAATATCGGTTAAACGTTTTAAGAAACATTTTATATAAATCTCACCAATGTTGTTTCCACGTAACCGTGCACTGTGAACAGTAGACAGCTGTAAACCTACTGCGAAGACAGCAACTAACATTGTTTTCCCATTTCTAAAATAAAAGTACCTCCTTAAATTGCGCACCTATAAAATATCAAATTATAGAAAAATATCCATCTTGTGAAGCATTTTGAATATATTTATGCTACACAGAAACATGGTCTTAGTATCGAATTTAAATGGAATGCTCCAAAAACTTGTCTTACATCAAAAAAAGACCTGAAATGGGTTGAAATAGCATTAGACTTTTTAAAATAGTATGCTTATTACTAAATAATAGAGTACCAAGAGGCTGATTTAAAAATGTAGATGTGATGTTCTCAATTAACTAATTTAATCATACTCTGTTTTACCTATGGCCACAAGCTCTGGGTAGTGACCAAAAGAATGAGCTCGCAGATGGACACAAGCGGCTTAAGTGAGATTCCTTCACAGGATGTCCAAACTCTCCCTTAGAGATAGGGTGAGGAGTTTGGTCACACATATAAAACCTGTCGACCACATTTTCCTAAAATGAAGCCAAAAAAATACAAAAGCCCACAAGCCAACAAGCTAGGATCTCCCTCAATATGGTCACAAGGAGAGAGACAATGGAGGAACAGATGCAGGAGAAAATCAATCTGCAGCTCAAAGTTAAGCTGGTGATGATTTCAGATGGACAAGCCCCCATATCTCATCATTATTCATGGAGAATACATAAATATGGAGGCTTACAAGTTCCTTGTGGTACATTTGGATGATAAACACCATAACCCAATAATCCTGTAATATCAAATGTTGTACAAAACATCTCAATTCCATAAATGGATTATAAAAAATGATTACAGTACACTAAACAGCATTCCACAGTCCCAGAAACGAAACTATTTATTCAAACTGTTTCCCGCTTACTCTGCTCAGAACAGTTCAACAAGCAAAACTAAAAAACTACATCCACAAAAGCTCATCCAATTCATACATTACACTGAATTGTCAGTTAAACATTCAGCATCATTAACTGATTAATCACTCATTGATTTCTTTAGACATTGAAAAAAAATATTTAAAAACAATTATTGAAAAAAAAAACATTTTTTTGAAAACCAAGTTAAAAAAAAAAAACAAGTTAAAAATAAATCAGTTCAAATATCCCTGAGTCTCTGCCCGAGTTGTTCTTGTAAAGCTGCCCTCATTTTAAGGAGACCTCATTACAGGCAAAGTAATCCTTTAATGGAGCAAACAGATGCCTGATCACAGGGACACTCCAGGATTTGCCTAGCACCTTCTGCCTCTGCATACGGCCCATGTTCTTCACATCCGTGTAATGCTTTGGAAAGCCAAAAATCCTGCAACAAGTGCAACATCAGAAGTAAGCATGCATTTTAGATTTAAGACATGGTTTACACATATGGCAAAAAAGGACATGAAGTGACTAACTTTTCCAGTTCAGTGATCCATAAACTGTCATCTGCTCCATTCATGGACACCGGGAAATGACCGTCATTGGTGCCCTGTTTGAGAGAGTTGGTGCGTGTAGTGATGGTCCGCACCTTGACAAACTATAACGAAATGGACAAGTGCAAATTAACATAAATTATGAGAATGGCAGACTTCCAGTTTACATATACCAATGAACATTAACTAAAAAAAACATGGAAACGTCTGGAGTTTAACCAACTGAAAGCAATAAGAGACTACAGAAATGAATCCTTTCAACTGATGATTCCATCAACCAAAACCAATATGGCATCTTCCAGCTTTAGGTTATTTTCTACAAGCTCTTGTTCTGGGACAAAGCAACCCAACAAACCTTAGCTGTGCGGCCAGATTCAAGGCATTCTTGGAGGGTCAGTTTGTCATTTTTAGATGCAATAATGGGTCTGTACAGAAATAAAAATGTTATCAAATTCTTAGTGCACAAGCAGTGACATAAATTCATCAACAGTTAACACCTTATCTCTCAAAGGGGGATAGATCTTTAAGAACAGTGGTATAGTGAACTCAAACATAGTGCCCAGTCTGACAGCACTAGCTGACAAAGAACCCAAGACTAGTTGAGTCTTTATGTAGCTTGCAGGAAAGCCTCACCTGTTCATGCCAGGTAGATTCCCCCAGAAGTAGCGTGCCCTGTGGGCTGGGCTCACTTTAACGGCATCAATAAGGACTGGGTTACACTTAACACACACACATACATACATACACACAGACACAAACCATGAAACATGTAAACTGTGGAGACGATTGTTTAATATTAACTGTAATGTCTGCATATTGTGACTACAATTTATCGTGCTGCGTCACTAGGCTGTAGCATCTGAAATGTAGCACAAGGTCATCATTACGGATACCAAACACCACACTGCAAATACAGACACACTGAACAGAGGAATCCCTGCAGGGCACAAAATGCCTCACCTCCAGATAGCGGCAAATGTTGGCTTTGTCCTTGGTGTTCATGAACACAACGTTCTCAAAGAGCCAGAAAAACGGCCGTGGGTCGTCCTCCTTCGGCTTCATGTCATTCAACAGGCGATAGTAGTCAAAGAAGAGCCGACCTGTGCCCTCTGGATGGAGGAGGACGAGGGTGTGCGGTCACAACTAACTCAGAACATGCAACTCAATACAAAGAAACAGTTGAATAGGACTGGAGCATTAGGTTTTTCAGTACAGAAAACCCTCAGCACCGTCAGCTATGCCAAAGAGTGCCATACACTGCAACATTAAATGGTAAGTATGAAAATGTTGAGTTACATATAAATTCCAACAAATGAAGCTGGAAAGCTTCATTCAGACTGCAGGGACACAAACAGACCAGTAGGTTTAAATAAGCAAAAACATATTAAAGTGTGTTAATGTATTGTAATGTAAGTGTATTAATCCAGTGAAGTGGCTTACCAAACAAGCCTTTGCGTGCTGGATTTACTATTGACAAGTCATTGCATGGGCTTCCACCAATGAGAAGATCAAATGGACCCCACTCTTCGATCTGAATGACAAAGTTTTAAGAAATTAAAAACTGATTTATATGATCTCTTTTTGAAAAAGATTAGTAGTCAAGTAACCCAACACAGTCATTTTGGTTCTTTCTTTGGAACCACATTCCATTCCAAGTGTTTACAGATTAAATAATATGCAAACTTAATTTACAACGCATACTTTGAAGAGTGACTGATGAGACAGAATAATGCAAAAGTACATGTTTTTTGGTGATGCGTCTGACATCACCCACAGGGGTGATTTTTCCATCATGGTTCACCACAGAGACCATGATGGACTCTTCATCTATTTCTGATGCGACATATTTTTCCACTTTAAAGCCCAGATCCTTCAGCACCAGGTATCCTAAAAAACAATCATACAGGTGCTAGTCATATAATTAGAATATCATGAAAAAGTTGAGTTATTTCATTAAAAAAGTGAAACTTGTATTCTTCTCATTACGTACCTGTGCCTATACCATCGAATAAAGACAGGACCCTGATTGGACGGCGCAGGTTGGCAGGGATTGCAGGGTAAACACGATGAGGCTCCTGTGCAGGATAAAGTGGAATGACATGAACCAAGTGATTCTGCACAGACTAGTGCAGACTAGTGATCTGATCATTTCATTAAATGTTTTTTTTAAAGTATACACAAAGTATACATAAACGTTTTATTTAAAAAAAAATCAACTTTAACATTAGAGGGGGAAAGCCAAGAAAAAAGTCACTCACAAATTCCATGGCACTGTTGTTGGCGAAGAACTCTTGCACACGGATGCTCCAGTCCTGTCTGGGTTTCAGAACCCCTGAGCTGCTCTCGGGTGCACACAGATAACAGATCCACGGGTCGATGTTCTTCAGCTGGTTAAACATGCCTTTAGCAACCAGGATATCCAGACAGTCCACACAGTAGGAGCTATGTAAAGGGGACACAACGGGTTCAGTACTGAGTCGGTGCGAGCAAAATTATTGGGGCAACATGCACAACAGTTAATAATAAGTCATAAATGTCCCTTGGCCTACATACATTGGTATGATGGTTTATAATAAGCAGAACCAAGAGATCAATAGAGGCCAGAAAACTACATATGAAGGTCTGTCATCCTTGTAACTCACCGACAACAGCTGTCATTTCCACACAGAATGACTTCCAGTCCAGCACAGCATACAGTGCAATAGGACTGGTACCCATCCTCATCATACTGATGCAGCGTCTCTGTGAAGTTATCCTACAAAATAGACCACCACATACAAAGAAAAAATATCAACTGGTGTCAGTATAACTTGTATATTGCCACTGAGGTTCAGTCCTGCTTGAGGAGACATGATCACAATTTTAGCAAAGCATGTATTAGCATTAAAATAATTTGATTAATTGCAAACACCAGAAACAAAACGTAATGTGAATTTAGCCCTGTTGGCATTGCACAGTCAAAAACTATTATGGTTTTATAAAAACCTTAATAATCTTTAGAACATAGCATTTCCAGTAAGTTTATAAAATATGGTTTCTCTGCTGCACCAAGCATGAAATGCTACAAAAGGGCTTTGTGAATGGATGTTGGCAGCACAATACCTTGCATTTTAAGCACAGGCTCCCTTCAAACAGTGGATGGAAGATCAGAACACAAGCAACCCCGCATGATAGGCAGAAATCTGGTGGACAAGATTCCCAGGAAAATTAGAAATAGTTACAGAACTAAAACACTCAAAGACAGAAGATATCCCATTTCTCACCTTCAATGTTTTTCCCTTTGGTCAAAACCTTATTCACCATTTGATCTGTATGGAACAAGCATCAAAACTCTGTGAACTCAGACAATAAACCACTTTGTAAGGCGTGAAGCATAACTGGGACAGCATACGTACGCCTGCCATAATTTCTCTCTTCAACAGTTGGGTTTTCCTCCTTGTTTTGGTCTTTATTCCTGATGCCATATAATTGTTTTCTGGGTGCTGTGTGATTGTCAGGCAGAGACGGCTTCCTCCCAGTCTGGGAGGTGGACTGTTTCCAGTTTAGAAATGAAAGCTTTTTGGTAACATCCCCATTCTTTAGGTCCAACCTGCCATTCTTCATGTCCAGAGACTCCAGGGAGAGTTTGTTCAAGCACACAGAAACCTCTCTCAGATGGAATTGATTCTCTGAATTCTTTATACTTCCATGTGTCTTACGAACAAGTGTTTTATCCACTTTCACCCTCTCTTGCGAGCTCCACTTGAAAATTTTAAGGCATTCTGAAAATGGCAAAGACAAAGTATATATTAGACAAAAACATCAACATTTTTCATTTAGCTGTCAATTTGCTCAAAGCAACATGTGTTAAGCAATTTCAGTATATCCCATGTAACAGCCTGAGCAGGTTAGAATACTGGTTTCTAGTTAATGAGGTGGCGAACCGTCTTCCTTGGAACGGGGTTTAAGACCGTTGGGTCCAGAGGGTTTAAATCCTCCAAAAGCCCAGTCCAGCATGAGCCTGAGAAGCTCCTCCTTAAAGTCCGACTCCAGAGTAAAGACCTTCCCTGCACGGTCAGCTGCCACCTGCACGTGTACCACATCAATCAGCAGAGCGAGAAACGACGCCATCTGTATGATGCATTTCATGCATTTAGCAGGACTGTACAACATCCTGACCCCAATGGTACTGAAAATCGATGGCTTCAGATCAGCATGTTTACCTTGATGGAGAAGACATACTACTTTTATTCTTCCTTAATGGAATTAGTATCCAGTAAATATAAGCATTTAAATGTCAATCACCCAAAATTTTCTAATCGGTACATGCCAAGTTGAGGGTCTGTCTATGAAATCATTGTATTGAATATTATGGTCAACAGCCATGAAAACGGACTTACTACATAAAACGACTCCATAAATTGTCATAAAATGATTCTAGTAGAGTTGCCCATTTGTAAGGGTCACTGTGAAATCTGACCTGCAGGGAATGGAAGATACTGTCCTTGTACGTGGTCACAGTAGCAAAGGAATTAGGACAGAAGCACTGTGCGAATGCAGAGAAAGGGCGGAGGCCATCCTTATGAACCTGTGACAACGGCAGAGAAACAGGCATGTCACCTTCAGGCTGCCTGGCACTGCATACACACAAGCTCCACTTTTCAGTTCTGTATTTATTACCTTGGAGACCATGCGGTCCCCAAACCACACCACTTCACACATGGAAACGCAGCTCTTGTCCTCAGGCCACTGTTGCACCAGGCCAGGCCAAATAGCGAATCCTTCCACATGGCCCCATATCATCTCCCCTGCTGCAAATGCATTCCTGTCCTACAGATGGAGACAGAGTCATGGAGCAGTAGTTAATAAATGGAATGGTAGATTGAGTTACAACGCATAGCAAACAAATCTAAATCCAATTTACAATTATTTGCTCTTATTGGTTTACCTGGGATGAGTTATCCCTGTCTGGTTTGTTGGGTGTCGAGGTGATATTCTCTTTCCCATACTGATAAGAAAATCACAAGTTACCATCTGATGTAAAAACATTTAACTTCTAAGTGAACAGCACTTAATGACAGTGAAATTAAGACAAGGCACCTCTGAATATAAAGTATCAGTCCATATGATGTCATCATCCTCCTCCCCTTCTTCCTCATCATTTATAACTATTGATTCAGTATTCTTTACATTTTTTCCTGGGGACAAATTACATATATGACACCAATACTGGCAAAATGTATCAATACAATTATTCAGAAAACAGAACCATATTTCTAAACCTTGGTTTGCCCTTTTCTCCTCTGTGTTTGGAGCAGAAGCAGTGCTGTTTGTTTCCATAGGTTGAACACCCTCTACTTCAGTCAGATCAATGACATCTGAGAATCACAATATGCCTCTGTTTAATTCATGTGGTATAAAATAATAGTTCCAAAGAGTTTAAAGACACAAACGAAAAGGCAGGTGCACTGTTTGTTTTTTTCCCAGGCCAGCTCACCCAATTCTTTCCAGCCAAATGTGGATGGAGAAAGCGTTTACTGGACCAGCAACACACTGTGATGACGTGGAAGTGACACCTACCAGATGATACATTCCCTTGGGTCTCTGGGCTGAGCGGTTGTGATGGAGCACTTTTATAGGAGCTGCTGTCTGTGACCTCATCATCTTGCACCCTGGCCTTGTCCTCAGAGATCTCCATTTCCTTATCTTCCAGACCGACGCCTATCTTGTTCTTATGTACATTCTCAAACACCTGAGAACAGAGCAACATGGACCTAAATGATACCTTTAGGGTCCAGAAAATCATGACCAGCAATAGCACATTAATTGATTATTGTTTTAGTCAGTTTGATTTTTGCTGAGCCTCTGGACCTGAAGTCCTTAATCTGCTCCAAAAACCGAGAAATCGTGTGAATCATATGCATTACCAGTAACCCAAATTATTGGACAACATTGTGAGTAGGCAGACCCCATCAAACAAATCATGGAGAACAATAATGGCACAGTCAAAATGCTACATTGTGACATTTTCAGCTTGTAAATTAGCATATAGGTCTACATTAAAAATGTGATTTTCTCTTCTGAATCAAGATTGTGGTGCACAGAAGTTTGATCTTGTGGCAGCTACTCACTTGTGCAAAAACCCTTTCCATGCTCAGTGTCTTAGGCATGGCCAACAGGCCCAGGATCAGTTTTCGAAAAATGGACGTCTTTCCCATTATCCTTAGCTCTTCCCTCCAGTACTGCTCCATTGACCGGTCAGCTGGGCCAATGTTCAGGCCTTCTCGTTCAGCAAGCTGGTACTCCAAAAACTCATCTGTTAACAAGTTAACAGCCTCTGCACTTGGGCAATGCCCTAAGTGGACCGCTAACTCGGTTACATTTTTACCAGTCACCTCCATCTTTCCTTCTGGGCTCAAGATCACAGCGATGTTTCTCACGGTAGAGTCAGAGAAGGGTAAACATTTGACAATGCTTGAAATGACTGCCATGTAGAACGAGACAACTCCTTTGTAGAAGAGCTCATGCTGGTTGGTGAGCTCTCCATCTTCCTCTAAAAGGCACTTAACCACCAGCTCACCAACCTTGATCTCTGCTCTGGGAAGATGGTCCATCTTGCCATTCCTGGGTGAGCAATTACCTCTTCTAAGGAAATGTTCCACAGCTTTTGGCTCGAGGAAGCTGGATGCATAGAGTTGAACTAAAGCAGTGGCATCTTGTATGACTTTTGTCACATCTTCATCATTATCTAAAATCCCCTGAAACTCACAGAGAGGCTGTAGGGCATGGCTCAGAAACAGGAAGCTCAATCTTAAAGACTGATTGTTAAGGAGGCAACAGATCTGTTTAGTTGTAACAGTAGCACCCATAGACCTAAAGTACTGCCCTAGGTCTGACCAAGCTATGGTCATTTCATGGATTACTGTCTTGAAGAGGAGACACTGTGATGTCAAGTTTGTGCTGAAGTTTGGGCTTGCCATACTGCTGAGCTGTTCTCGTAGAGAGACTGGGAGACAAGGAAAGTGTTGGTGGACATTCTTGACTAGTCTCTGGATCTCCTCAGACAACTCCATCGCCATAATGCCACAGTGACATGCTTGTTTGGCAATATCTGAAAGGCCAGCTAGAAACACTGTTCCAGGATTCAGGAGCCTTAAGTCTGAAATATGCTGAGCAGGCTCTCTTGAACTGGAATAAAATACTGCCAGGTTCACTAAAGGGATCTCAAATTTCTTCAGTGTCTTCACAAGGCCGGTCCATAAAGTCGCATCGGTTTCCTCTAATGACTGAAAGACATCAAGCAGTCTGACTTTTCTCTCTCCAGCAGCCTGGTCAAAATACCCTACGAGAACTGCACTAGCCTTCTCTCCTGCAAGCTCCAGTCCATGGTACAAATACAGACAGTAAGGGGCCTGGCTACAAGCAGCTGTAATGTCATTTGGGTATTTGGAGCCCAGCACTAGTCTGGCTCTGCTGTATGTAACAGGTGATTCAGGACAGACTGAAACAGAGGGCCAGTGCTGACTGATAAAACGCAGTGTGGCCCAGCTGCAGGAGAGAAAATCCACCATTTCAGCCCCTGTCTTCATGTCTCCTTTGTCCCTCATCCAGTCTGGACAGATAGTACCTACAGTGTGACCAAGGCTTCCACCATAATTCTCTCTTCCCGCTACAGAAAAGTAAAACAAACAAAAAACATTGAAACCAACAAGCTAAACACACTAAATTTTCATATGATCATCATATGAAAGTAAAAATCAGATTAAAAATAAAAAAAATCTTACAGAAATCCATCTGCACAGGAACACTTGGTTTCTTAGGAACAAAGGGTTCCATGTGCTGTCCACCGCGAGCCTCCACAGGATCGTACTTCTGCCCCACAAAATTGCGATCAAAAAACACTTTGAACCACAACAGGAGGTTGTATGCCTCTGTAATGTTGCCGCTAACCAACACATCAGGCTGCAGAGGCTGTAGAAAAGAAACCAAAGAAAAAAAAGTCACAATCTCAATTCTAAAAAAACCCAATACAAACTAAAATTACCTGAGCTGGATTGCATGTTAATATAGAAAATGTATTTATGCTAATATTAAAAAACATATTTCATGGTTTTCTCTGGAACATAACAGAGGCGGAGCACTGGACAATATTCATAAAAAATGACAAATCAAAATCAAACGCTACCTGCATTGTGCCATAGAAAAGGACAAAAAAATGTTTCTTCCCTTATGTCACTGCATTTGTAACCAAGTATTGCTGTTCTGGAACGAGCTATTTCATAATATCTGTATTCCTCTATTAAGACAAAAATAATCAGTTTTCCTCTGACTGCTGCTTTAGAGGTTTTACTTCCTCTGGGAAAACACTACAGCCCTAAAGCATATTCCCATACAATCCAACTATCAAACATGACTATAACCCACTCTGCCAACAGACGTCTTCTTGAAGGCATCTTCCAGTAGCTTGTAATTATTAAGAATCTCAGTTTCATTTCCAAGTCTGAAATTTACTTTCTTTAAGTCAATACAGCCAGGGCTAAGCAGGTCCATCAGCTGACAGTAGGCTGCACCTGAAAAACACAAATGTCAGCATACACACAGCAAGTTGATGGAAGTACATAAAAAGATCTTTGATGAGTAAATTTCTCCTAAGTCTGCCATCTCCTACTTCTGCCCAGAAATATGAAGTGAGAAGAGAAGGCCAGACATGGAAGAAGACCAAAATTAGGAGTATTTTAAACAAGTGTAAATGTCAAATACCTGAGCATGTTTGCTCCACTCTGTGGAAATTAGATAGCAATGTGCCATTGAGCCATGTCAGAAGTTCAAATTTACTATACTTCTTAGTTGATTCGTAATCAACTTTCACATTCACCACCATCTTCCCATAATCTGAGGGAAATTAAACACCACACACACACACACACAATGTATTTAGTAGTATAGCACATAGCATACGGAACATAAAGCACAATGCATTCACATTAACCAGCATCTTAGTGTTATCGTAAATATATTTGATATCACACATAGGCGGAATGTAAGGAATAAATGCAATTACAGATACAGCTATATCAGTAATAGCTACCTACATAAATTATGTATAATTTCCTAAACAAGTAATAACCAGCATACGAACAAACATTTACTCACATTATCAGCTTGGTGCGTAACTTTTTAATTATTAAAAAAATAGAATTAGCTAGAAAGCTACACATAACGTATAAGCAGCTATCCCGCGCTAGCTGGCCATATATCCACAAATTTGTAAATAACTGTTGCGTATGAGTATTAGTATGGTACGACAGCAAGGTAATTCGTGGGAGCTTTTTCTAATTTCGGATAAGAAACCAAAATACGTGCGATTCTGCACAAGCGTATAGGCTGTTGCCGCTGAGAGTTTAAAGGAGGAACGCTGGTCAGTCCGACCCAATCCACGAGTGGCGCAAGAACCCGGATATGCACGCGACCGTTCTCCGTGCATTGTGGGATATGGGGTAGGAAACAAGTGGACCCTTACACACGTTTAAGAAGTGAACATATTTCTATTATTTTGGTTAATTAATTATGTGCTACTAGCCAAAGGCGGTGACTAAGGGAAAAGTGTTAAACGCTAAGAAGTTTGTCAAACTTTTTAGCTTGTAACTTCTCTCAATATGATTACAATGGCTTTGTTCTCGCACTAACTAGCTAGGTTAGCTAGCATGTGTGCCCGTTTTATCTTTAATTTTGCAAATTATGCGCTCAACCAAGGAAATGTAAAATTGCAGAATCAATGCAAAAATGTAAAGTCAGTTTAAGATACAAATGTTCAATATGTTATTTTTAAAGGATACATAAAATTATATAAGAACAAGTTTTAAACTTTATTGTAGATTTTACCTAACGTTATATCTACTTAAAAACCGACCGCGTAACTTAAGAAAGCCAATTATGTAGCTAACTACTCAAGTTAGCTAACGCTAGTTAGCGATCACAGCTACCTACGTGAACGCGATTACACTTCTTGCGTATTGTGCTTTGCGTAGCTATACGTAACTGACTAAATACACGTGTTTTCGAATATCAGCAATGTAACAGCCTCCCTATCCTTGCCGACCTCTACAAGTGTCTGTTTTCTGCCGTACGTACTAATCATCCATCGAAAAAACATTAGCTAGATAACGTTACCTTTTTCAAAATAGATGCATTTTGTTACTTACCAGCACGCAAAGACTTGCACGTCTGTGTTGAGGTTACTCGTACGGCCCGCCCCCTGACGTGCACGCGAATCCGGCCCCTCTGCTGATTGGTCAACAATAGCCTGGCGCGTAAACTCGATCAAGCCTTCGCGGAGCGCAAGCTCGTGCGAAACAAAACGACGGTTAGATACGTTTGTCTTATGAATTGTTGTTGAAAACATTTGTTGTCTTATAGATTGTCGTGTTTATAACAGTTTCGACGTACACATTTCACTTCACAGCAATTCAGCAAATATGTGCTTATCTTATAATATATGTTGTTTGCAACATAGTTCTATACTCACCTCGTCGGTGAAGATTTAACTCCGAATATATCTTCAATCCCAAATTAGCATTCCAGTTAAATATGCTTAAGGTTAGTTGAGGAACATTCACTGCAGTGGTAAACCGGCTGATTCCGGTTAACCTGTTTTCCTTAACATAGCTAGCTAGCTAAGCTACTTAAGCAACACACCATTCTGTCGAGCACAGCGTATAATAAAGAGCTTGCGACCATTTGTCCGTTAGTCACATATTTTAAAACAATAATTAGCATGCTATGTTTAATAGCTCAAAAATTAGCCTGTGCGAATACATCTGGAATACACGCACTGTACGGTAAAACTAATGCACCTTTAGCCAGTACAAGTATGTTCTTCGTACAACTATGCAAGCCTTCAAAAGGGAATATAAAACCTTCGTGCAAACATGTAGCCTCCGTGCTCATATAAACATACACTCAGTCGTACTAGCTAGCGAAACACGATTTCCTTTTAAGGTGCATTAGTCGACTAGTCAGAACCTTTTATTAATAATTCAAATTAACACCAACACAGAATATACAAATAATAATTTAATTAATGGTACTAGCACATCTGTATTAGGTGCCTGAGAAAATACTGCATTTATGGGACAAAATCTCGCTTTGTTTTCACATTGACCTCCGGTCAGTCATTTTATGAGACACACCTCGGTGTCCTAGTACCTCCATTTCCTCTGGTTGGCTAATGGTGCGTGTGCTTTGGTCCGGCGAGATGAGGGACGTGAACAGTTACTCCCTCTTCAGCCTGCCGAACAAAGCGAAATAAAAAGGCTGACTTGCTTAATAACAAGCTAAATTTTGGCAGTGGTGGATACAAAAGGACTGGAAATCCGGATACGGCAATGTTATATTTCTTTCCCTGAGCCACCGTGACGTTTAAAACGGAACAAATGTTTAAAACTTATTGTTGACATTTATTATGTAAAATGGCCGCAATCTTGTATAGACGAATCGCGTTGAATGGATCGATTTACATAAAGGTCTCCTCGGCCTAGCTTTTCGCTGCACCGCATCCCCCAACTAAAATTATTTTTTTACTAGTCAAAATTGTTTTCCAGATCTCGTTAGATCTCCATTGTGAAAATGTAGATAATTATGACTAGACAAAAAGGTGTTCTAACTAGTTATTATACATTTCATTTCAAATATCTTGTCAGAATTCAACATATGCAGATTTGACAGAGTTTACACAACGAATCAAGCAGATAAATGTTTGTCACTTAGAGGTCTAAGTAATGTAGTGCTTCGGGAAAGATGAGTGCAAATTAGCAAAGTCAACTTCTTCAAACTCCCTTGCAAAGCCACCCTATCTATCTAGTTAGAAGCACGGTGGCTGATGAGCTCATGAGGGCTCATTAAGAGAACGTGTACAGCGAAAACACTGGACTCTTCTCACAGTAGCAAATCGTTATAAGATGAATCCTAAATAGTTATATCTTTATAATTTTACTATCAAGAATCAAAGGCTTGTAGTAGATAATGCTACATATATTAGGGTAAAATGCTAACTCCACCCCCTAGACACTGCAATTTGATGCCAGCCCTGGCCAACTGCCACTGATACGCCAAGAAGAACCTAAAGTAGACGCTGAAATTTAAATTCTCATGAACAAATGGTCCGTGTAACGTTTATCAGTTTGATTTTCAGATTCGTCAAAGCAAAGCTGAAAAATGAGAAATTCTAACGAGTTGAGGTCAGGACTCTGTGCAAGCCAGTCAAGTTCATCCACACCAGACTCTGCGATCCATGTCTTTATGGACCTTGCTTTGTGCACTGGTGCACAATCATGTTGGAAGAGGAAGGGACCAGCTCCAAACTGTTGCATGGAATTTTCCAAAATGTCTTTGTATGCTGAAGCATTCAGAGTTCCTTTCACTGGAACTAAGGGGCCAAGCCCAGCTCCTGAAAAACAACCCAACACCATAATCCCCCCTCCACCAAACTTTACACTTGGCACAGTGCAGTCAGACAACTACCGTTCTCCTGGCAACCGCCAAACCCAGTCTCGTCCATCAGATTGCCAGATGGAGAAGTGTGATTCGTCACTCCAGAGAACACGCCTCCACTACTCTAGAGTCCAGTGGCGGCGTGCTTTACACCACTGTATCTGACGCTTTGCATTGCACTTGGTAATGTATGGCTCGGATGCAGCTGCTCGACCATGGAAACCCGTTCCATGAAGCTCTCTGCGCACTGTTCTTGAGCTAATCTGAAGTCCACATGAAGTTTGGATGTCTTTAGTGATTGACTCTGCAGAAATTTGGCGACCTCTTCGCACTATGCGCTTCAGCATCCGCCAACTCCGCGGATTTTTAGTTTCAGTTTACGTCGCCTACCACTTCGTGGCTGAGTTGCCGACGTTCTCAAACACTTCCATTTTCTTATAATACAGCTGACAGTTAACTCTGTAATATTTATGAGCGAGGAAATTTCACGACTGGATTTGTTGTACAGGTGGCATCCTATCACAGTTCCACGTTGTAATTCACTTAGCTCCTGAGATCGACCCATTCTTTCACAAATGTTTGTAAAAACAGTCTGCATGCCTAGGTGCTTAATTTTATACACCTCTGGCCATGGAAGTGACATTCTTAACCTGTATTTTGTTTGTATCCTGGTTACAAGCACCAAGGAGATGGTCTGGTTTGCCAGTTGATGTGCCAATGCCGTGGATGGATGTGTCAATGACGCCAGCAGACACCCCGATGCCAAATCCTATCTGAGGCTCAACATCCACATTGGAGGCAATGTGACTGCTCAGCCTAGAAATAGAACTATAAATATGGACTTCTACTAGCTGGGCTTCACAATGGAGGATGGGTTCCCTTTAGAGTCTTGGTCCTCCCAAAGTTTCTTCCTAAAACCCACCTTTAGTGAGATTTTCCTTGCCACTGTCGCCCCTGGCTTGTTCATTATGGATCTGGACCCATGTATTTGTAAAGCTGCTTTGTGACATGTGTTGTAAAAAGCGCTATATAAATAAAGTTGACTTTGACACACCAGAAGGGAGGAGTTAGGGGCTGTACCATGACCGATTCTATGGAACATCTATGATTGATTTCTACATATGTCAAAGAAGCTCATTTGTATCTCTCTATGTAATATATAACACATCTTGTGTTTGATTTGAGAAGGTGCGAGGACTGTCGGCTGTTAGTGTAATATATATGTTCTTAATTGGGAGGACTATCTGTCTAGATAATGGTACTTCTTGTACCAACCTCAGTCTATGTTGTAGAAGAACAAGCTGAGTACGTGTATCTGTGCATCCATTTATGTTTGTATTAAATGTCACATTTAATTCTTGTCTCCACTTTGTCCCAGCAGTTTTCAAAGCAAAGTCACACTTCACAATGCTGGGGATGTTTACACCTGGCTTCACTTGGCCACATGAAACTGTAACATGATACAGTCACCTAACACGCGTGATGATACAAAGTGTAAACAAGCCTCCAAGGGAGCACAGATGTTGTGTCTAAGAATACCTGTATTTTAGAACTAATTAGTAATTAAGGGAAGAGTTTGGTTTAACCAATGAAAAGCCTTTACTTTCTCACAGCATTCAGGCTCTTCTTTTTAACCTCTTTACTGGTGTCACGCTACAGAGACCCCCTGCTGGCTGCCCCCATCAGCAGCAGCAGTGTTTCATATTGTCCTGTTGTTGTGACGTTGTTTTAGCCCCTCAGGTGGTCGTGGCCCATTAGGGAACCTGACACCTGAGGGTCATTTGTCTGTATATATATGTCTTGTCTTTGTACCAGTGGACTGCTGGTTACTGTATCCTTCATTTGGATTTGTCATGGGCTTTACGTTGGTGCATGTTATTCATTAAATACTCCTTTTTTGCTGAGACTGGTGTGATCGCTTCCTTTTTCTTTGCACTCTGTCGCATGTCACACCTGGCAAAGTGAAGCTTGTGAATGTCACATCCTTCTCCTCAGAATGTTTATCAGAAAAGCTACTTTTTATTGTGTTTATTCCATTAAAAATGTGATATATTCTGCTTATTAAAAGTTCATATTTTAGCATTCAGAATAATATAAAATACTTAGAAATTGGTTGTATCAGGGCATTTCCAGTAGTATTTTACACATGCAGCTTCTTTATCCCTACAATAGCCTCCAGAGACCTGTCCCTATGACCCTGTCACTTCTTCCTGACCTCATCTGAGTCTTCGCTGCTAAATCCTTGTTTCAACAGATCCACATAACTTTGAGGTTTTCACTTTCTAAATGAAAGGGATGACACTAGTTAAACATACATGACGGAATTAACTGGAAATTACTTATATTTTTGCAAATAATAAATATTTTAAAATCTCAAACAAAAACAAAAAAATGTTTTCACTTTGTCATTCCTTTCAGTTATATCTAAAAATATACCTAAAAACAAAGCCACTAATGATCATTTATTGATCATTTATTGACTCACTTGTTCCTCTACTCTGTGTTTTTGTGCTATATATGTAAGCACTCAAGACTTTCTACCATTGGGTAATGGTCATATCTTCTTTATTGGTCTTGTCAATGCCTTTGTTACATGTTTTTATGATGTAAATGCACAAAAAGAAAAAAAGTATACAAAAGAATACAAAAGAGTACAAAAGTATAAAAATAAAAAAGGCATGGAGGATTTGTCAAAAATGTTCAATTAAGGACTCTGTAGAAAAGTACTGTTAACATAAAAGTGTTCGGCACTACTGTTTTTATGCTACCAAATAGCAAGCGGATGACAGACGTTTATGCACCATATTTATAGAACAATGTAAAAGGTTAGGAAAATAAAAATATTAAAATACAACACACTACAATATAAAGTCTACAAAAATGTTAAAAGTAGGCAGTGCTATTTTTACATACATTTTTGGCTATTATGCAAAAGCTTTATAAGCATGTAGTTTTCTATCTTATACAACATCAACTAAAAACAAAGTACTCTGCATATAGTTTTCAAAAAAGGTTAACAGAATCTTCAAGCTTTCTATTTTTAAGCAAGAAAAAGACTACAGTCTGCTTCGCACATGACAAAAAGTCTGAAAATGAAAACATTAAAAAACAAACAAACAAAAAAACACTTAACAAGAGTGTTCACACTAACAAACTCCCAAAGGAAAAAAAACTGACGATTCTTTGTTCAGAATCAGTCCTCATCTTTGTGTATGCAGATTTACAAAATTAAGTTCCAGTACAGGCATATGTGATGGCCCTGAAAACCATTTAGAAATGTAAACGTTCTTTTCAAGGACAGAAAACAGTACTATCACAATGTGAATATTGTGCACAATGTAATTATTCACTTACAATTGTCAAGCCAGAGGGAAAAAGATCACAGCTATGGTGTATAGATTTTTGTAACAATGCCCTACAGGTTTGGTCATGATTACATTCTTTAATTCTCATATTATTGCTACTGCCATATAAAACAAGATAAAAATGAGGATTAAAATGCTTATTGTACATAATAAACACCTTAGCATCTTGTTTAAATGGGAGCGACAGTATATCAGTCTCATGGTACATCAAAACTGGGCCATAATTTTAGTTTTTTTTTCTCTTGTAGGAATGGGAATACCAATTCTCATCATCTTAAATATGTTTAATAACTGCACCTTGAATCATTTGTATACAGTAAAAGCCTTTGTCAGACTGAAAACATCCCTGGGATACAGGGTCTTTCCAAACGTATGGTGATGTATGGTGTATGGTGTGTGCTCACAGCTTGCCTTTAGCAATGATTCACTTCAAGTATTTGAAATCCTTGAGGGAAAAAAAATACAGTACAAAGAACACATTAAAAATGCTTGTCAATGGACACGTGATCCGCACACGGTCCGGCGGTTCACCCATGCCAGCCTCCCAACAACGGTCCACGTGAATCGAATGAAACAAACGAGAGGAAACACTGTAAAAGAAGCTCTTAATACTGTCTCTCACGCTGCATCACTGGGCTGGCAGGATGAATGTGGGAAAACAAATCTCAAACAAAGTTTAGAAAACTTTAGTCGGTGTCATCAGATCTTTGGCATTACTAACCTTTCTTTTCATGCTCTATTCCACAACTCTGACATTTTGGCATATAACCCACTGTTTTACTTGTCTGACATGCAACAAAAGTCTCATTAAACGGGTTGTTCTGTTTGAACTTTACATCAGTCTATCAACACTCACGGTAAATGGCAGTGAGAAACAATTACTGTCCATTTTGAAAAAAGACAGAGATGTTACAGAACTGGAATAACTATTATTTTGCAGACAAGTGCATTTGATGTTCAGTGTCTTGTTTCATTTATCCAGACCACAAATTTCAACATGTAGTTGAAACAACTATCAAGTGAGATTTGCCAAGATGCCAGCTTTGTGTATTAAGATCTACAAACCAGTCCAAAAGCCCACCAAGGTTGAAAAGGTAACACTAAGCAAAAGATGAAAAAAAAGATGAAAATGATTGGCTCAGTGTTATAGCACCACCTGCTGGATAAAAACCTACTCAGGCTGCTTTAAAGTTAGTCTCCCGCCCAGGTAGGAAACTAACAAACCTCATGAGCTTCCCAGTGTTTCATGAGGCTCTTGTGGTGGTCTGTTGTTGTGGGTGACTGTATGGATGGGAACTTTTATGTTCTATAGCCGGTTATTCGCAGGCAAAGTAGTCCTTCAGCGGGGCAAAGAGGTGCCGTATGACAGGAACACTCCAGGAGCGACCCAGTAGTTTCTGCCTTGCCCCGCGGCCCATGTTGGACACATCTGTGTAGTGAACTGGGAAGCCAAAGATCCTGCAACATAAGAGACATGGCGGTTCAAAGTGAGCAGGATTAACATTAACAACATCAGATAACATTACAACAGAAACCAGACAGGCATCACAACAGCAGGACCCCCAGACCAGTACAACAATTAATGGATCAATTTGTAGCATGCAGTAATGCCAGCAAATACGGCAATGAATATATGTTGAACAGCTCGAGCGGTGTGGATATTCTGTACACACTCTTGGATTATAAAAAATACTCTGCTACAAAACCCACTGCTACAGCTGCAGTTTCTCATAAACCATAAAACCATTATGGGATTATTGGAAATTATGCAAATAAACACAGCCTCTGTTGTAAGTAAAAGCAATGATAGGTTATGGTATAGTTATAAAGCCATCTCTCTGTTTTCATCTATTAATCAAACATGACTGAACCAGGCCAAAAACCTAGAAGACCAGACTGCAGCAGGTGGTGCTGCAGTTTACAAGCTGCAGGACATCAGGTCCAGGTCCAACCCCCAGCTCCACCCGCCAACCCCCTAGCTGCAGCTCAGGCGGAGATGTGACGGTGTGTCTCAGCTCCCCTGCACTAACATCAAGTCTGAACATCAGATTGCTGCCTTGACTAACTTTAGACACTGACATTCAAATTACTAGGTAGCAGGATTGAAAAGGTTTAATGTCACCAGATGTGTGAACGCAAACAAACCAGATATGTGCCAGACATGTTTTTTTTCCCTTCATGCATTTGGAAGCATTAAGTGTCTCACAGCTGACTTGCTAACAGGCAGCAGAAGTGACAGCATATGTGATTTGCTCTGAATATTACACAGCTCTGGTTTCGAGGTATTTGGGCGCTCACCTTTCCAGCTCCGTGCACCACAAAATGTCTTCTTTGCCATTCATCATGACGGGAAAGTGCTGGTCCTTGCCCTGTTTGATGGAGTTGGAGCGGGTGGTGATGGTCCGCACCTTGCCAAACTCCAGACAGAAGATGATAAAGTGTTATTTCTCAAGCAGCACAGCCCTTACAGCAGTTCCCAGGAATGGGCTGGCAGACGGCAGCGGGGCACACGAACCGCCCAAGAGGCTGGAACGCTCAGGGATACCTGCCAAAAGTGGAGGGGAGTGTTACCTTGGCGACGCGGCCGTGCTCCAAGCAGTCCTGCAGTTCTAGCTTGTCCATTCCAGAGGCGCAGAGGGGCCTGTGACCGAGCACAGGACTCACATCAGCTCTACTACTCAACCCACTAAAGGTCCAGAGATACAGTCCTCTGGTAAGGAATTCACGTGAGATACATTTTGGGTCTGAGAACGTCGTGCCGGTTGACGTTGAGAGGATGAGTGTGGGCTGGAAGTGACAGCTGTATATGTGTGTAGTACCTATTCATTCCTGGAAGGTTTCCCCAGAAATATCGGGCCCTGTGAGCAGCAGACACTTCAATGGCATCTATCATCACTGGATTACACTAAAACACACACACACACAACACATGCATACACAACTTTAACATGAAACCACAGATCCTATTTAAACATTGCTGCTGCCTTCTTATGAAACCTCTTTTGGCAGGCTGAGATGTGGTATTAGACGAGCGGGTGGTGATACGCCAGTTTTACGAGGTTTTTGTTATTTCCCCCACTCTGCTACACCTGGTCTGACTCATCAGTCCAATATCAGACAGAATGTGACCTGTCAGAGCAGGCTCAACGCTGACCTCTGCTGGCTCATGCAGGGGTCAAGCTCCAGAATCTGCCTGCTGAAGCTCAGAGCTATGGCAACAGTTTATGGAACGGGAGGAACCCTGACCTCAAGGAAGCGGGAGATGTCCCGTTTGTCATTGACGCCCATGGCAACCACATTCTCAAACATCCAGAAGAAAGGGCGGTCTTCTCCTTCTTTTGGCTTGGCTTCGCTCAGAAGACGATAGAACTCGAAGAACAGGCGGCCAGTCCCCTCTACAACACAGGAGAAGCCATGAGGACAAATATTCACAAGAAGGTTCATAATAGCTGACTGGCTTTGAAGCAGCAGAGTCTTATTTGCGTGACTGTGAATACGAGAGGTTCAGTCAGCAATATATCTCATTAAGAAGTACAGATACAATACAGTGTCTGTAATGATCTATATTAATTTTGGCTTCACGTGATTATCTAGTGACACACAACTGTAGCAGTGGCACTCAAACTGTGGCGCGTGCTGCTGCCTGATGGACAAAGAAATCCGGTCATCATATTCCCATACGTAACGTATATACTAATTAAATTTAATTAAAAATCTGTGATCAGAGTCATTCCTCTTTGGTGCATGTTGTCATGTTTGCATTCTGGGAATTCCTCAAGCAAAGTGGCCCACAGATGTTTGCATTATCCCTGTTATAGCAGAGGTTATAGGACTTTCTTGGGAACATACATGTTAAGTCCAGAGAAGACTGGAGATTTAGACTGGGCATGAGAAGACAGGGGCACGATCTTACCATACAGGCCCTTCCTAGCTGGGTTGACTATGGAGAGATCGTTACAAGGGCTTCCACCAATCACCAGGTCAAATGGTCCCCATTCAGCAATCTGTGGGAGACACCAGCACCACCTAGTGTTACTAGCACAGCAGTACACTTTTACCTCTCTCTTTGCCCTCAACTGCCTTCACTCCATGGGAGGTAAACCACTTTTCAAAGACCTTTAATTACATAAGAAGCAAAAGTAAACCATACACCATAGTTATTAACTATGTAATAAAAGCTTTACCTCAAACAGGAACAAGAATTCCATTGAATCTTACAAGAAGATTACAGAGATTGAGTGATTCTGCTGTGCACACGCAGTATGCCCAGACATGATCCCTAGGGTATGTAAGTCACATTTAAAACTGGTGTGTGGCTACACACACACACACACACACATCTGATTAGTCAACCCAGACATGGCTGTGAAACTAGATTAGATTAGAAGAGATAAAGAAGATAATACACTGTTTACGTGGCCGCCTGATATTTAAGTAATATCTGTGTGTGTGTGTGAGAGTCTATGAAGCTGGACACTATTCAGCCTCTTTTCATGACCACCTCCAGCAACCCAACCTACCCCTATCCCATCCCCTCCTCCACCCCAAGCCCACCCCCTCCTCCACCCCAGCCCCACCCTAACCCCTCCTCCTCCCCAACCCCAGCCTGAGGCTCTGATCTCAGCCCTCCTGCCCCACTGACTTTCTTCTCTTGTCCTGAAAGCCTTTTCAGTGCCCCCCCTCCCGGTGCAGGCCAGCCTCCTGGACATGACAATGGCGTGAATGGATGACTTGAGCGGGTGCGTGAACGTGAGGGTGCACGGCTGAGTGAATGTGTGATGCGGAGGGTGAGGGGCTTTGCCGATCGCACTGGGTTTGGGAGCAGCAAACGCATGCACGTGTGTGCATGTGCACGTGTGCATGTTTGATGCCCAATAGGAAAAAGAGAAGCAGGGGTGGAGGGAACCAAAGGATGGAGGAAGTGCTAAAAAACATGGAGGGCGGAGCTCAAAGATGGAGGGCGGAGCTCAAAAGGAGGGCGGAGCTCAAAAGGAAACTCCTGCTGGAACAGGCAGCCTGCTGCACAAAAGCAAACAATAAGCTCAGAGAAGGTGGGTGTGAAACCCGAGACCTGCTGCACTGTGTCAGCTGGGAAGTGTCTGGGAGCAGTTTAGGGTTCCCAGGTTCAATGGCTGAGCCACCTGAGTCAAGTTGCCAGGGACAACGAGGCCTCTCTTACATTTTTCCGGGTGATGTTTCGAACATCGTGCACATATTGGATTTTTCCTTCATGCCGGACGACCCCTACAGATATGGAGTCCTCGCACACCTCGGAAGCGATGTACATGTCAATCTTGAAGCCCAGGTCCTTCAGCACCAGGTAACCTGCAGTGCAGTGACACAGGTCAGCCAACAACATACCAGTGCCAGACAGACTGTGATGCACCTTCCAAACCAATTTCTCTAGAATATTCTGTACAATCTTTCATGAAGCTCGTTATTGGGGAAAATGATATCTAAAGATGATAAACAATGCAATAAAATAGGCAAATACACATCCGTGGACCTACACACATACATATGCGCACACACACACACACCTGTGGCAATGCCATCAAACAGTGAGAGGACTCTGATTGGACGCCTTTGCTCCGCTGGAACTGCTGGGTAAATTTTTGGGCTTTCCTAAAAATTAAAAGGCACAAACAAAGTGAGTAAAGTGAGAACAGCAAACCTTCCCGCTGACTGCCCTGCCCTCTGATTGGCCTGTCCTCTGATTGGCTTGCCCTCTGACTGGCCTGCCCTCTGATTGGCCTGCCCTCTGATTGGCCTGCCCTCTGATTGGCCTGCCATGCTGCCTGGAACTCACAAACTCTTGTCCGTTGTCGTTCACGAAGAACTCCTGCAGCTTGAGGCTCCAGTCGTGGCGTCTCTTGAGGACCCCATACTGCTGAGGCGGCTGGCACATGTAGCACAGCCACGGGTCCAGATCCCGCGCGCTGTTCGACGCCCCTGCCCCCACCAGCAGGTCCAAACAGTCCACGCAGAAACACCTGAAGGGAGAGACAGAATGTAAAATCCCTTAGAGGTACTGAATGAGGAGTATATGAGAAGTATACAGTTTCATTTAAGGAAGGTGGGTATTCAGGGTGCCGAGGTGGGGGGTTGAGGTTGGCATGGCGACACACAAGCCCATGGGAGAAAAAAACCCAGACGTAAAGGGAATGAGAAGAGGGCACGAGGTGCTTGAGTTTTGTTTGGGACAGTGTGTGTATGGAGTGTGAGAATGTGTGAGGGGCTGGAATATGAGAGTGTGTGTATGGGGTGTAGGAGCAACTGTGTGGGTATATGTGTTTGTGTGTTTTCACAGAGTCTCACCTGCAACAGTTGGCATTTCCACAGAGCAGAACTTCCCGACCTCCACAGCACACTGTGCAATACGACTGGTAGCCATCATCGTCATACATGTAGGAGATTTCTAGATACACATCCTAATACAAACACACACACACAGTTATTCCTCACAACCAAGAATTTCCTATCATATGATAACTCTCAAAGAACAGTTAAAGTCACAACGAGTTTATCTGAATTACTGAGAACCATAAGAAGCTCTAGGGAATCTAAACTTCCTGCTCATACCTTGGAACAACAGTGACATGAGGTTATTTATTAAATCAGAAAACGACCACGTATCCTAATGTAGCTATAGCACTTCTTTCTGCGCCTTGGTTTGTTCAGACATCTGATGGTTCTACAGCTGTTCTGACGCGTGAGCTTGTGCTTTGCGTCTCTTCTCCAGTGCGTATTCAAGCGTTCAGGCTCCAGGGCCATCGCGTGATTGGTCGGTGGGCCTGGGCAGTCACCTTGCATGCTTGGCAAAGGCCTCCTTCAAACAGCGGATGGAAGGCTGCTGTTCTCGTCTTGCCACACGAGAGACAGAACTCTGAGAGAGAGAGAGAGAGAGAGAGAGAGGGAGAGAGAGAGAGAGAGAGAGAGAGAGAGAGATCGTAGGAGAGAAAATAAGACTCAAGGTTTGGAACTTTTGTGTGATTAACAGGTATGGTAGGCCTTCTCATCTTATCCTACCTTCTATACTTCTGTGATTCTTCAAGACTTCATGAACCATTTGTTCTGAAATGAAGTAAACAGTCTAGAGTGAACAGCAGATCAAAAAGCCAAAGCAGGCTGCGCCCTGAGCCAAATCACAGCTCCCTGGCCTGGTTGACCTCTGACCTCGGCTGTAGGTGTCCTCACTGACAGCCTTGGCCTTGCACAGGCTGAGGCGGGCCTTCTTGGCGGAGGGCACTATCTCCGGCAGGTGGGACTCCAGCAGCTGGGTCTGCAGTGTGGCGCCCTCCGGTGGTGCAGGGAACAAACAGCTCTCAGCTGCAAAATACCAACGTGCCACCATGTTATACTTGTAATGCACATGTACACACACACTCGCGTGCACACCTGTGTTCAACCTCACGATGAAAAGACGTACATCTGATGGAGGGTTCAGCTTGTGAGAGAGCAACAGCAGACAACAACACAATGGAACTGGCAAAGATCCAGCATGCACCATGCCCACCCTCTCAACGCCCCACCACAGCACCCGCCATTCAGAATGCTGGGGCTTCTCAGCGGCTTTACAAGCCCCGCCCGAACTCCGGGGGGACGACCCCGCAAGCCGTTTCTCACGAGGACGGCGGTGATCCACCCAAGCCTGCTCGTTGCGTGGAAGGAGCCTCTCAAACAGAAGCGTGTCTGTGTAGCAGGGCAACAATGTCAAACGCGCTTCAGGGGTGACGGAGCACCCTGCTTGTCTCCACTAGTTCCCTGCGTTCCCTTCCTGTTCCAAGGTCGCACAGACCGCGTGTTGACTCGTTCCCACAGCGACAGGACCCCGCTGCTTGACGGCGGGGGTGTACATGGTGTGAGAACGCGTGTGTGTAAACGGTAATTCACTCTATTCGCGAACATTTAAAATCGCTGAGAACTAGAAAAATGATCCAAAACAAACCAGAGGTCTTTGTCTGAACATAATCTCATATTTCAGCATGAAATCACGTGCGCTAAGTGCGTTATGCAACAAGGAGGTGTTGGTCCTTTCTGAGATTCCTTGTCTGTGCTTGTCGTGATCTTGTCTGCTGTTGTAGCTTCGAGAAAAAAGGCGTACAGATTAATTAAACACAGGGTGTTACAAGTGTGGGTTCTGAGACATTGCGCTTGATTGATGAGGCACCGTCGGTGCATTTACGGCTGGTGGTTGCCATAGCGGCAGGCACTCACAGGAGTTCTCGCGGGGTTTGAGGCCGTCCTTGCCCTTGGGCAGGAAGCCACTGTGAGCCCAGTCCAGCATTGGCTTCACCTGGTCTTCTGGGTTATCTGAGTCACACGCAGGAAATGTCTTCTCAGCACGTATAGTGGCCACCTAAAGGGTTTGCAATAGAACAGAACATTTGTTATTAAATTCATCAATGAGGAAACAAGCAACTGACCAATGACAAATGACATATTCACTGAAAATAATGTTCATTCTAAGCTCATCTGAACAGAGAGTGTTGTTTTACTCCACTTCCAGAAGTGGTGTCAAACCCTATGGAATGTCTTCCACAATTTAGAAAATAGCCCGATTACCATTACCATCATTTCAATAGTTCAAGTATATAGTGTGGGATGTAATTTCTCTTATAATGTAAAATAATTATTTACCATATGAAAAAATGTAAGGTGTTTAAAGGTGTTAAGTGTAGTTTCTGTCCAGTAGGTGGCGCTGTATCACTAATACAGTTGGTATTCTATATTTCTAAAAAGCCTCTCCTCCACTGATGGACAAGTGTTTGCACAACAATGCCTTGTTCTCATGGACGTAAAGGACTTAAAGGTAACACAAAATAGATTCTGGTGTCCCCAAGGTAATACATTTGTTAGAATCAATTAATCAGAAGCCATTGCAGTCTTGCAATAGGAAGAGTGATCGTGTATTATCGGTTCAGCTTTTAATCTCCATATCCGTGTTGTTTTGTTCCCTGGGACCCTCTGGCACTAAGGATGCTTCACACCTGTGCAGCAGTTCAGAAATGAGTGCATACATGAATAGATGCTGCAGCCACTGATACTTGTTTTTCACTGAATACGAAGAGCTAAATAAGAATAAAAAGAGCAAACAGTGCTTAGGTCACAGCTTCACACAGTGACATGTTAACTGACTACAGTGCTGATGTCACAGCTTCACACAGTGACATGTTACTGTTACAGAGATGAACTGACTGTTAAATACAGAGGGAGGTTTCCAGGGATTCATTACTGCTTTGGTTGTCACGTATATGACTATTACTGCAATATATTACTGGACTACCAGGGCAGCTTACAAAATGCCTTCTGCCAGTTTATAGTACCCTCAGAGAAAGTTATGGATTTATTATGGAATTATGTCTCAATTACCATAGCTATTTTCAATTATTTAACAGTTGCCTGGATTTAAATAGAAAGCAATTTACTGCTATTTAAATTAAGCCAGAATCAGACTGACAGGAAAAGTAAAGGCATGTGTGAGAGCTCAGAAGCACCTCCGGAGTACGACGGACGGCTAAAGGGACACAACACTTGG